>LPNX011152822.1:0-23536 GCA_001517045.1 Pseudotsuga menziesii | reverse complement strand
TGAGTCCTTGGCCAACCCATTAGAATCACTTCGGGTGAGACTTCAGGTCGCTTCGCGGTCTGTTGCCGAAAGGGCCAGTGAGCTAGGGGTGTTGTTGGTTAAATATAGTAAACCCAGTTCTACCCATAAGAGCCAACAATGTCCATCATTTGGGATGATCAACTGCATTGATTGGGTGTGCAACTTAATACGACATAGGCACAACTACAAGAAATGAGGGGATCATTGAGGATGATGGCTCCAATTGTGTAGGTAACAAAGGAAGCAAAATTGAAGCAGCTACAAAAGAGAGTCACCAAGGAAAGAGAGCACCATCAATGTAAGGAAAATCCACTAGATCAGTTTGAGGAAGATGCAGAGAAGCTAACACTAAAGGCGATGGAAATACTTGTGGCCACACATGAGGCTTGGACCAAGGTGACCCAAGTTTCAGAAGAACATATAACTGAGCATGAGGTTGAGGAATGCACTATCCTAAGAGAAAATTTTAAAGTAGAGGTCAAGAAGATGCACATAGAGCATGATGACTTCAAGGATAATTTGAATCAACCATCAGTTTCTAGTTGACGTGGCTCGAGGACGAGCCACAAGTTTGTGTTGGGATCTCGTTGGCATGGGAACGAGTGTGCATGGTGTGACATAGGAGAAAGTGAAAAGTTTCAAAGTGGGACGTGCAAGAGGAAGTTGCTGACAGGTGTGGCTGGAAGTAGTTAGAGTTTGGTCCAACTTAGTTAGGAAATCAATTTATGTGGACCTTTTTGTAAAAGGCACAAGTATATACAAAGATTTAGGAATATAGTGATAGATATATTGATTTTAGATTGGAACGAAAAGCATGAGTAGTACTATATTTGTATTTTGCGAACTATTTTGTAATCTACAGTTTTAGTATAAGGATTTCAACCAAGGGAAGTATGTTGGTATGTATTTGAACCTTTGAAGTTAATAAGAAAGGAGAATTAATGGAAACCTTGTCTTAATCTGTAATGATGTGAGGTTATTTTCATCTGAATGATGTGGTTTTCTTTTCCTCTGAATGATGCGATGTTATTTTTTACTAAATGATGTGATCTATATGTGTTGTCTTTCATATATGATGATGCAAAGTATTTGTGTAGTTAATGGGTTCTTACATGTCGACCTATTTGTTAAGGTGATCTGAATAATGAAATTTCGTGATACTAGATCTTGGTGTGAATAATGGTAGAAAATTTAGATAGATGATAGGTTGACCATTCCTGGATCTGTGAGTTGTATTGTGACAGAGAGTGAAAAAGTGTGCAAGTATTTTTCCTTAATACAAAAACTTGGTTCTTCATCCCTCCCTCAAATATCTCGGGTCAGACTACATCACCTTCGCAAGTGTTGCTGGATAGGTTAAAACCAGTCCAGGACGGTGTTTAGGGAGATTGTATCGAAGAGTGTCAACAACAAGTGAACCCCTATCAACTGAAGTGTGTCAACATGGACATACTTGAGAGAGAGAGAGAGAGAGAGAGGTAGTTGTAGGGCATAGTTAGACAAATACAAAGCACAAGGTATTAATCAAAATAGTCTAGAAATGAGGATGAACTTTCAATCCCATTTCTTCAATAAATGATAATGTTTTAGGATAGTCATACATCAAGCAAATAGAATCTCATTTCAAATGTGCAGAGGCATCCTTAATCCACACTTTGGCATTTCCTTTAGACTGGGAACACTTCCATACATGATAGCAGCCTCAAAGGAGGCTGAAAATGAGCATATAATAATAAAGGTAAGTCATCATGGACAAAGATTCAAGGTACCATACTAGGAGAGAGAGTTTCTAGCATAAGGATCAACAATGTTCAACACAAGGTCAAAGGTCAATAAGAGTGGTCATAACAAAGTCGGAAGACAACCCATTCACCCATAACATCGAGGTGTACAATCAAGGTGGGGAAACAACCCTTTCACCCACAACACCAAGGGTCAAAATTTTATCTTCTCTCTCAAGGTATATAGTCCATAGGTATTTTGTACAATAACAATAAGTTTTATCATCACCGTATAAGGAAGGTCCAAACTATGAAACATTCCAAGTGACTGCAATACAACAAATATAACATAGTTTTCATTTCTTTCAAATCAACACTCCCAAAGGTCCATGTGTTAAAGTTGAAGCATCCAAGGACAATAAATAAAAGTTGTAGTAATAAATTAATCAAGAAGTTAAACTATTATAAGTAAAGGACAAATGAATGTTGTAACATATATAACATAATTTTCATTTCTTTAAACTTATCACTCCCAAAGGTCCCTATGTTAAAGTTGAAGCATCTAAGGACATTAAATTACAAGAGTAGTAATAAATTAATGAACAAGTTAAAATATTATACGTAAAGAAGAAAATAATGTGGTAACATATATAACATAAATTTCATTTCTTTAAACTTAACACTCCCAAAGGTTCCTTTGTTAAAGTTGAAGCATCTAGGACAATAAATAACAACAGTAGTAATAAATTAATGAACAAGTTAAACTAGCATACGTAAAGGATAAAAGAATGTGGTTTAGACCTTCCTTTATATACTCAGTTATATATTACGACTAGACTTTGTCTTTTGGGAGACAAGTCACTAACGAAAAAATGAACATACCTGAGAGAGAGAGAGAGAGAGAGAGAGAGAGAGAGAGAGAGAGAGAGAGAGAGATGTAGTTGTAGGGAAGAGTTAGACAAACATAGATGGTAAGGTATTAATCAAAACAATCTAGAAATGAGGATGAAATTTCAATCCCATTTATGCAATAAATTATAGTAATAGGATAGTCATATATCAAGAAAATAGAATTTCCTTTCAAATGTGAAAAGGAATCCTTAACACACACTCTAGCACGTCCATAAGACTGTGGAAAACTACCATATATAGTAGCATCCTGAACGAAGATGAAAAGGAGCACATAACAATAAAGGTAAGTCATCATGACAAAAGGGTCAAGGTACCACACTAGGAGAGGGAGGCACTAGAATAAGGACCAACAAGGTTCAACACAAGGTCAAAGGTTAGCAAGAGTGGTTATAACAAATTGGGAAGACCACCGTTTCACCCACAACACCGAGGTGTACAATAAAGGTGGGGAAAAAACCCTTCTACCCATAATATCAAGGGACAAACTTTTATCTTCTCTCTCAATGTATATAGTCCATAGGGTTTCCGTACAATAACAATAAGTTTTATCACTACCGTATAAAGAAGTTCTAAACTGGATAAATTTTATTCATGTACATGCAATAAAATTATAAATGGACAAAAATAAAAAAGAAAGTGTTATCACATACAAGTTGATTCAACACTTTGGTAATATTTTTAGTTTAAAAAAATATCTATGCTATGTATAACACTCTGTAAGAAAAAAGTGAAGCAACTATGAAATAGTTCTAGTGACTGCAATACAACATATATATCAAATAATTCCAATATAGTAATCGCTTTCAAACCAACATATAAAATAAGGATAAGGTATTTTAGTTGTAAGAAATATCTATGGTATGTATAACACTCTGCAAGACAGAAGTGAAGGAACCATGAAACACTTCTAGTGACTGCAATACAACATATATATAAGATAATTCCAATAATGTAATCACTTTCAAACCACCATATATAACAAGGATAGGGCATGATGTTAGAAAACATCGTTCAACACTCTTATATAAGCCAACCAATAAAGTTATTCTTTCTAGACAAAGGGTACTACTAGACAAAGAGGCCATTACTAGTCAATAATCTCAACAACTTTGTTATAGAGAAGATTTCCTATGGCTTGGGGTGGACCACAACAAACTGAATGAGACCAAAAATAAACCCATTTCCATATGCAATAGAGACAAAAAGAACTAAGACTAAGGGATGGAAGTTGTACCTTATTCCAGAAAGTTGTAGTCGATCCCCATTGATATTTTCAACCACGCTTGTACCTACACTTCATGCTCAACAACAACGGACAAGGAAAGCATGATACATGTTAAAATGTTAGACCTAATCTATAATATATAAAACCAATATATAAAAACCAAAGTAACTACATCATCCATGGATAAAGATCATGCATAGTTACAAATATACAATGGATGAGAAATGGATATTTCTATTGATTATAAACAAAGATACAAGTGGCAATATCTATCGGCACCTCGTCGAAATGCAGACCTAGGCAGAAAATCTAGTTGCTCATTAGTACAATACAATAATAAGTCTCAGCATGTGACTACAAATATGAAGTATAACAATACTGGATACAACATAGTACAATTGCCATGAATAGGCATGATAAAAAAATGAGCCATGTGGTCATCGCCACATACAATATACAGTGAAATAAGGTCACCATACTGAATGAAGACATCTGATAGTACATTGGAGTATATTCATGAGAGCTGACATCTCATGGATAATGCCATGATCAAAGAGGTAGAATATATGGAATTCCACCAAGCTCAGAGGCCTTCTACACAAACTGTTGTTGGTACATGTACCATCATGTGAATAAAGGTGTTGAGGTCGAACATGATGGTCCATCGTCCTATTACTGGTCATTGATGTATACCATTAAAAAATGTGAGATATCCCACCAATAATAATAATGTGAATCAAGGTACAGAGTGCAATCACACAAGTGTGAGTAGATGTGTTGAGGTTGAACACTTGAGTGAATCCATTGATCAAGGGACATTGATGTATTCACAAAACTGTTGATGGTGACAGAACCTGCCACTGATGATTGCAAGACTCAAGGAACCCAGTGGACTCTAGAGTCCTATTCCAAAATATATGATACGAATTCAGTGGATTGGAATCCACTAGAATTAGGGAATTAATGCATCCCTCATCAACCAACATGAGGTACTCAGCAATGTTGGATAATTTGGAAGAAATCAAATGAACCATATTTGCACGAACCAATAATAGTATCAATAATGACATACATGAAAATAAAAGATAACCGAGGAATGGTCGACTCAAGATAAAAATTCCTTGGAACAAGAGCATAAGGAAGATGGTGACTCATAGGTAGCATAGGCTCGACATGTAAACTGGGACAACTTTGCAACATAGGAGGCATCGACATAGTCTCCATAGGGATTGGAAGCATAACTAGTCAATGGATAAAACTTAGAATAATGAGTACAAATCCTAAAGTCATACTAATAACCCAACTGATGGATGGAATATACTGTTCTCTGTTTGAAGGTGACACGCCTCGACAACTTCCAAAACTAACATCATTTCCTGTCCGAATTTTTATGTTTTTTATTTTTTTGGTATTTTTCATATTAAGAAGCTTCAAAAAGAATAAAACTACTTATGATACATAACTAGGAGGAGACGAGTGTCGTGGGAAAGAAAAATAGTTCCAAGCAGTGGAACATACCTATGCTCAATGCAAGGAAGCATGTGTAGGATAAGGACACTGAGGGGAATGTCTTCTTTGGGTAAGGGATGATCAAGATGCAAAATATATTTACGAGGCTCTTCTTGGTTAGAATTGAGGAAATATTGGGCCATATGGCTAGTAAAATTGTAGCAGGGAGCGGAAATAAACCTCAATATCGAAAGCAGACGCATGAAAATGAATTTACAACTTGATACAAATGGGAGTCATTGTGGGATATGGGAAACATAATTTTCAAGAAACAATATGTGGTTCTTTCTCAAAGTCATGACGTAACTATAAGGGACTCTTAGAACTAAGGGAAAAATTGCAACATGGGAACCAAATGGAAAAGCAGGATCTAACTAGGGAACCCATGAAATAGGAAGGCTCTACCACTTATGTAATTCCACTTCTAGCAGTAGTGTGACGTTCAGTAAAATTACGAAGTGGGTTCGTACCTACAGTTAAGGTGACATGGTCATAGGATGATGCATGATGCAAGCACAACGGTGGTACTATCCTATATGCCATTTTGAAAATACACCTGTACTAGATACAAATAGGTCAATACCTTGGTGAAAATGAACTTGAAACAAGTCCCTACATCATAAAATTAGGCCAAAACAGTTCAAAAAGATCAATAAAGGCCCAACACTATAGGTAAGTGGGTAAAAAATTAAAAATAAATTTTATAAATAGTAAAAAAATTATTTTTCACCATATCATCTAAGTTTTACCAAATAGAGTGCATTTGGAGCCATTTTGGACTACGAATGTCAATCACCAAATCCCGGAGCTAGGAGAAACAGAATAGAAAACCGTTAGATCCAAGTAAATCCTCATCACATTCTCTATTGTTTCCATGTATTTATTTCAATTTTTAGTGGTGTAATTTTCTATTTGGAGCCCCATAAAGGTGGGTATCCCGACCCACATGAGCCACATCTTATCAGGTAGCGTATAGGGTTGGGTATACATGGGAGAAGTAAATCCTTTCCATGTATACGCGTGAATATCAACAGGAATTCACGTATATGTGTGTGCATATCGAAAAAAGGGCAAAATATCATAAAACACACTTATTTATTTGTAGGATAGTGTAGAATGGAGGGAACATGAACATGAGGATGTGGATAGGGAAGTCCAGCATGATGCAAATGCCCAACAAGATCCAAGGGGATGTGGTATTTACAAGTTTTGGAAATTGGGAGCTTAAGAGCTCGACCAAGGCTTCTCCAAATGCTAATAAACTATTGGGATTGTTGGCAGATAGTTTTGAGGAAAGTTAGATACTCAGCATCGTGGATGTTGCGTAAGGTGGAAAATCAAGCGCAAGGAGGATTAACTATATTTTATGTATTTTGGTCATATTTTGTATATTTGGACTGCATTATGTGTATTGTGCTCATTTGTTTGTATATTTTGGTAGAATTAGTTAGGAATTTGAATTAAAGTGGACCATAAATGTAAAGGCGCAATCCTATAAATAGATTTAGAATTGCAGGTGTTAATCCTTCTTGGCTTTTGTTGGGACTAATGTGAAGGGATGAGATTTTTCTAGATCTGTTTATGTGAATTGAAGAGTTGTTTTGGAGAACCTGTATCTTAGTGTGAAGGTTAATATGACATGATGGATATTGGGAGAAACATTGTGTCTTTGCCCATCTTTCTGTTTTCCAGTTTTCTGTGATCTGAATGTGAATGCGACATGTGTTTGTGTTATCAGGAATTTTACACCTCTTGTAGAAAAGAGTTGTTCCTCTACCCTGCAAAGAATAGGTGTATAACAAAAGAGCACAACAATATATCTTTCCCCTAGATAATAAATTTGAATAACATGAAACCAAAATCATACCTCAGACCTAAGTCCTTTTGTCCTTGTTCCGAAAATCCTTGCAATGTTCAATACCTGTAAAATAGACCAAAACACAAAAAAACAAAGTGAGAGAGTCATGAAAAATCAACTATCTATGTTAGTGATCAAGGAGTCCAACAATATCTAATATGTAATTAAAACATAGTAAATATGGGAAAAGGGAACACTTTTGTATTAATAATGAGAGAGTAAAGTTACAACCAAGCCTAGATGTTGATGGATTTATCCTCTACAAAAAATCTACAATCCTCCACATCTATGAAAATATATTCACATACAATCCCACTCTATATTGCCTCTAACTTAGACCTCAATCCAACAGCATAAGGGTACTTTCTTTGGCTTCCATCACTAACTCCATGAAGGCTTCATTTATAGGCCAATTCTCACGAGATTCACTTGGGGAATGGATAGGAGGTGATCCCAATAGGCGAGGAAGGTGAATTCCACCTCTCCCAAGCAATTAGGAACTTCCTCCATGGAATATTTTGCAAGGAAGCTTCTGGAACTTTCTTTTTTCACATTTGTGGTTGACTAGTGCACTTGGCTTTAGGTGAAAGAGTGTCGACGCTTATTACTCAACTAGGAGAAGCGTCATTGGTGCCTAATTCCAAGGAACAAAATGGATTTGGCGCACTTTACTTCATTGGAAAGAGCACCTTCAATGCTATATTAGAATAGGGAAAAAACACCATCCTCTCTATAGATGGAAAAAAATGTTTTCAAGGAATCTCATGTCAAGCTTTTTGAAAGGAAAATAGGAAACTATGGAATTTTCAGGTGCAACAATCTGTGAATGATGTGATACTTTTGTTTTATGAATTATGATATCTTCATAGATATATTTATTATTTGATGTATCTACTTCGATCTAAGTACATTAATTGTTGATGTAATTGTAAATTTGGAATGTATTCACTTGTATTTATTATGTATTGTAACCCAATGTTTATTTCGAGATGTATTTGTAATGTACTTGAGCGATTTCATGCCCCGAGGTTCCTATTGGAAGTTTCTATAATGTAACAAGTAATGTCAAGTCATTGTGGGTAACCCTCCTATTGGTTAAGGGTTTAATTCCCTGCAGTTGTGGGGCCCTAGGGTTATTAGACTATCCTATAGAAGTCGACCCTAGGTGAGTCATTGTAATTCAGGGCAATAGTCCCCACCATTATGTTAAGGATAACCCTCCTTGTTGGTTGGAGGAGGAAAATTCCCCATAATTTGTGGGGCACTAGGGTTATTAGACACTCCTAGAGATGTCATCTCTAGTAAGTAATTGTTAAGTGAGGGCGACATGCTGGAGTGGGATTCAAGTGAAAGAAAGAATATAAATAGAGAGTGAGCCTCTCTATTTATCACACACACACTCACTCATTGGGGTGCATGAGTGAGAGGAGAAGTTGCTGGGATAAGAGAGATACTACTGCTATCGGGAGATCATCTTTATGTTTTCAAGTTTTACTTTTGGTGCTGATTCTATCTCTAAGGAAGTTGTGGGGTTTTCTTCTTTATGGTTTTCCTGAGGAAAATTCTTTGTGTCTCTTGTCTCTTGTGTTTTATTGCTGTACATGTTATTCTCTCAGTTAAAAGATCCTAAGATCATAATGCTAGTTTGAATGATGAATATCTAACATGGTATCAAAGCTAACCTGAGAATAATACATTGCACAGCTGTAGAAGCTAGGGATTCTTAATTTTTGGGTCTCTCTCCACAATCCATCAGCAAAATTATGCTAGGATGACTCTCCAATGAAGGGCACATCTTTCTGTCGAAGCAGAATTCAATTCCGAGCATTTTTAGTTTTTGGTGTGGGAAATTAGGGCTTCTTACAGATGAGGAATTTTTGAGTGAGCTTGGCATAGGATTTATCTCCTCATCAAAATTGAATTTTATAGACCTAGATCAATATTTTTGGTTGGGTGAAACTCCAAGAAAGTCAAACCCTATTTTGACCCCGAGCTGGAAAAACCCTAAAATACTAAAAATGATAAGTTTTGGTACATTCAATATATCTTGGGATTGGTGAAGGATAAGGAGCAAAAAATTTCATATCCCAAAGAAACAATCCTTATTTATATGGTATCCAAAATTCAGCCTCAGATTCATTATAGTTTGGGAGATATGATCCCTCCAAGTTAGGGTTGCACCCTCTTCCAAGATTCATCCCTAAACATGACACCTGGGGATAATTGCCATATCTTGGGATACAAAGGTCCAAATTAAATTTATGAAGATGTTATAGAAAGGGCATAGACTTTACTTTCTTTGATATAAGTTTCATACCTATAAGCTGAAACAGTGACACGTGGAAGTCCATACAACTTCACTATTCTGAACAGTCCTATAATAGGTCACCTTGGGAAAACAATCATAAGTCCCAATTGGGGAAACCAATTCTAATGAAACATATGGTGTTGGAACAGGAACATCTAAGGTTACCTTCATGCGAAATTTTAGACATATAGGAGTATTAATTTTGGACATATGACAGAAACAGTAATAGACATTTATGCAAAAGAAATTGGTAAACTAGGGTTTCTTGTTCCAAGAGCTTCCCTCCACTGTTTTCAGAAAAGGGGTACATTGGACAGATCAACTTGAATATATCTATCTTTCTATCCAGTCAGATCTGAAATATTCCAAGCTTTTAAAATTAGGTTTCTCTGACAAACCCTAGATCAGCCAGGTCCAGAACCAAGACAGAAACCTCAAATCAGTAAGATCTAATCTATTGTTATTTTTATTTGAGGTTCTCATTTCAATGTGATATATCACATCAGCTTGATGATAATCTTGGTGAAGTTGAAAACTTCCAAACATGGAAGTATATGATCTCTCTGAAGAAAATTAATTGGACACCTACATAAGAAGAGAGGTTCAAGTTCTAGAGGGAGATGACGCTCAAAGCCTTACACAAGAAGAACTTGGTCAAGGACAAGAAGATCATTGTTGATTCAATCACAGATCAACTTGTACCACAAGTGTCTTCCCTAAATACACCCAAGATGTTTGATTCCTTGATCAAGATATTTGAATGGAAGAACATAAATTGAAATATGACTTTGAGAAAACAGTTGAGGAATGTGAATATCCATAATGCAGAGACCATACCGTCATACTTTACGGGGGTCTCTCAAATCAGAGAACAACTTGAAGTGGTAGAAGAAGAAGTGGAGAATGAAGAAGTGGTGATAACCAACTTGAATGGCCTCCCAGGATCATGGGATTCATTCATTCAAATAATGTGTGCTAGAATAAATTGATTACTTTCAGTAGACTCTGGGAAGAGCACACAAAAGAAGAGGCTCAACTAATAATAAGAGAAAAGAAGATTGGAGAAACTGAATATCAAGCTCTCACCATCCAAAGAAGATCCCTCAAGCGATGAGTAATATGAAGGACTCAATTCTTGAAGAACCTCTTATCCATCTTGAGAGTTTGGATAAGAAATGATGAAGTGGAAGGATCAAGAAGGTGTCTACCCACGAAACAAATAAAGATAAGTATTCAATTGCCATTTCATGATATTGTTTTGTTACACATTTGTTTATATTCAGTTAATGTATTATGCATGATAGAATGTTTGAATTAATGACAATATACTACTAATATGCATGTGATGGGTAAGTAGTTCATGGTGCTAGTATACAACTCTCTATTGCTACTTATCTAGAATGAAACATCTTTGCTGACATATTGGATTAGTGCATAATCTCAATGTTGTTCTGGTGGAGATGGAAGGCATCTAGAAAAGTTTCCGTGAGATATGGATGAATGTTGTATTGGATTAAATAGTTGCATGACCATATATTTATGCATAATAATTTTCCATTATGAATATGTGTTATGAAATGTTTCTAACCATACAACTAATGCATTTGAATTGTAGGAAAGATCGCATACATAATCACCTATAAGAAAAGAAGAATGAGACTTGTTTTGAAGAACAAGTAATGACAGTTCAAGATGAGAAATAATATGACGAATGGAGTGACATCATTGATGCAGAACCTTCCAAGAAGAAAGGGAAGACCAGTTCAAGAAGAATGATGTTTAGGATGCAGTATTGATACATGAAGGAAAGTTCATAGTTCCATCATGCAGTAGATGGAAACATCATGGGATACAAGGAAAGATTCATAGCATGAGGATTCTCATGAAAAGAAGGCATAGACTATGAAGAGACATTTGCAGCCACTAGAATGAAGTCACATGACAAGCAAAATCATGTGTGCAAGCCTTGTACAAGCTCAGAAGACACCCATGGGATAACACATACATGATGAGCTTGATGAAGATCTTAACCTTTGCTACAAGGTTTAAGATGAAAATCTATACAATAGATGGATACATAGAATATTGTCACTATGGTACAGAATGTTTCAGTGCATAGAGTACAGAAGATAGAGGAAGTATGATGCTTCAGAGGGAGTGACTGCAGAAGAGACTAAGGTTTGACATGGTATGATAGGATGGATAGATTACTGATGACTCTAGGCTTTACTGAGAGTAAAGAAGATTCCAACCTTTGTTTCAAGGTTGAAGGTAGAAGACCAGTGATACTCCTATTATGTGTTGATGCACTACGTTCTAGGTATGGAGGTGTGGACAAGGGAAGTATGCAGTAGAGATTTTGAAGAGGTCCAGGATGATGGACTACATGACCACACCTATGGAATTGGACCTGAAGCTATTGAGTGTTGCTTCATCAGATTCAGTTTATGCCATGATGTATTGTCAGTTGATGTACCTGACAAATACAAGACCAGATATTTGCTTTGCTGTGAACACATTGAGACATGTTCACCTGATGGTTGCAAAGCATGTTATGAGGTACCTGAAGGGTACAGTTGATTATCAATTCAAGTATGAGGGGAATCAAAAGATAAACCTAGAGGGTTATGTTGATTCATATTGGGTAGGAAGTTCCATCAATAGGAAGAGTACTTCAGGGTGTTGCTTCAATATGGGATTGGGTGTGATCTCTTGGTTTAGTAGGAAGCAATCCTGTGTGGCACTGAGTACAACTGAAGCAGAGTATGTCACAGCTTGTTCAGCTAGTTGTGAGGCAGTATGGCTAAGGAAGCTATTGTCTGATTTATTTGATCTCCAATTAGATGCTACTTGCATATATTGTGACAACCAAAGTTGTGTGAAGTTGTGAGAGAACTTGGTGTTCCATGACAAGTCGAAGCATATCGAGATCAAGTATCACTATATCAGGGATATAGTGCAGAGGGGAGCAGTGAAGCTCCAGTATGTTGTGAGGAAAGAACAGATAGCTGATATGTTGACGAAGCCATTGGCTAGAATGAAGTTTGAGTACTTCAGGGATAAGCTTGGTGTTCTCCAGATCGAGGTTCCTTCCAAGGGGAAGTGATGAGTCTGTGAACCATTCCGACATGGTGAGAGGATTGGTTCCTTCCATGGTAGATATGAGCACTGATCCATTCTGATATGACTGTAGGATTGGTTCCTACATGATCAGATATAAGGGCTATTGCCATTCTTGGAATGGAGGTGTCTGGTCAGTTACCAGGAATACTCGGTCTAGGACTGAGGGCCTTTCTGATATGACTATAAGATGTAGTCCTACATGATCAAATGTGAGCGCATGGCCATTCTAATGTGATTGAGGGATGTGTTCACACTTGATCAGATATAAGGGTTGTTTCCATTCTTTGAATGGAGGAACCTGGTTAGTTACCAAGAAAGCTCAGTCTGGGATTGAGGACCATTCTGATATGGCTATAGGATTGGTTCCTACTTGATTAGATGTGAGTGCAAGCCCTTTCAAACATGCATGTTGGATTTGGTTCCTCACATGTGTCAGATGTAAGTGCAGATCCCTTTTGAACATGCATGTTGGATTGGTTCCTTGCATGTGTCGGATGTAAGTGTAGAGCCCTTTCGAACATGCATGTTGGATTGGTTCCTCACATGTGTAGGATGTCAGTGCAGATCCTTTTCGAACATGCATGTTGGATTGGTTCCTCGCATGTTTCAGATGTAAGTGCAGATCCTTTTTGAACATGTATGTTGGATTGGTTCCTCGCATGTGTCAAATATAAGTGTTGAGCCTTTTTGAACATGTATGTTGGATTGGTTCCTCGCATGTGTCAAATGTGAGTGTTGGACCTTTCTGATAGGGTTGTGGGATTGTTTCACACATGGTCAAATGTGAGTGTTGGGCTTTCGTTTCTGATATGATTATAGGATTGGTTCCTACATGATCAAATATAAGTGCTGGGTGGGTCATTCTGATTTAGGGTCAGATATAAGCACTAAAGAAGACCTACATGGAGGCTAGGCCTACAACCAGCATGAAAAAGGGTTGCTCTGTAGAACTTCCTATAACAAGAAGAATCATGAGATAGCACCCACGATGATGATCCAGCACTAATGATGATACAGATCTAGTGATGATGATCCAAATCGAGTGATGATCCAGATCCAGTGATGATGATCCAGATCGAGTGATGATCTAGATCGAGTGATGATGATCCAAATCGAGTGATGATCTAGTTCGGATGATGAAGATGACTTGAAGATGAAGATAACTTGAATATTATGAGGACTGGATGATGATCAGGATGATACAAAGAAGAAGACTTATGTCAATAAATTGTGTTGAGAGAATACCTTCCTAGTTAAGAGGGAGTGTTGATGTAATTGTAACTTTGGAATGTATTCACTTTTATTTCTTATGTATTGTAACCCGAGGTTTATTTTGGGATGTATTTGTAATGTACTTGAGTCATGTCATGCCCCAAGCTTCCTATCAGGAGTTTCTATAATGTAACAAGTCATGTCAAGTAATTGTGGGTAAACCTACGGTTATACACCTGAATGGCACCTCTCCGTCCGAGTGCCGACATCCCTCATGTTGGCACAAAAAAGGACACTTATGGATAGAGGTTTGCCCAAAACACTATAGATTGGCTTGCCATGAAATACATTCTTTCACCATCCACCTAGCTACTTTGTCATTTTCCTATATTGAGATGTATTCGCGACTATCATTTTATACAACTCGTGCATCACTCACGAGTCTTCTGTACAGCAAGTCATGAATCCATGTATTCACGGGTTGCGCTTATACATAGTCGTGAGTCATTCGTGGGTTGCTCTGCTATAGACCCGCGAATATGTCTCAATGTTAAAACACAAAAATACTTGCGCTAATGGGAGATTAGTTAAGTTATTTAACTTAATTTCCTTAACTACTGTAACCTCCCTAACCTTCGAGAACTGCCTTATTTCACCCATATAAATACAGGCTTTGGGGAGGGTGTTGTTTACTTACATTTGGAGAGAAAAGTTATGCTGGTGGAGTTTATACAGAAGTATTTGGAGCAGTGAACTCAGAATCCTTTGGTTGCAGAGGAGTCCTTGTCTTAGGCGTTGGGTGGTATCTAAACTCTTTCCATTATTGATAATAAAGAGATTACTTCTTCCATATGTGTTTCATGTCTTGTGGTTTGATAATTATTTATGCTTCTGCATCTATATGTGATTTATCTAACCTGCTTATACATATATGAATCATCTTGTATCTGGAAAAGTGTTTCTTGACAGGTGAAAGAGGAATAATCATGAAGACTTTGGAAGTGGAACAGAGAAGAAGAAGATTAGCAAGGATCGACCTTTGTTTAACAAGTAAGTCCTTTAATCTTCCTATTTCTTATTCTGTGCTTTAAGAGTCAATTGTATGCAAGTAATTGAGTATGTTGGTAACCCCATACCTTAGGTTATTAGGTGTATAATCCTATACAACAGAACTGGTGACTCCGCTGGGGAGCCTGGACTGCTGTAGGTTGTTTTTTGTCCTCCTGACCAGTTTTGCTTGTGAGTTTGTTCGTGATTTTTGTCCTGGTTCTTTTTTACTTCTGCATTTGAAAGTTCTGGTTTTTTTCTTGATTTTCTGAGAAAATTTTTATGCCCATTCGTGGGTTGTCTTTCTAGACAGTCGCGAATATTACTGTGCATTCACGGGTTGTTATACTGGACAGTCGCGAGTCACTCGCAAGTTTCTCTTAGTGATAGTCGCGAATACTCCTGGAAGTGGGGATTTTTGAGATAAGTTTTGCTTGTTCTTCTCTTTGTTTGGTCCCTATTTCTGAGTGGTCTTTCTTTAAGAATGCTGTGTAGTGAGTCTGAATACTATTGATGATCACATTTCCTGGCTTTTTCGGAAGCTCTTGAGTCTTTTGCTTGGTTTATTTACTGCTTGCATACTGAAGTTTTTTGGCCTGTTTGGGTAGTGGGTTAAAGTGTCTTAGTCCAGATCAGTGATCAGGGTCTTGGGCTCAGTTTTTACAGTCTGTCTTCTGACAGTTGCTGGTTGTCACTTGCCTTCGTAAGTCTACATTGATTCTTTGTCATTGTTTGCACCCAAGCTAGGGTTCCTAGCCTTCCTTCATTGGTTGTCTTGTAGTCCTGTTAGCCTGTTTGCTTCAGTCTATTGTTTTTATACAATTTATAAGTGTTAAGTTTGCTGAAGATTTGTGCATTGTAGATGCATAGTAGATTTTTGATTATTTTTAAAAGTGAAAAGAAAACATAGTTAAATCTTTTGCATTGTAATTTTTGCATAAGTAGTGTTCATTTCAATTTAAAAATATTATATCAAAAAACTACAAAAACATAGGCTTAGTTTCTTTCATCGTAGCTTTCATTTCATCAATACATATTTGCAAAAATGAAAAAGAAGTTTGTTTTTATGGAAATTTTGTTTTGAATGCACCTTTACTTTCATTTGTTTCTTGTTTGAGTCAAAAAATCATACAGTATACCACTCCATTACCTCTTGAGTAAAGAACAGCCCTTTAAAATAAACGCATAAATTTAAATTTACTAGTAAGTTTTTATTTTTTAGGGGCCTTTCACCTACTAGCTTAGACTAGACTTGTGGGCTAGGGAGTGTAAAATTCCCACAAGTTATAAACTCAGACCTGGTGGACCTTTCTTTAGGGAAATCCTTGACTGTATCACTGTATCTGGGAAGCTCCTCTCAAACGGGAGTTAAGAACTAGGCCGCGTGGAGGCTTGGGCAGAGGAGATAACCCTCCAAATCCTTGTCAAAACACAACCCAGGACTTTTACGCATCTGGGGATTCTGTCCTAGACAGAGTTTCAGGCTCAACTACCCTACCCATGCGTACGATTTCAGCTGATGACTGTCCCCCCAGACAACTGGTATTGCCAAGGTAGCCTTTAGTCTCTTGTCTTTTAGGGTTCATACCTAGGTAAACCGGAAGGCTATTTCTGGTTCACCTTGAACGGGCTTGGAAGGTAACCCTTGTGGAAAGTGTAGGAGGGTGGTGGGTGATTCCTCCGCTTGTGCCTAAGAACCACCTCAAGGACACCAAGTAATCGTTCATCAGCTTTCTTCGGGAAAGTATATCTTTTACCCTGGTTTGATTGCTTGAGATTCTAGGAACTTTTTAGAGTATGCTCTGTGGTTTTGCCTGTGTTTAGTTGGCCTTAGGGTGTGATTTGTTAAATTTTTAATTCTAGAGGACCAAATTGTTAGAAGGTCAAGAAGGTTGAGAAAACTTCCTCCTATCACTGCATTGGAGCCTCCACCTTTACCTCAAAGGCGGAGATTACATACAGAGGGTTCATTTGAACCTGTAGGAACAAGTGAAGTGCTTGGTGAACCGAAACTCATTGCTAACCATTTCAATCTTGAAACAGTTGAGATAGAAGAATTGTAGACTGACGAGTTTGCAATAAATTTTAACTCCCCCTTGACTGACTTAAATGATCCTGTGATCATCCAGGTTAGGCCTTTTGATTCACTAGTGCTAGGTGTACCTGTGGGTAGAGTCATGTCTTCTGCAGAAGAAATTTATTTTGTGTTTACCTCAACCATTCTGGTTGAAGGGGTGCTACCTCCCCCGGTCAGTACCCCTAGATCTAGTTTTCCTTCTACACCTTCGACTCCAGCGAACCGGGTGGTTCAACCACCGGTTCACTCAAACATAGGAGGTACTTCTGGTAACATGGTTTCTGGGATCCCCAGTATACCTACCATTCCTTCTTCCTTCCCTCACACTACCCAGAGTGGTCTGGTAGGATCCTTGACTTATGTCCAAGGATTTCCTTGGAATGGGGGGCACATTCCCCCATCCAGTCCATACATAGGTCCATCTCCTTCATATGTAGGAGTGTATTTTGGGAGCAACACCTCTTACGGGTAGAGCTTCCAAACCCCTATTTCGGTCCCATATACGAGCTCTCCCTTTTCATTGTTTAGCGGAGGGATACCTGCTCCAGTCTTTTAGACCCCTGCTTCTATGGGGACGGCCCAAAACACTTACACTGCACCTCCCACACAAAATCCTGTGGCTTACGAATGGAATCTGTTTCAAAGAAACCTTCCCACTTCACAACCGGTGGATGGGGGCAATCCCACTTTTACCCATGGGCATTCGGGGCCAAGTCCCTCAAATCCCCAAGTTGGCACATTTACTACCCCGGTTAGGCCCAAACTTCCTTTCCTGGCAACTTTAAACTTGCCAGACTTGTCAAAGTTGATGAATGACCCGGTGAGGCATGACCCCTTGTGGCCACCTGTTCCCACCAAATTGCCCTCGGACATCCCTAAATTCGAAGATAAAGCTGGTGAAGATCCTAGGGCACATGCCACCACTTTTCAATTATGGTGTTCTTCCAATTCGTTGAATGAGGATTCAATTAGATTAAGGCTATTCCAGAGGACCTTGCCTGGTATGGCGGCTAAGTGGTATATCGAATTGCCTTCTGCTGCCTTTAGTAGTTTCTGGGATTTGGCTAGTGCTTTCCTTAGCCACTTTCAGCTTCCGGTTCGATACGATTTTGGAACGGAATTGTTGTCTACTTTTAGACAAAACAAGGCTACCCACATCTCAGATCATATCCAAGAGTGGAGGAGGTGAAAGAGCCTTATGAAAGCCACCATTCCTCCTGAGTTTCTATTAGAATGGTTCCTTAAATCACTGTTGCCATACATATCTAAGGATGTTTCCACATCAGGAGTAATGAATGAATAGGAATCCATACTCAGGGCCCAGCAGTTAGACTTGATTTACTCACAGTCTGGGATCTTGTATGAGATCATCCCTGAGGCACCGAGGCCTTCGCACGAGGTGGAGAAGCCTAATCCTGGACCCCATGCCGATGGTGTGGTTGGCTCCGTCAACTCTCCCACCGTAGAGTCTTTAACTAAACAACTTCACCAGTTGTCTGTCAAACAGTCTATGGGGAAGGCAGCAAAGGATTCCCCCTCTCCCCAAAATGAAAATTTTTTTGCGCAAACTTCTTCTAAGGGCAATCAGTAGCCCGATGGGAAGAAGAAGAAAGGTAAGAAAGGAGAGGGAAACCAAAACAAGCCCAAACCTGCGAACAATTCTGATGGGGGAAAAAAAGAAAAGAAGAAGGTCAAGTTCCCTTGTAATATGTGCCAAGAGGACCACCTTACTCACCTTTTTCCCCTTATGGATCAAGCCCAGAAGCTACTCAAATCTCAACAACCGGCTGTCCTGAAGGACCCATTTCCCCAAGGACAGAACTCTGCTTCAGCTTCTAATGTAGCAGGGGGAACTCAAACCGCCCCTGACCCTAATTATATCAACATGGTTCGATATTTGACTTTGTTGCAAACCAGGAACAAAAACTATGAAACTGAGACTTCTGAGAAGGGTAAGGCTGTAGTTGAAACTTCGAACCCTCTCACGATAGAAAAACCTACCGAAACTATGCCGAAGATACCGAAAGGTGTTTTCAAGAAGACTTTGCATAACCCTAATGCTAGGGCTACTTCAAACTACTCCATGGTTGAAGACTTAGCTCAAACCCTGTGTGCAATGTTAGCTTTAGAGGTGTTACAGAGTTGTCCTGCCCAGCGGGATGCTATCTTAGCAGCTTTAGGTAGCATGGATTCTTCGAGTCTCATGGCGAAATTCAATCTATCTGATGTCAAAATTCGCATGCCTTACCATGTAGCCCTATCAATAGATGTCATCCATGGTGGTAAGACCATTGGAAGGGCAGTTGTTGATGAGGGAGCCTCTACATATGTTATGTCCCTGGCTTGTTGGAAAGCTCTTGGATCCCCAGAGCTGGTCCCATCAAACACTTTACTTACTGCTTTTGATGGAAGATCCTTCCATCCTCATGGTAACCTGCCGGCTTTCGAGCTTAAATTGGTAGGCAAAGCAGTGCCTGTTGAAGTTGAAGTGATTGATGCTCCCTTGGACTATAATTTGCTTCTGGGAAGGAATTGGACTTATGCAATGTCTGCTGTTGCATCGGCTATTCTTCGTTTCATGGTTTTTCCACATGAGGGTAAGTTGGTTACTGTTGACCAGCTTGATTTTACCTGAAAAGGCCATTTAGAGTCTAAGGAATCCACTATGCCATTGGTTGATCAGGCCAAACCTGCTGCACAGAGCTTGGGAGCTGGAATGTACGCATCATTGATGGGCACATTTGACCTTCCAGCCCCGGTGAACTACATTGGTTCTACTACTGTGGGGAAGTCCATCACTACGGTTGGTGATAGGACTGATCCTTGGGTCCTCCCAACTCCCCATGAACCAGAAGTGCCCTTATCAGTAGTAGAAGTAGCTTATCAAGCCATCGTTGAAGCTACTGCTGATCCCATTCCAGATCCTCTTTTAGTCTCGGATGATCTGGAAGAAGTCTATTTTCCCGCCTAGGCGGAAAACTCTTTATATTCCATAGATTGCTTAGATACCATTTTTCCTTCCAATGAAGCTATTCTGGAAGCTATGAGTGGACGTGATAAGGTTTGTGAGGATCTTCATCATCGATCCTATTTCCTTCAAGATCTGAGCAAGATAGAAAACCAAGAGTTTAAGGTGATATTGTCAGATGATATTGAGGTACCTATCAACCCTTTGCCTAGGGAAGGGGTGTTTGCTGAGGGGAATATGGAAAACATTTCCGCCACTATACCTATCAATATCTCTGTGAACCTAGATGTCATGGAAAACATCTATATAGGTGTAAACTGCTCTCCGGAGGAGATTTCCATCTACACTGCCCTTTTCAAGGAATTTCGTGATATCTTTGCTTGGTCATATGAGGAGATGACAGGCATTGATCCATCTATTGTCCAACATGAAATCCGAATCTATCTTGACGCCAAGCTGGTTCGACAGAAATTACACCCCATGAACTCGCGCAAAGTGGCGGCTGTGAAGGCAGAAGTTGAGAAGCTCTTGAAAGCTGGTTTTATATATCCCATAGCTTTGACTGAATGGGTATCCAACCCTGTTCCTGTTGATAAAAAGAAAGGGACTATTCACGTTTGTACTGACTTTAGAGATCTCAATAAATCCTGTCCCAAGGATAACTACCCCACACCATTCATTGACCAGATCATAGATGCATGTGTGGGGAGCGAAGTGTTTTTGTTTATGGATGGTTTCTCCGGCTACAATCAAATCCAAATCAAACCGGAAGACCAACATAAAACTGCTTTCATTTTCCCTTGGGGTACATTTGCATATAGAAAAATGCCCTTTGGATTGAAAAATGCTGGGGCTACCTTTCAACGAGCCATGAACTTTGCTTTTCACGACATAAAAGCCATTGTTGAACCTTACCTTGATGACTTGCCTGCACATTCTCGCAAGAGGGTCCAGCATCCAGACCATTTGAGGTTGATTTTTGAAAGATGCAGATACTATAAAATTTGCTTGAATCCCCACAAGTGTGTTTTCTGTGTCGAGTCAGGAACATTACTCGGATTCATCGTATCTAGTAGAGGCATCTAGGTGGATCCTTTAAAAGTTGAGGCCATTGTAAATCTGCCTCCTCCTCGTTCTCTCAGGCAACTTCAAAGCCTGCAAGGAAAGTCCAACTTTCTTCGACATTTTATCATTAATTATGCCAAGATCACTAAAGGTTTCATGCGCTTGCTCAAACAAGACACTCCTTTTGTATGGGATGAAACTGTACAACTGGCGTTCAAGGCATTGAAGAAAGCTTTGCTGTCGGCTCCTTTGTTACGCCCACCAGATTATTCTAGGGATTTTATATTATATCTGGCCATGTCGGAGTCAACCATTGGGGTAGTGCTAGTTCAGGAAGACGATAAGCTCATTGAGCATGTCATTTATTATCTTAGACGTGCTTTGGATGGACCTGAGCTTAGGTACTCCCACGTCGATAAGTTATCCTTAGCAGCTATCTATGTTGTGCAGAGGTTACGCCATTACATTTTACTGAGGACCACCACGGTAGTGGCGGATGTGAATCCTTTCCAATATGTTTTATCCCGATGGATTGTTGGGGGAAAATTCAACAAGTGGATAGTCATTCTTTAAGAGTTTGACTTGGATTTTCAATCTGCTAAGTCTAAAAAGTCCTTAGTTTTTGCTGACCTTATAGCAGAATTTCCCACCAAAGAAAATGTAGCGGTTGAGGATGACTTATTCCCAGATGAGCACATCTTCTTAATATCTACCTCCGATCCTTGGTACGGGGATATTCTTATATATCTCCAGACTTTGAAGTATCCTGCCGCTTACTCTAGGGAGGAATGACGTAAGTTACGCCTTCATGCCAAGAACTACCTCATTATAGGAGATACATTATATCGACGGGGGGTAGATTCCGTCTTGCGTCGCTACCTTACTCATGAGGAAGCGGAGATTGTCCTAAATGATTCTCATAGTGGAGCATGTGGGGGTCATTTATCTGGGTTAGCAACGGCCCAGAATAATTTGCGTGCTGGTTATTTCTGGCCCACAATCTTTAAAGATTGTGTGGAAGCCGTGAAGCGCTATCATCCATGTCAGCTTTACATGAGAAAAATGCGGTCACATCCTGCTCCGTTATTTCCTGTTGTCTCGGTAGGCCCCTTCATGAAATGGGGGATTGATTACATGACATGCAACCCAGTCTCGGCTGGGGGGCATAAATACATCATTGTTTCCATTGACTATTTTACGAAATGGGCAGAGGCAATGCCTACTTTCAAAGATAACGGGGAAACTGCAGCTTTCTTTGTTTTAATCAAATTATTGCAAGGTTTGGTATTCCCAAAGTGATTGTCACTGACCATGGAAGTCATTTTCAAAATAACATGATGACGGAACTGACCACCATGCTTGGATTTCTACAAGAGAATGCTTCTCCATATTATCCGCAAGCAAATGGTCAGGCTGAGGCTGTAAACAAGACTTTGAAAACTATCCTTAAACGGACAATTGATATAGCCCGTTCTAAATGGAATATCATGTTATATCCTACTCTTTGGGATTACCAAACTAATGTTAAGACTGCCATGGGTTATTCACCTTTCCAACTCGTTCACAGGGTGGAAGCAGTCACTTCGATTGAATGCGAAATCCTGTCCTTGCAGATAGCCATTCATGTCTTACCTTATACGACTGAGCTTGAAGAACGTCTGGTGCACTTAGAACACCTTGACGAGCAACGTAGAGATGCGTTGACTGCCAATCAAGCTCATAAGAATAGGGTTAAATCTCAATATGATAAAATGGTCAAACCTAGGGTTTTCTCTGAAGGGGAACTTGTCTTACTTTGGGACCAAGATAAAGAACCTCTGGGGGCAGGAAAATTCAAGGCTATGTGGTTAGGACCTTATGTCGTGTCAAACGTTTTGAGTAAAGGAGCATATGAATTAGTGGATTATGATGGGAATAAGCTGCCTAAGCCTAGAAATAGGCTCTACTTGAAGAAGTACTACACTTAGGATTAGCACTTTTTCTTGTATTTTAGTGTATGTATTTTTATGTGCATTAGGTTGTCAGTTTTGTTTTTTATATTATCTGCTGGTTGTTGTAGATGTCTTTCGAAATGTATGTAGGTTTCGCTGATGGCACCAGCCATCACACTTGCAACCTGGCTTCGGCAGCATGGGTTATCTGTTCTCCCACAGGACAACTTGTTGCCGCAGGTGGCGCTTGTCTTGGTCCTGCTTCTAATAATGTTGCTGAGTATAGGGCTATTATTGAGCTCTTATGGGATGCTTTGTCACGTGGCATCACCCAACTTGAAGTCCGTATGGATTCTCAGTTGGTAGTTTCCCAGCTCAATCGAGCTTATCAGGTACGGAATCCTACCTTGTTACGTCAATTCATGCAAATTCGTTTACTAGAAAGACATTTTGAAGTCATTACTTTTAATCATATTCCATGAAATCAAAATTCATTGACTGATGCATATGCTAATTATATTTTGGATTGGCACCTCACACACATTTCATAAAATATACA
>LPNX011152778.1:0-11904 GCA_001517045.1 Pseudotsuga menziesii | reverse complement strand
CATGAGCCTTTTAGGGGAAATGCAGGTATTGCTGTGTGGATGTAGGCATGTGGTATCCTAGAAATAGAAAACAGATTTTGAAAAAGAAAGAAAAAAGAAACCGGGCTGCATTTTTCCCACCTTGATAGGAAACATATCGGAAAAACCCTCGCCACTCGTCCCTATGATTTTCTTATGTAAAGGGCGGGGGTGGAGGGGGGGGTGGGGGGGTGAGATGCCAAGTTGGGGGGCATTCGGTATTTTGGAGGTTTTATTGTTCCCACGATTTCATCGTTCTGGCTATTGCTTTTTTGTTTTGTCAAAGCTTGGTGTTTTATGGCCACGATCTGCAGAAGTAAAAGGAATCGATCTTGGGAAGGCATGGTCACGTGGATCTTAGTAAGGTTTTGATTTTTCATTGTGCAACGATTTTATATCTGTAGTGTGCTTTGTTTATTATTTTTTATTTTTCTTTGTGCAACGATTTCAGTAATGGAGATCGATCTAGAGGCTTGTTAAATTCTTTATGAACTCTGTGTCTTTGGTACGAATGGAAATCGATCTGAAGTTCAATTAGTGATCACTGTATGATATCGATCTCAATGTTATTTTCCTAGTAATATTTACTAAATCGATCAAAGAATCATTGTTTGATATCAATCTGAAATTTGAGTAGTGATATTCATAAAAATCTCTATTTGATATCGATCTGAAGTTTATATAGTGATCGTTGTTTAATTCTCTGCTAAATTGATCATAAAAATCGTTGTTTGATATCGATCAGAAGTTAAAATAGTGATCTTCATAATATCACTGTTTGAATATCGATCTGGAAGCCTGAATGTTTTTCTTTATCAAATCTCTGCAAAAAGATCGTTTTGGAGTTGAATGCTATTCTCCATGAATCGATCTGGAAAGTTTGAATGTTTTCTCTATTAAATATTTGCAAAATCGGTTTCCAAAGTCTGAATGTTATTCTCCATGAATTGATGTAGCGTCCCTCTTAGCCCTTGATGACAATATGTGCTGTGGTAAAGTTTTTTTTTTTCGTTTGTGTTCCTTTATTACTACAAAGAGGATTCATCCTGTTAGCGGCAGCTTACAAGAATATTTTAATTCATTGTGTCAAAAACCATGTGCATTATAGGGAAGTTTGTCGAGTGCTGTTAACCGTACGCCAAGCACATTTTCTGAAAGTATTCCGGTTATATAAATATCAGCATTAGTCATTACTAATTAAAAACGACCATTTGCTCTCTGCTACAATTTATGTTATTACAAGATATAATGTAGGCGAGGGCCTCACTACTTTTTTCACCATATGAAGTAGTACCTATATAAAACCATTGTAAAAAATAAATTTTCTTTTGCATTTAAACCATTCATAGAAAGGTTACTCGACCATTCATATCATAACAGATAAAGAGATTGACCAAGAACATCCAAAGGACATAAAAATAGTACACATCAAAACACATAATACAAGTAATACACATCAAGACACCGATATACGTGGTTCATCTCGTCCACGAGGCTATGTCCACCAAAGTTAGGTTTTTCCTCTTTATTCATCAAAAACCACCGCTCAGGGTGTACAATCTTCATCGTAAATGAAGTGCCATCAGCTTCTTATACAAAGAATAAGGAACCTCCTCCTGAGGCCGACAAAATAAAACATCCCTAGAAAATCTCCTAGGGTAGACATGGCCTCCATTCTAGAGTTTATTAAGACAAAAAAATAATTACACATTCATAGAAAATCTTTGCTATAGTGAGGATACGACCTCAGGTAAAAATAGTTCAAGTCTCCCAGCCAAGGTCCACCAATCGCAAGGGATTGGAAATGGGTAGAATACTTTATATCTGGTTGCATGCGTTGGGATTCTGGCTACAGATCGTATCTGTTATTTTGTTTTAAAACTAGAGGTCCTCAGACCATAAATTAGCATGCAGTACACTCTAGAAAGACCATCATTCATACCTGTTCATTTCATTCCGGCGCTGTTATCCACACTTACAAGCTACAGTTAAAAATACTATGGGTTCACAAATTAGTTTTCAACGTTGTCATTGCTGAAATTTACTCAGGATTGAAAATGGACTTACTTCATTCTATAGATGAAACATACAAACTAGGTTGAAAACCAAGACTTTGACCTTTGAATTCAATTAAAGGAATCTCCAGATTTTTATACATGTGCCTTTCCCATGGACTGTTAGATTTATAACCCTGTGCCTTTTGTCAATGATCGTCAATGTCATTTTGAAGCTAAGATATATTGAAAAGACAAGGGTTTCACAAAAACATGGCAGGGAAAGTATCTTGACCAAATTTGGGCGCATTACTACCACAATTTCAACTATCTTGGAATCTCTTATCCATAATGGATTCCTTGAAAAATGAATACATATCATCACTTTGGTTGCACAGAAATACAGAGCCGAGTAAATATAGATCGCAACAATAGCCCTAACTCCAACAACAAACATACAGGCTCGGATCCCTATCAATTTACATTAGGACAAATATATATATAAAGCGCCTATTATTAAAACGCTAGGTCATTAGCACTTCAGAGTCAGATTTTACTGCTATACCCAGAAACGGTTTCTAACCCAAAATAGTTCCAAGCCCGTAGGGTTTTAGTGTGGATGCTTCTTACCAGAGATTGAAATGGTAAGGAGAAAACATGACAGGGACAGGTCAAACCAATGAAAAATCGGCGACCGCTGTCACAATTGGATGGAATCAGCCGCCATTCCTTAACACGGCCTTGGAGGATAAAAAAACCAAAAGCTCAGGATTATTTGCCAAGGTGTGGAACCCGTGTGTTTCCTACTACACGCACTCGATTCTCATAGATCCCATTCTCGATGAACAAGAAGGTTTAAACATGCAGATTCGAATCCTACCATGCATACGAAAATCAGATCGGTCTACAAAACTATAGCAAAATCCAAAAGATGGTGACCTACAATTCGTATTTTTACAAGATATTTTGGACTGATCAATACCTTAGAGTCTGTAATTAGATCCAAATCGCAGAGATGTAATCCAACGTGTAGGGTGTATAGATTTCCAAGAGCAGAGAGTCCTAAATAAATTCCCGTCCACACAACTATATTCAAAACAGGAATGTAAACCACAGTCTTAATAGCCTGTATCTATATTCAAAACTCATGTAGGCAACTCAGACTATTAAAACAAATCCCAGCTGGGGTTTATGCCCATCGATCCTGAAGCACACACAGTCTATCGCAACACAGTCTATCCAAATCGCAGCCTGGGTTTTTATTCTCATAAGGCATACGCAGTCTAATACGACTACCCGCAGCTTGGATTCAGGTGTATATATCATGAAAGGCAATGCAGTCTATCCAGACATATCGCAGCCTGGGTTTCATGTTCCTAAGGCACATGCATGCTATATGACAAATCACAGCTTGGTTTCAGGGCTAAATATCATGAAATGCAGATGCAGACCAACCAGACATATCGCAGCCTGGGTTCTATGCTCATCTATCATAAATTGCTAAGGCGGTCTTTCTAGACAGAAACACATCCTATAATAACAGATCGGAAGAATGCTGAAAAGGTTTTTTTAACAGAAAGAAAATGCTTACTCAATACTGTGTGTAGTCCCGGTTGGGGCCGTTCAACGCAGTTTAGAACTGGGTGCTATCCCCGTGCATTACTAGCCATCCCCTTGGTGGTGCCCAACCTGCCATCCTTCAACAGAGTGTGTTCATTTTCTTTTTAGCTCAGCTTCCCTATTTTTTTTTCCCCCTTCCAACAACTCAACCGCCAGGATTTATCCTCTTCCTAGCCGTGATTAGTGCTTAGGGATTCTTGGTGCCACCATCGGCGTTCAATCAAGGTGAGTCATTAAGGCCTCCCAAACTGGTGACCCTAAAGACGGGCATTCAGGTTCAACGGATGTTAGCTGAAAGTCAGCCATAACGCCTCCTCAAAATTAGAGGTCAGTAAGGCATTTTCATAACGCCTCCACAGTTAATTTGTCATCCCAGAGGTGGAAATCAATTGGTGTCACATTTATACTTAATAACCACTATGAAATAAACCTCAGGCACTATGCGTTTCTACGCTTTTACCGCAGGATTCATATTGTCAAAACTTGAAACGTTCACTAATATGCTCACAGCTTATTTCAGAGAAATTATTAATCTCATATATGCTGTCATAATTAACTTGAGGCGTATCATGGTTTGCATAGTACTCCAACTACCAATTAAGCTATGTAACTTGTTTCTTGTTTAATCGTGCTATAAGCTTACTTATCCTGAGACTGAATTGCATTATCATGGAACAATATATTGACTTAGTGGTTAACAGGACATACGAGGAAAATAATTCAACCTACTAACGATCTTTTTCCACCAATACATCATCATATTATTTTGCTATCATTATCTTTTTATGCTCTTCACAATCTATAATATATATATATACATTTATATATGTCCCCCAAATATATATATATATATATATATATGTATACTATTTTCCACAAACATATATATATATATTCCCACATACAATACATGTATGTGTGTGAGGTTCGTCTCATCATTATAGGTACACTATATATCTCAAATATACATGTCTCCAATAAATGTATATATCTATATATTTATAAATAAAGTTCCAATTATTATATGTATGTTCTTTACATACAATGTAGGTAGGAGGTTGCAATACCACAGAAGGTTGTAACATTATATGTTCAACATTCAATATCAAGTATATATATATAGCATTCTTCATTATTTTACACGTAATGTTCTACATATTTATATATGTATCCAATTTATTTCACCATGTGATGTTCCATGGTTACGTGTTCTACAAATGATACATCCCTTAAGTGTCATACATATAATGTTCTTCATTGTTCTAATAATGTTAGGATGTCTCAATATTCCTTGATTAACTTGTAATGGGAGCATCCTATAATCATCAATGTAGCATAATTTAGTTTCCTCATAGTTTCACATTTACGTATTAAGACATGTCACCATTTAGTGCCTTGGAAAACTGCTATCACAACTTTATTTTTGGTTATCCTTTGAACTCTCCCTGGAGTTAAATTTTTGGGTGGACTTACATTTATTCCTGAGGTTACTCTCCCTTTTGACCACCAGTCAAAATTTTTCACCTCAGCGACATCAGATAGCGTCCTGTCTTCCAGATGTCTAGTTTTTGCCTAGGTCTTTTCTTGCCACACCATGCGCCTAACACCAATGTGCTCACGTGGCAATCGCTTACCTAACACCATTGTGCTCCTATGGCGTACATGTCTAACACCAATGTGTTCCCGCGTCAATCACTTGCCTAACACCATGGTGCTCTCGCAACATGCAAACTTAATGCACACTCCTTGGTGCTTCGCATGACTTTTCCATCATTGTCCCGACTTGTGAGTCGGCTGTATGGTTAGTCAAAACATTCACAATTTATCCAATAATCATAAGTTGGAGTGGTTTAATCATTACATATGAGTCATATAACCCTGCAAATTATCTAGGAAATAATCCTTACACATTTCTGAGCAAGTCGAGCGCAACTTATTAATGCAGGCATATTTTTTTTGTATTGTAGTGCACATCTAATTTGCAGCACTCATCATCGTCATGGCGAAGCCTGCAATGTCAGAATAAAACCACAAAATCCACAGTTAAATCCTTGGTCCATAAAATCTTGAAATTCGACAATCAACATCCCTTAACCTCATTATTTAAGGCGGTGAATATTCTTACTACCAGTCCATCCCGACTGGTAGTGTTTCTAGCATATCCTGCAACGTCAGTACAACATTCATCAGATAACTTTGGACATCTTCACCCATTTGTTATTTGGGTAATTACCTGGAAGAGACATTCCAAGTGAGCTACCTACCATCATTTCACACCTCAGCCACTTATGTTAGGTGCGATGACATTCTTGTCCATCCAGTAAGAGTCTCTATATTTAGAAGTATTATCTATTTTTCGCACATGATGCTTTATTGTTCACTTTGGCTATACTCTAGCCAATTCATAGGTAATCTAGTTAATTTTACCTTCAATTATTCAGTTATGGTCCAATTGGGACCTCCATAATTCATCACTTGATCTTTCATGCCTACTTGCTCCACACCGTATCCATGCGGTAGCTCGACATCCCCATGCTCTCTCCAGACCTTAGTGACTTACATCATACATTCAACATAACTTGATGTTCTAGTGTTAAAGCATATATAGAGTCTTAGCTAGAAATTTTTGCAAAACCTTTTGTAAAGAATATTCTTAACATAAGAAATTTCAGTATAACTAAACAAATGTTACCATCCTGGTAACCTTTCCATAATAAGCAAGGAATCATACCGTCTTCAGGTGTTACTATTTCTACTAAGGGTTTCATCTTTGCCTCTCGTCCTCATGTGATGTTGCTTCCTTGCAACCCTACGCACCTGCACTATCTGCTCACAAATTCTTGTCCAAAATAAGTCACATCTTACAGATTTTCATGATAACAAGTTCCTATCTGACTGCGACAAAATATACTTGTGTATCTTACAAAGGCTTGAATTCTTCTTTAATATCTTTTCTTGATGGATTAATATGATGCAACCAATCTTACTAAACACAATTTCAAATCGTACTCCACTCATAAGGCGTAAGTAAGACAACATTAGTATATCTTGTGACAGGCTTAATTTAAACAAATAGCCTTTCAATTCATGCAACTTACTTCATGTATTACACATAATTCTCAGAAGCCGTGCAGAAAGTTCAGCAATATTTCCTTGCATTATACTATCACATAGTTAAATTACATAATTTACAACATACCTACACGTCGATGAGTCCATCAGGTCCGAGCGTTTTAACTTTGCTCTGATACCATATGTAGTGTCCCTCTTAGCCCTTGATGACAATATGTGCGGTGGTAAAGTTTTTCTTTTTTCTTTTGTGTTCCTTTATTACTAAAAAGAGGATTCATCATGTTAGCGGCAACTTACAAGAATATTTTAATTCATTGTGTCAAAAACCATGTGCATTATAGGGAAGTTTGTCGAGTGCTGTTAACCGTAAGCTAACCACATTTTCTGAAAGTATTCTGGTTATATAAATATCAGCATTAGTCATTACTAATTAAAAAAGACCATTTGCTCTCTGCTACAATTTATGTTATTACAAGATATAATGCGGGCGAGGGCCTCACTACCTTTTTCACCATATGAAGCAGTACCTATATTTAACCATTGTAAAAACTAACTTTTCTTTTGCATTTAAACCATTCATAGAAAGGTTACTCGACCATTCATATCATAACAGATAAAGAGATTTAGCAAGAACATCCAAAGGACATAAAAATAGTACACATCAAAACACATAATACAAGTAATACACGTCAAGACACCGGTATACGTGGTTCATTTCATCCACGAGGATACATCCACCAAAGTTAGATTTTTCCTCTTTATTCATCAAAAACCACCGCTCAGGGTGTACAATCTTCATGGTAAATGAAGTGCCATCAGCTTCTTATACAAAGAATAAGGAACCTCCTCCTGAGGCCCACAAAATAAAACATCCCTAGATAAGCTCCTAGGGTAGACATGGCCTCCATTCTGGAGTTTATTAAGACAACAAAATAATTACACATTCACAGAAAATCTTTGCTATAGTGAGGATACGACCTCAGGTAAAAATAGTTCAAGTCTCCCAGCCAAGGTCCACCAATCGCAAGGGATTGGAAATGGGTAGAATAATTTATATATGGTTGCATGTGTTGGGCTTCTCGCTAGAGATCGTATCTGTTATTCTGTTTTAAAACTAGAGGTCCTCAGACCATAAATTAGCATGCAGTACACTCTGGAAAGACCATCATTCATACTGGTTCATTTCATTCCGGTGCTGTTATCCATACTTACAAGCTACAATTAAAAATACTATGGGTTCACAAATTATTTTTCAACGTTGTCATTGTTGAACTTTACTCAGGATTGAAAATGGACTTACTTCATTCTACAGATGAAACTTACAAACTGGGCTGAAAACCAAGACTTTGACCTTTGAATTCAATTAAAGGAATCTCCAAATTTTTATACATGTGCCTTTCCCATGGACTGTTAGATTTATAACCCTGTTCCTTTTGTCAATGATCGTCAATGTCATTTTGAAGCTAAGATATATTGAAAAGACAAGGGTTTCACAAAAACATGGCAGGGAAAGTATCTTGACCAAATTTGGGCGCATTACTAACACAATTTCAACTATCCTGGAATCTCTTATCCATAACGGATTCCTTGAAAAATGGATACATATCAACACTTTGGTTGCACAGAAATACAGAGCCGATTAAATCTAGATTGCAACAATAGCCCTAACTCCAACAACAAACATACAGGCTCAGGTCCCTATCAATTTACATCAGGACAAATATATATATATATATATATATATATATATATATATATATATATTTATAAAGCTCCTATTATTAAAACGCTAGGTCATTAGCACTTCAGAGTCATATTTTACTGCTATACCCAGAAACGGTTTCTAACCCAAAATAGTTCCAAGCCCATAGGGTTTTGGTGTAAATGCTTCTTACCAGAGATCGAAATGATAAGGATAAAACATGACAGGGATAGGTCAAACCAACGAAAAATCGACGACCTCTGTCACAATTGGATGGAATCAGCCGCCATTCCTTAACACGGCCTTGGAGGATAAGAAAACCAAAAGCTCAGGATTATTTGCCAAGGCGTGGAACCCCTGTGTTTCCTGCTACATGCACTCGATTCTCATAGATCCCATTCTCGATGAACAAGAAGGTTTAAACATGCAGATTTGAATCCTACCATGCATACGAAAATCAAATCGGTCTACAAAACTATCGCAAAATCCAAAAGATGGTGACATACAGTTTGTATTTTTACAAGATATTTTGGACTGATCAATACCTTAGAGTCTATAATTAGATCCAAATCGCAGAGATGTAATCCAACATCCAGAGCATATAGATTTCCAAGAGCGGAGAGTCCTAAATAAACTCCCGTCCACACAACTATATTCAAACCAGGAATGTAAAACACGGTCTTAACAGCCTGTATCTATATTCAAAACTCATGTAGGCAACTCAGACTATTAAAACAAATCCCAGCTGGGGTTTATGCCCATCGATCCTGAAGCACACGCAGTCTATCGCAACACAGTCTATCCAAATCGCAGCCTGGGTTTTTATTCTCATAAGGCATACGCAGTCTAATACGACTACTCGCAGCTTGGATTCAGGTGTATATATCATGAAAGGAAATGCAGTCTATCCAGACATATCACAGCCTGGGTTTCATGTTCCTAAGGAACACGCATGCTATATGACAAATCGCAGCTTGGTTTTAGGGCTAAATATCATGAAATGCAGATGCAAACCAACCAGACATATCGCAGCCTAGGTTCTATGCTCATCTATCATAAATTGCAAAGGCGGTCTTTCTAGACAGAAACGCATCCTATAATAACAGATCGGAAGAATGCCGGAAAGGTTTTTTTAACAGAAAGAAAATGCTTACTCAATACTGCGTGTAGTCCCGGTTGGGGCCGTTCAACGCAATTTAGAACTGGGTGATATCCCCGTGGGTTACTAGCCATCCCCTTGGTGGTGCCCAACCTGCCATCCTTCAACAGAGTGTGTTCATTTTCTTTTTAGCTCAGCTTCCCTATTTTTTTCCCCCTTCCAACAACTCAACCGCTAGGATTTATCCTCTTCCCAGCCATGATTAGTGCTTAGGGATTCCTGGTGCCACCATGGGCGTTCAGTCAAGGCGAGTCATTAAGGCCTCCCAAACCGGCGACCCTAAAGACGGGCATTCAGGTTCAACGGATGTTAGCTGAAAGTCAGCCATAACGCCTCCTCAAAATTAGAGGTTAGTCAGGCATTTTCATAACGCCTCCACAGTTAATTTGTCATCCGAGAGGTGGAAATCAATTGGTGTCACATTTATACTTAATAACCACTATGAAATAAACCTTAGGCACTGTGCGTTTCTACGCTTTTACCACAGGATTCATATTGTCAAAACTTGAAACGTTCACTAATATGCTCACAGCTTATTTCAGAGAAATTATTAATCTCATATACGCTGTCATAATTAACTCGAGGCGTATCATGGTTTGCATAGTACTCCAACTACCAATTAAGCTATGGAACTTGTTGCTTGTTTAATCGTTCCATAAGCTTACTTATCCTGAGACTGAATTGCATTATCATGGAACAATATATTGACTTAGTGGTTAAGAGGACATACAAGGAAAATAATTCAACCTACTAACGATCTTTTTCCACCAATACATCATCATATTCTTTTGCTATCATTATCTTTTTATGCTCTTCACAATCTATAATATATATATACATTTATATATGTCCCCCAAATATATATATATATATACTATTTTCCACAAACATATATATATATATATATATGGTCCCACATACAATACATGTATGTGTGTGAGGTTCGTCTCATCATTATAGGTACACTGTATATCTCAAATATACATGTCTCCAATAAATGTATATATCTATATATTTATAAATAAAGTTCCAATTATTATATGTATGTTCTTTCCAATAAATGTATATATCTATATATTTATGAATAAAGTTCCAATTATTATATGTATGTTCTTTACATACAATGTAGGTAGGAGGTTGCAATATCACAAAAGGTTGTAACATTATATGTTCAACATTCAATATCAAGTATATATATTCCTCAACACACACATATATATATATATGCTTCTTCATTATCATGCATATAGGGTTCCACTATAACTTTTATGATCATTTGTAACTTTTATATGTTTTGTTCATATATATATATACATCTCCAATATATATATATATATATATATATATATATATATATAGCATTCTTCATTATTTTACACGTAATGTTCTACATATTTATATATGTATCCAATTTATTTCACCATGTGATGTTCCATGGTTACGTGTTCTACAAATGATACATCCCTTAAGTGTCATACATATAATGTTCTTCATTGTTCTAATAATGTTAGGATGTCTCAAGATTCCTTGATTAACTTGTAATGGGAGTACCCTCATTGTGGTGAGGGTTTTCTAATCCTCATGGACGCATTTTAGGGCTCATTCCTATTTTTTGAGTCGTAGTTGCTCTTAGGTCTTTAAGGTGGGAGGGGGATCTTACAATTGATCTGAAAAGTTTGAATGTTTTCTCTATTAAAATCTCTACATATCGATTTGAAAAGTCTGAATATTATTCTCCGTCAATCAATGTGAAAAGTCTTAATGGTTTTCTCTATTAAAATATCTGCATATCAATTTGAAAATTCTGAATGTTATTCTCTGCAAAATCGGTTTGAAAATTCTGAAGTTCTCCATGAATCGATCTAGAAAGTATGAATGCTTTTCTCTATTAAATCTCTGCAAAATCGATTTGAAAGTCTAAATGTTATTTTCTGCAAAATTGATTTTAAAGTTTGAAGGTTATTCTCCGTGAAATCTCTGCAAAAATCGATCTGGAATGTCTGAATGTTTTCTCTATGAAATATCTCCAAAAATTGATTGGAGGTTCATGTTATTCCTTTATGAAATTTTTGCAAATTCGATCCGGAGATTTAATGTTTTGAATGCTTTGTTATTTCTGCAAGATCGAGCTGGAGATTGAATGTTTGAATGCTGGTTTTTCTTCATAAGACCTCTGCAAAAGTTGATCTAGTGTGTGATTGTTATTCTTCATAACTCTCTGCACAATCAATCCAAAGATTTAATGTTTTGAATGCTTTGTTATCCTGCAAAAAAATCGATCTAGAGTTTTGATATCTGATTTTATGCTTGTCTCCATGATTGAGTGAGAAGATTAATAT
>LPNX011152777.1:210332-238813 GCA_001517045.1 Pseudotsuga menziesii | reverse complement strand
TGCCAACTTCCAAAAATAAAACAACATACTCAACAAAGACAAAAATAATTACTATGACAATATTTATAATTGTTGTAATAACAAATACAATGTTGGTATTACATTATAAAATAATTTAATCAACTTAACATTTAAAACAAACTATAAATAATATTAATAGAAATTATGTAAAGATTCAAAGGCTATGACTTTTTTCATTTTGAAAGAACTCAATCTAGCGGAAGTTCTAAATTCTAGATCCACTAAATAATTACAAATTTAATGAAATATGTGTTTAAGAAGCAAAATTGTGAATTCAAAATTTCGGATTTGACTATCAATGTATTAGTCATTTGATAATTTTAAATTTATCTAGGCATGAAATAGATTTGAAATTCTATGATTACATTTTATAATGACATCTCATATGAACTGCATGCTTATATATAATGCAGGTGAGATGATGAAAAAATGTATTGGTTCTACATGGCTCCTCGGAGGGATGTACTTGGATACATAGCTTCTCAGAGGGATGTGCTTGGAATAGGTGAGATGATGGTGGTCCGCCCCTAGCGTACATAGCTCTCGGGAGGATGTGGTCGAGAAAGATGACTCCTCTGGAAGGATGTACGAGAGTACATAGCTTCACCCCCACTGCTAGCTAGGCATCGTTATGCATCACTGGGGACTTCCAGGGTGTAAGACATTCGGTTATACTTCTTTCCGAACACATTCACACCATAAGGGGACTGTCACGAGAGTGGGGGCTCCATGAAGAGAATAACCCCTAGGTATTATGATGTCTGGAAACTAAGCACCTGAGCATTGGTAAGCACTTGGAGGAGGTGTTGGGCCCTTAAGCTAGAGATGTCATTAAGCACCCAAGGAGGTGTTGGGCTCTGAAGTGAGGCTGACCAGATCTCGGTTGAGAGACTCTACATAGATACGTATTTGATTACTTGACAAATCCTTGTTGATTTTATGTAATTATACATATGCATATGATGCGATCCGGATTTTGGAAAATCTTGTTAAATGTTTCATCTTATAGAAATGAATATGAAAAGTGAGTTCATTCATTTTGTTGTCTGGAAAGGAAGTTCCTGAGCTTGGCGAGCACTCGAGGAGGTGCTAAGATCTTAATCTGGAGCTTCCATTAAGCACCCAAAGAGGTGTTAGGCTCTAGAGCAGAGCTACCCAATCTTGGTTGAGAGATGCTACAAAGATAATGCCGGAGTATTGATAAGCATTGGGAGGAAGCGTTGAGCCTTAAGAAGAGCTTCCATTAAGCACCTATAGAGGTGTTGGGATATAGAGTAGGGCTACTAGATCTTGGTTGAGATATGTTATACATATAAGTATTCGGTTTACTTATCAAAATTTTGTTGTTGTTGATTTTCTGTTAAAAAAAAAATACATGAGCATATGTTGTAGCCATGGTTTTGAAAGTCTGTTATAGATTGAACCTTATAAGAATGAATCTGACATGTGAATTAAATTGTTGTGGTGTCCGGAAAGGAAACACTGAGCTTGGTGGGAACCTAGAAGGAGTGTTAGACTTTGAAGCAAAGCTATCAGATCTCAGTTGAAATATATTTTCAGGCGATCCGAGGCTTGAAAAAAATTGGCTACCCTTTAATGCACACCCAGGTGTGGGGTAGGGTAGGGTTGTGAGTGTCATGGTTGTATTTAGTCCAGACTGACACCTATGGAACCAAAAGGGAATACTTATGCAAGATAAGTATTTTGTGCACTTAGGAAACTTCTTGTTGATTTTATGTCGATATACATGTGGATGTGATTCATCTATGATTTGGGAAAATCTTGTGAATACTAACATGGGAACTAACTCATTGTGTCAAGTTTGAGCATATGTATCACTAATTTCCAAATACATTGGAGATGTTCCAAGCTGCAGAGAAGGATTCTCCAAGACCAAAAAAAGATTCGGTGGTGTGTGCCGATGCATGCAAGCAATGACTTGGAAGAGTTCCAGATCATCTCATTGGACAAATAAAGGTGCGGAGGAAGAACTGTGGTCCTAAAGAGGCTACATGGGAGATGGAGGATGCCATGTGATTGGCACATCCATTTTTGTTCAAATCTGGGGAGCACTGAGGGAAGTACCAGTGCAACATTTTTTATCAATTTTGTAAAGTACTGAGGATAGTTCTATTGAAGGGGGGGGGGGGAATGTAACACCCCAGTTTTGACCCCATTTGCATTAATGTATATGATGTAAATATTATATGGAATCATGATAAGGAGCTCAAGGCCAAGGCCCTATAATCAATTAATGTTTGGTATATAGGTGATGATGGTTAATGCCTATGGCTTATGTGCTAAGGAAATTTGAGGCAATTATTGCAGGGAAGGGGAAGAGTATGGGAAATTTTGAATTAGGAAGAGTACCCAGTTTTGAATGTTGTGTTTTGACTTCATGGGAAAGAAAAACACCCATAACCATATGCCATTTTTCATAGGTGTTCACATCTTCATTTGGATTCACATTTTGGGAGCGCCGAGACGTCTTGCTCATCCCTCATTATTCTCTCCATTCGCGTGGAATCTATTTGGTAGCTGAGCTTTTCCAGTGTGTATCCTTCACTTTCTGCAAGCGTTTTCCCTTGGCAATACTATGATTGTTGTGTTGCAGCACTATCTTGAACTACAGAGTGTATGAGACCCTGTTACTCATTTTTCAAAGTAAAGAATGTGTTGTGGAGTCTCCCTGTGGTTGTTGTGTTGTGCACCCTGGTTTGGGTCTGAACTATGTACAAGACTTAGGAATGGGAGAGATGTAGAATGTGCTTGATAAACCTAGTGTGGAACCTCACAATAAGATAAGAGTGGCTGGTGAACCTGCTATGCACATCCTAGAGAGCACTGGAAGGGAAGGTGTAGCCTGAGGGACTGTGGAGCAAAGAAGGGGACACTTCCTTGTGTTGGGTGTGTAGGTAGTGGGGAAGCCATGCCAGATAGGTATTATGAAGGTTTTATTATCTCTGTAGATGAGATGACTAGAATAGCATTTCTTCCTACCCATTGCCTTAGAATCCTGATAAACCCAACCGGAAAGATGGCTTGGATGGTAGCCTGATAAACCCATCTGTTAGCTTGGCTATGTCTTATCGTGTTTGACCTTGTGAGTAACCTTTGGTTGGAAAGTCTAATAAACCCAATTGTGAATGCTCACTTGGATAGGTAGGCTGATAAACCCATCAGTGAGATGGCTTGACTGTGTACAGTATGATAAACACACTTGTTGGCTTGACTAGTCCTTAAGGTGAATGTTGGGTGCTTGACTGTGAATAGTCTATGAAGCCCAGCTATGAGATGGCTTGGCTAAGTGGCCTATGAAACACATATGTTGGTCTGTTTTCCCTTACAGTATGATAAACCCAACTGTGTTGGCTTGGATGAGTTTTGTTGCACCCTTGGCTACGTATGAGTCTACTAGTGTTCCCTTATTCCTTGAGGAAATCATGCCCATCTCGAGGGTGGCAGTGTTGCTGAGAGATTGATGAGCGCACTGGCCTATGGTTGGGTGGAATGTTGCAGCAACATAGTTGGTTTCACAACAATTTGTTATCAAGATAAGTGTTCTATTCTATGTTAATCTTCGCAATTGTATTTCTTGCATTGTAATTGCTTGATGGAACATGATGAACATGTTGGCCATGTTGAATTGATGAATTTTCCCTTTGAAAAACTACAATAATAGGAATCTATGTATGTTTCCTTCAGTGCATTGTTAAACTAAGTTGCATGGTTAGAATGTCAGATTGATATTGGCCTGGATGGCCAAGTATTTTCAAAGACTTCGATTAGCAGGTTGAATTTTCAAGAAGAAACCTTCTACCGCAATGGTTTATTCCACGGGTGGGATGCGATATGCGGAAGAAATCCTTTGGCAGATGTGGACCTCTGCAATTGTGAGATGTGGGATGTAGAGATGTATTTTTGTGAATTATGACTTTTGCAGATCTTGATTTTCACAACGATCATTTCTGCATTCAGGATGCAGAATGCAGAATGTGTGATGGCATGGGATGCAGGATTGTGGTATGGATGCAGGATGCAGCATTGTGGTATGGATGCAGGATGCAAGATGTGGCTTCATAGATTTCTATTTCTACAATGGTCATTTCTGCATGCGGGATGCAGGAATACCCCAACGTAAGTTTTCCATGCCATTGATTTTTGTGGGATGATCCTGAGCCATTGATTTGATTCCGGATGCGGAACCATTTGTGATCATTGGTTTTCATCATGATTTCTCTCCGTCGTCTGATATCCTCTGAGATATTTCCTTGCAGATCATCAAACTGACCAGTGGAAGATAGGAGGGAGCATGATAGTGTTGGAAATGTCAAGAAGTGGTTCGTGACCATGCCTTGTGTTTCGATGAAAAGTAAAGGTTCTCGATGAAATGTTTAAGAGTCCACATGATAATGGGGCATGGGTACGCGACAAGAGTATCTAATCCGTATGTCGCATCTTGACCAACAACAATTCTAGGTTGGGACCCATACACTGACCATAGATGTGGAGGACATTTATTTCTTGACTGGGTTTTCCTGAAGGGGAATTCCAATAGTACTTACAGGTTTGAGGGGTGGTGAGATGTCTGTAGATGATCTTATCGATGAGTATTGTGTGGTGGGGACCAGATTCGAGTGAGGTAATATCCCCATCAAACACATAGTAGATCATCGATTGAGGACCATGGCCTTCATCATTGAGAGGGTTGTGGGTAGCATATCTGGTCACCAAACCAGCCATGCTCATATGTTGTACGCAGTGGAGTGCATGGATCCCACTATTTTGAACTAGAGTGAAGGGTTAATGGTTAGTCCAAAGGACAAGCTGAAAAAGTGTGAGAGGGGAGATATCAAGCAATTTGGCTATGCAGATGTGGTGGTATCCTTATTCCTAGAGCGGGTTCCACTGATGAGAGCACAAGTTACTTTGAGTAGGATATATGTGTAGGAACCTAGGCTGACCATGTGGGTGGACTCCATGGCATGTCATGGTGGTGGTGGAGGCCCTAGAGTCACATATGGAGTGGTCTTATTTCATTGGATGAGAGTCCAATTACTAATGGTGGAAGACTATGTGTATGATGGAGCAGACTTCAAGGGAGGCCATGACCTTCCACTACCTGAGGGGGACTAGTGGGATGACTAAGGTAAGAAGCATATCAATACACATGTTTTTTTCTTTTATCATTTAATTCATTTTTTTGTTATTTTGGATGGTGTTGAGACATACAAAACTATTTTTGAAAATATAGGACCTTTTTGTCCAGTAGGATCCTCACCTATAGAGAGGCGAGGAGCAATGTGAGACATAGATGTTAGAAATGTGGAGGCCAAGGATGAGCTCCAAGAGATTGAGGAGAACCTTCAATGGCTGACCGTGGGAATACCTGACATCTATATTGATGATCTTCCCAGGTGCTACGAGCACCACACTGTAGGGTTATTTGGATGTTTCAGGAGGCTACTCCGTCGAGTGGCCTTTGTCGTGATGTTCTATCATGCCCATAGGGATTAGCCCATAGTGGCTTTCCCATTTTTTTATTATATATTATACTGAAAGATTTGAAGCTTTAGTTTTTTCCCTATTCATATGTACTAGAAACTTTGATGGTTCCATAATTTGGGTGACTTGAAAGCTTATGAATTCAGTTTTGTATCTTAGCACCATTATATATATTTATATATATTTAACTCTTTTATTTACAATCGTGTGTGCAATGTGTTATGTGAATGAATGTCTACTTATGTAGTTATGTGATTTAATGAATGAAATAAATATCAAAATAAACTTTAAATATGAGAAAGATACCAATACAAGATGAAATTTTCCAATGAATCTGCTAAAGTATTGAAGTGTCTTGGAATATGCTGGTAGGAAACCTGTTCAAAATACCTTTCCAACAGCTGAACTCTTTAGAAGGTAGGAAGAAGTAAGGGATTCTGGATAGTGTAGAATCGGTTTAGCTGATGTACAACTAACTCTGAATCTAGGTAACCCTAATATGACTCACATTGTTAGATAGGGATTCAGTCAACAAGCCAATCACTCCATGATATTCTACAAGATTGTTTGTTGCAGGACCCAAACAAGTTCCTCTTTAACTCGCCAGATCACCAATAGGAGAGTATAGTACTTAGGTTGTTGATGCAAGATTTAAAGTGTATCAATTAGAACCATCAATGAAACCAACATAGGTGTTCACCTGTCCATTTTAAACATAAGACTACATAAGCGGGTTTGTGAAAGACATAACCTACATTCACACTAAATCCACACTTCAAAATACATGCAACACTTTATAAACACTATATACAACAATCCTATGCTAGGTGTCCTAGGAATAGTATTTTTTAAGGTAGATCCCATTGCGAGGCTCTGCCATGGGTATCCCATCGTAATCTATCAACTCATAAGCTCCTTTCTACAAGACACAAGTGATAACATAAGGCCCACGCCAAATGGATTCCAGCCTTTTGGATCCCAACTTATGATGTTTCTGTTCATAAGTCAAGACCAAGTCACCTTTGTTGAAACAACGAGGTTGAATGGATCTATCATATTGGGATTTAATCCGTCGTTTATGGACCTCGTTTTCTAAGGAAGCATCTCAACTGGTCTCATCAAGCTTGTTTAAATAGAAGAATCGCTCTTCTTCTGGAGTAGTATTGGGTAATCATTCTACAACAAGCTTCAGAGAAGGGATTTCAAATTCTATAGGGAGAGTGGCCTCTGGCCCATACACCAATTGAAACAGCGTGAACCCAATGGATGACTTGATGGTGGTCCTATAGGCCCATAATGCATAGAATAGTTGTAGATTCCAAATGGACTTAGCTCGTCTTATCATCCGTTGAAGCATAGGTTTTAACACTTTATTGATATCTTCAACCTAGCCATTGTCTTGCGGGAAATAGTGTGTGGAGTTTTCATGACGAAAACCTAGATTAGCACTCAATTCCAACATCATCTTATTCTATAAGTGTGAGCCATGATCGATCACAATGGCCCTAGGAACTCTGATTCTATCGATAATATGGTTGAATAGAAATAAAGCATTCATCTTTCTGTCTTCGACGTATGTAGGAATAGCCTCAACCCATTTAGTAAAATACTCCATGATGACAATAATGTAACCATGTCCCCCAATTGAGGTAGGCTTACAGTGCACGAATTCAATGCCCCATTTTGCAAAGGAAACAACTGCAATGACGGGATGTAACGGAGCAGGATGGGTGCATTTTTTTGATGTGAAAAGATGGTAGGGTGGGCATTTTTTTTACGACCTCAATACAATATTTAAATATCGAGGGCCAAAAGTATCCAATGCGTAATATTTTCTGAGCAGAAGCCATCCCAGAAAGATGATCTACATAAACTACAGAGTGACGGTCATTCAAAACAACTTTAGCTTCCTCATGAGTTAAGAAACGCTGAAAAAATGCATCAACGCCACGACAGTACAATGTTTCATTAATGATAATGTACTACTTAGTGTGATGAAAAATACGACAATGTTCATCTCGGGTTGCATTGGGCTGAAAGTGTTTGGTCTAGAGATACATAATTAAATCTCCACACCAAGGGTCATACATACTAATGAGGAACAATAATTCATCTGGCAATGAATCAAAGGGATTTGTTTCCTCAGTAATACATGGAAGATGACACATAAGCTCAGTGAAGACAAGATACTTCTTAGAATTGGATTTCTCAAATTCCAACTTGAATTCCTGGAGAATGACAATCGAGCGATAGTATTTTCCCCCAAGCACATGACGAGTCAATATGTAATACATGGGGTTAGAAAATGCATATACCGTAGTTGTTCGGAGCAAGATGTAGTGATGAAACTTTTGGACAACAATGACCATGTCCAGAGCTAATTTCTTCACATGTGAGTACCGGGTTTCAGATTTCAGAAGACTATTACTAAGACAGTATATCACATGTTCATGATCGTGCTCATCTGTTTGAACCAAAACCATTTCGATGGTGGATAGGGATGAAACCACATACAAGGAGTAATCCTTGGTATAATTGGGTGGTTACAAGATGAGCACATGCGTGACGGCATGTTTAAGAATATTGAACGCATGCTACAACATGTCATCCCAAACGAAGGGTGTATCCTTCTTTAGTAAATGCATGAAACCATTAGTTTTCTTGGCATAGTTACAGATGAACCAATGTAACACCCCGTTTTGACCCCATGGTATTGAATTGCACATGATGTAAATATTTTATTTGATCATGGTGTGGATCTCAAGGAAAAGGCCCCACCATGGATTTAGTATTTTATGTATTGACGATTAAAATCGATGACAATGGTTTATGTGCTAGCCAAGCACAATATGTTTTAGACATCATGTAAAAATGTAAATTAATAAAAATACCACAAATAGCTATGCACTGCAACATTATAAAGAAATGGGGGCCTAATTTCACAAGGAATAGGAAGGGGGAAATATTCAAACGTTTGAGCCTATGGGGGAAAGCCAAATTTCTAAGGGAAAACCCATAAAGTGGTCAACTACCCATTTTTTCCTTTTGTGCCTAGTCATCTAGAAGTTGGTTGAGGAATTTATTGCATGGGAATGGGCAAGGCATGGGGGTCAATTTCGAATTGGGAAAAGTACCCATTTTAGAAAAATGTGTTTTGTCTTAATGGGAAAGTAAGAACCCAAAAATTACTCACTCACCCATTATGCATTCACGACCTCCATTCCTCACGGCAGGGGAAGCTTGAAGAGCTCTCTCATTCACGTTTTTGTCTACCTATGTGTTTTCCCTCACGTTTTGCAGGCGTTTTATTCATTTTCCCCATGGACGGGAAGTTTTCTTGGTAATGTTCAGGAATTAGGCTTTCTCATGGACGTTTTTGTTGTTGTTTCCTCATTACCTGATTGGGAAAACCCATTTTTTGGTTGCATAGAAAATGGAAGAAGAGACCCACAATTTTTGGGTGTTTGTTGAGGTCGTTTTTGCCATGTGAATCCCATAAATTTTTCTGAATTTGAATCCATGAGATGGGGATTTGTAAGGTTTTTTTGTTGCCTATGTGAACCCTTTGAATCATTGTTGAATTCGGGTTGCTCACCTAGGGGTTGATTTCCCCATTCACCAAATCATTTTTGGTTGAAAAACTTTTTTCTTCATACCCAACATGTGCATTTTTTGGTTGTGTGCATCCTTGTGATGGCTTGGGAGAGTAATTCCAAGAAACCCATATGTTAGATGGTTGATTGTGTTTGGGGGTGATTGTTAGCTTGGCTGAGTAAGTCCAAGGAACCCCTATGTAATTGGATTGTTTCCTTAATATCCTATGAAACCCAGTTGTTCATTGGCTTAGTTGGATAGTCTGGAAAACCCAACTGTGTGTTGGCTTGACTATGGATGTATGGTATTGTTGTGTGTAAACATGTTGTTCCCTAGTTCTATGTGGAAATCATGCCCAACTGGGGGGTGGCAGTGATGCCGAGAGATTTATGAGCACATTGGCCTATGCTTGGGTGGAATGTTGTAGCGACGTATCTAGTTGCAGGCCATCTTCTTTTCAAGATAAGTATTCTTGTGCTTAATCTCTACAAACTATTTGTTTTATGAATTAATATGAACATGTTGAATGCTTGAATGAATGCAAGTTTCTTTCATTTTGTATTTACATGTATAATTCATTTGTTTATGTATTTTATGTTCAATGCATTTTTAATTGTTATGTTCATGGGGCTACATTTCCTGTTGACAACAGCGGCAACCTAGTCACGTCCTCTCCTTCATCGGTATGAGGGGTGGGGACATGATGATCGATGTAAAAAGTATTCTTTCCCTTGCAAACTTTGGGGTTCTGTTAGGTTTGTAGGGGCAGGTAAGGCCAACATGGATTCGATTTTTAGAGGGTCTATATGGATTCCATCCTTGTACACAATGAAACCAAGTAGTTGGCTAGTATCGACACAGAAAACACACTTGTGTGGGTTCAACCGTATGTTGAAGTGGCAACATCTGAGAAAAATGGCTCCCAAATGATCAAAATGGTGATCCTGCTGCTATGAATGAGCAGGAAATCATTAAGGTATGGTTCCATGATGTGTTTTATGTCATGGAAAGCATAATACATAGCACGTTGAAACGTAGCACCAACGTTCTTCAAACCAAAAGGTAACTTACTGTAGGAAAAGGTTCCCCATGGGAAAATGAAAGTCATTTTATGTTGATTAGATGGGAGTATTTATATCTGATTGTAGCTAGAAAATCCATCCACAAATGAAAAGATGATGCTTCTAGTGTAGTTATCAATGATTTGATCAACATACAGAATGGGGAAATTGTCCTAAGGACAAGCCCTATTAAGGTCCTGAAAATCGATACAAACCCTAATAGTGCCTTTCTTTTTGTTTACGGGGACAATGTTAGACACCCATTCAGTCAAAGGGACATGGTAAATAAACCCAACCTTAAGAAGTTTCTCAATCTCTTCCTTAATGGTCATTTCTTTCTGTGGATGAACTTGTTGAAGTTTCTGAGGGAGGAGCTTGGTGCAAGGGTAAGTCTNTAGTCAATGTTGATGTTCTCTACGATTCCAAGATTCACTGATATATCGACCAGGATGGTTTTGGTAATGTTACTCGGATGACCCTCGAAATCAACATCGTGAATTACTACCGGTGACTGCATATTAGTTACGATATTGGATGAAACTGTGGTTCCAAAATGGTCCTCTACCTTATAAAAATTGGGAAGGAAAGAGGATCGTTGATGATGATCTTTCCAAGGCATCTCATCTAAATACATAACTTCCATGAAGGACTCATTAGAGGGAAGTGTGTTCAAAAGATAATCCAGAGATGGGGGAGGGATCTCTAGCCAATATGGTAGGTTCTACATGTATGAAGCCTCCAACAAATCATCATTAATGGTGGGGATGCTAGTGGATTGGATAGCCTGATACATTTCTTTGAAATGGCTTAATGATGTTGAATCAGCGATGGATTTCCTTTTATCTCAGGAGTCATAGCTCAAAGCTAAGATCATTTTCACAAATGCGGTCTACGAAGAAGGAGGTGGGGTATTCAATGGAAAAACTCACATGAGTGAAGAGTCTTTCAACAGAACAACTCCTATGTTTTGATACTGTGGAGTTGAAGAAGCCAATAGTGTAACATTGTTCGCATAATTTGAATTTGTTTCTGGTGAACAGAAATATAGCTTGTTAATGGTGATAATATTCACTTGGAATGGGAACTAGAATATTCAAAGTACAGATGGAGCAATGACTTGCATTGTGTAGAACCAATTTCGACCTAGAAGAATAGTGTAATCTATAGGAGCATCGACAACCTCAATGTGAATGGACATTGATTTTCCCCAAGTTCCACTTGGAAGGGGGGAAATAGTACATAAGGTTGAAAACCACAACCATCGTGCGATTAGCATCAAGAGAGCCAATAGCAGTCCAGCAGGATAAAGACATGACCAAAGTCGAGGAACCCTCGTCCAATATGATACAACGGATTATCTTCCCAATAAATTTCATGGATAATTGGAATTCTAATTGATGGAAAAGCATAGACTTGAAATCATCTAGTTTGAAAGCAATGACATTACTATTCTCAGTATCCATGGCTCCAAGGACAGACAATAGGTTCTTTCTATGTGTGTGGTAGGTCTGAAGTACCTAGATGGTAGACATGGAAAAAGGTGCTTGAGTCAAATCCTCAACTATGTTGTCATATTGGGCTTCCCGTGTGTTAGGATTAAATACATATTTTCGAATTGTAGTCTTTGGTGGTCGAAGAACGATGTTGAGAACAAGTTTCTAGATATGAAGTTCATTGGTAGGAGGAGGACAGGGATAATTTTAAGGAACCACACCTATTTAAAATTCTATAAATGTTGGAGAAGCTTACCAATTCTTAAAACACCAACTATAAAATGTTTGGCGATACTTTTCAAAAAATATTCCAATTTCCAAGGATTTTATATCGTTTATATAATAATTGGGTTAATTTTAGGGTGAAAAATTTTTACCCTATCAAAATTGGGCGAAACCGGGCTTCAAAAAATGATAAATGGCGAATATTTTTTTGGAGAAAAACATGGAAGAATAGCCCATGGGATAAATTTCACCCCTAAAATTATCCCTGGAGGACGGGTGGAAAATGGAGTTTTATCAGTTGGAGTATCATCATCTTTCTTTGCTGGTGTGGGTCATAGCTATGAGATCTTGTATTAAGATTGACCGTGTCACTAGACATAATTTAAACTTCATCTATGGTGGATGAAGAAGACCCATGAGAGGATTGGTGGTCAATCAATTGTTGTTGGGTAGGGAAAGGATATTTCAAAACTGCCGGAGCGGGGGTGTTTTTAAGAAATTTACTGACTTCCTCATGATGAGGACACTCCTTGGTTAAGTGGTCACCTCCAAAAATGAGGCAGGGGAATTTTTCCTTTCTCTTTCTTTTGGACTAAACATCAGAGTTCTATGTTTTATTACCTTCCTGCTGATTTTCAAATTTCTTGGATTTATTTTTTCCTTTCTTATTTCATCCCAAATATTCCAAGGATTGCACTGCATTCACTTCAATTGAAACAACATGAGGGGAATAATTCTTGGGGTTTGAAATAGTCTAAGTAACAGATGGGTGGGCTTCATTGAAAGCATTGAAGGATTTGAAGTGAGACGGGGAGCATGAGGGATTAAGTCATATAGATTTCCTGGCTAGGAATAAACCAATTCAAGGTACTGAGCACGACTGATAGATTTCTCCTTGGTAACATCACCTTCCATGGAAACATCCCTAGTGATGGGGGGAAGCAATGATTTGGTAAACCAATCAACGAGTAACTGATTAGGAATGGGAGGTTTTATCAGCCTATGTCATCATTTTCACTCATGTATATGATCAGACATATGGGTGGAAGTGGTAAGGCGAAGTGAGGTCAAAAGTTCTGTACTTGTTTCATATCGGATTGGCAACTGAAAATGTGTCAAAAATTCTATTTATAGGGTATTGAAATCCCAAAAGGAATGTTGGGGTAGCTAAAAATACCATTTTGCAACCATCCTAGTGAGGGTTATCTGAAACAAATGTAGATGGATTGAACCATCCATCAGAAAATTAGATGAGCACTATAAGTGATATGTCATCACACGGTTTTTTGGGTCCTCATCGGGTTTACCATCAAATTTTGGTATATCAGAGGGTGACTTAATGGGGATGACCGACCATGAGGGATCGTGATGGATGGGGTCATTGATAAATGTATATAGGTATGGTAGATCTATTGTATCCAGAAATGGTAACTGTTGATTAGGTTGCAGATACTAGTAATACTGAAAAGGAATTTGCAGACCATTAGGGACATAATTCAATTGATAAATGGGTGTTGACGATGTTCCTATGACCGGTTAGTTAGGTGGTTGATTCATGAATGACCCTCCCGAGGGTCCCATAGGTGGTGGACCGCCCGAGGGAGGTGGGCCTCTAGGGGGTGGTCCTCTAGGTGGGGGTGGTCCTCTAGAAGGGGGACCACCAGGTGGCAGGCCTCTGAAAGGTGGGCCTCCAGGTGGTGGACCTCCAAAAGGTAGATATCTAGGTGGTCCTCCATATTGTCCAATAGTATTTACAATTGATCCCCTAGGAATGGGAACATTTGACCAATAGGTTGCTCCCATGGGGTATACATATTTCTAGGGTAGGGCATGATGGGATAAACAACCCCTAATGCCATAGGCTAATAATTCTGGTTGACTACGGGTGGTTGATTTCCAAGATAGGAATAACTCCATGAAGGTTGACTAATGACAGGTTGAACCCATGAGTGTTGTCCTGAGCTAGAATAGGGGGTAACCATGATTGGTATTTGTGGAGGGTATACTAACTGTTAGTTGTACTACAAAAATATTTTAGCCCATACTAGAAATGGTTTCCCTAGTTGGTAAAAATACTTTGGCTGGGGTTTCCCCCCAGTTGTAGGAAATGCATGGGAAGTAGAAACATATGGGGGGTTTAGGGTGGGTGGGGTAGGGATGGAGGGTTGACCTAGATCATAAGTGACCACATTTTGAACTAGTGACCCTGAGGTAAGAGACAAATGAGATGATGAAAGAGCACAGTAACCACAAGGGGTTGTTTATAAATGATGGGGTAGAGGAGAGACACTCCTTCTCCTTATGTTCTCTCCCATTTTACACAAATGATCAAGAGTTCCATGGATTGGTCCGATGATTTCTTCATTCGTAGTGAATCTAGTTTCTTGTGGGGGTGTAACATAAGGTAAACTGGTGGGTCCATATTCAGAAATGTTCTGTCCTAAATAAGTATTCCAAAAAGGAGTAGTTATACCAAACTCCAATGCTACAGTATCGTCTGATGGGTGGGTAAATACACAGTATTGTGCACCAGGATGACCCTTCATTCGAAAATGAAAGGTGGTGTCTTCTGCAGAAGGTTGTTGAACTACTACAAGATTGTCAAGGGAATAAATTTATTCCCCTAGTTTGGTAACCAGAATTCCTTCTACATGTGAATCAGTCATAGTCACTTGATCCATGGTTTCCCCTTCACTTTCTTTTGAAATGAGAGGAAAGTTAGTTGGTAAACCTTGCAACCTGCGATATCGTCTCACCAGTAACTCAACTAGGATGTTGGATGAAGACCCCTACTCTAAAGTTTTATAAAATGAAGAGATCACACACAAACAATCCTACGCAAGCTAAGGTCACAAGAAAACTTAGATGATAGGAGGGGCTAATGAAAGCTAGTTTCTCACTAGGATTGTCAAGTTGTCACAACTCTCGATATACCGCAAGGTCCAACAGTAAAATGTGACAAGGATGATTGGGACCGTACCCTTTCTTGAATACCCGGCTACCTGGAAGACACGTGCATAGTAGCTCCTTGAGTGTTGTTCTCAGTGTATTGCTCTAACAAGATGAAAAAATGATCTTCTCAGTTGGTATGGGTGTCCTAGAGGGGTCTCTCGATATACACTAGGTATGCGGGAGATGAAATCCATGGTACAACCGTTCGAAAGGGTCCTTCCTATATACCACTGAATACATGAAGTACCTTTCGATCTACCTCAAGAGAACGTGAAAGGTCATTCTATATACTAGGAATATGTGGAAGAACCACACAATCCCTGGGATGCAATGTAGGAAAATAATGACAACTCCTACGTTTAATGACACTAAAACACATCTCTAACCTATCACTCAAGTTACTAAAAAATTTAACTTGAGCTAATGCCAATTTTAGCTTGATGGTTAGTGAATGTTTGTGGAATGTGGATAAAAAATTCAATATTAATATATAGATTCTATGCCACTTTTCTCTTTGATGAACTCTACCTAGAGTAAGGGAGAAAAATTCTCTTTTTCCAAGAAAAAGTACTATTCAACTTTCAACAATTTTCCCCTTCAAGATTTTAAAAAAATTTCGAAAACACACAGCAATCCAACAGTAAGCCTAGAAGATCTCTGAGGTGAAAGGGAAAGAAAAGATTCTAATGTCTAAATTCCTATAATTTCTTAATCAAACGCATAAAGGAACCTTTAAATCACTCAAGCAAACCAAAAGCAATCAAAGCAGACAAGTAGACATTTTTTCATTTTCAATATAATTTAAAAAATAAAAAAAGCTAAAAGACTACACCTAATTGAGTGTAAGAAAACTATAGAATTTCTTTCCTTCAAATCTAAGATCATTTTCAGAGGATCAATCAAACAAACTATGAATCCAAGAATGAAATTCACACAGTACAAATTTTCATTTCAAAGCTTCCCATCAGCAAACTTTTGAGATTTGAACTCAAAGAGGAAGATCAGAATGATACACTATTGATGCAGGAGCATCCTGCTCTCCATTTCAAATTCCAAGTTCAATGCTAGATTAGGCCTAAGAAGGGGTCCACACATTTTGATTTAATAGTCCCTAGACTATTACATTGTAAATAACCTATGTTTTACGAATATTCTAGATAGTGATGAGTCATTCTGCTTAGTCATAGGCTGTTGGAGCTGTAGGAATAATAGCGAGTCAAGACTCCCTACGTGGAGATCAGCCGCTAAAACATTTGTTTAGATAGAGATGATTTTACATCATGCTTTGTAAATTTGTTACATGACCGACTCAGTAGAGGGGTAGCAAAGTAGATTAAACAGCTAGGTTGTAGATGTTGCAAGGGTTCCATCTTTAAGAAGAAAACTGTGTTTTGCAAAGAGGCATCCAGACCTGTGTCTATACCGACTTGTAAATATTTGAAGAGGATGAAAGTTGGCCAAGAGTTGTGTGTATTTGCTTTTATTTCCCTAATAGGATTTAGCCATGTGTTTTGAGTGATGTTAGTCTAGATGTATGCATTAATTTGAGCAGTGTAGTTATACAGAACAATTTCGGCATTTTCATGAATATTTGTAGATTTCTTTGCAATTGTTGGTTTAAGAGTTGGATTTTGTTGGAATCATTGAAGGATAAGGTAGATGCATGCGTAGGAGGACTATTCTGATGGATCAAAGAGGATGAAAGCCTTATTGGTCAATTCTTTGATCAAATCCACGTAGAACACAAGTTTTCTGACTTAACGAGTTTTTGCAGAAAACGGATGGTGGAGATTGGATCTGCAGATGTAGATCTGACGGTCCAGGAGGAATCCATAACTGGAGTTGTGAGGGAGATAACAGATCCACCAAGGTTTGGGTGATCTGCATAAAGAGGAAAATCGACGGATGTGGTGATGACCGCATTGAAAAGACCTAACCGTAGGAAAAATTGCAGAAAAATATTTGCGAGCGGAAAGTTGTGGGGGAGCATCTTTGGGAAGTTGGAATCTCGCATCCCATGACCTAATTATGAGGATTCCATTGCATAATGAAATTTTCAAGAGAGCAACTTTGGGAAGTTGGCATCCCGCATCTCGCATCCCATAACCCGATTATGGGAAGGCCGTTGCGAAACGAAAGTTGCAGAGCGCGACTTTGGTTGTTTTGAGATCTCGCATCCTACAACCCAAAAACAAAAAATTTGTTGTGAAAACAAAGTTGCAGAAACAGATTTGTGGGAAGGAAAAATTGCGGAAAGGAGGGTACGGAGGAAAAAGTGCAAGGGGACAATTTTAGCATAGAATTTGGAAGTTAAGCTAAATTTGGTGATCCTGCCAAGTGTAGGACCCTGAAGATCCTAGAGGTGCTGGTTGGGTTGGTTTTGGTCTACCCCCCTGCACAATTTTTGGTATCAGAGCGAGTGCACAAATATTTGCACACTATGGAGAGGAGGCTTGTAATATCAATTTGCACGATGAGGACAAAATGTTGATTTCTGACCAGAGGAGTTGAAAAGGACATTGTGGTATGGGAACTTTCACAGCAGATTGCTGTAGGAAATGAATGCAAATCTCAAGCCTGTAGAGAGCATAGGGAGTGCTCAAAGGTTCTATGTGAGAACCAAGAAAATGTCAATAGTCGAGTAGGAAGAATCTTGATGAGGTGTTGAGAGGGTAGGATTGTTTGCAATTCATCATGAGTATGGAAAAGCTCATGGAGGTGGTATGGTGGCTACTGAAATTCATCTAAAGGGTTCAAGAGGAAGCCACAATATAACAAGGGAAGATGCCAGAGAAAATGGTAACAAGAGGATGAGTCAAAGCAAATTTGACAGAGAGGTTGCTGAACTGAAGGAAAGGCTTAGTAGGGTGATTGAATTGTTGCATGAGGAAGCTACAGGAGGTCAGTATTATGTATGGAGGTTGAAGAAGAAGGTGCAATGGCCTGTAAAGAGGTTATGTGCCAGGGATCTCAAGCACAAGAATAGTGTTTGGGTGAAGAAAGAGGAAAGGCTCAGGACAATCGAGCATGAGGAATTTCACATGATGTGTGAACTTAAGCAAGGTGCATACCTTAAAGAAGAGAAAGAGGATGCTAATACATAGTTTTATGTTAAACTCTTGGACATGGCAAGGTCTTCATATCAGTATACATAGGAGAATGAGGATGTTGATGAGAAGTCCATTGAGGATTTCAAAGGTTGTTTCACAGAAACAAACCAGCATGGAAGAATGGAAGAGAAGGCATCAATTGAGGTTGAAGTGCCTTATGTTTTTCAAACTGACAATGTGTGTTTAATTGCAGGTTGCATAGTTGGCACAGAGGGACAATTGTTGAATATTGTCCAATAGTTGGAAGAGAGTGAAGGTGAAGGTAAAACTATGGACATATGGAGTGTCTATGTTTTACATATCTATTTGCTGACTTTATTACAATTATTATGCAAGTGGATAGCTAGAATGGTGGATGAGGAAGCATAATTCCTAGGGGGGAATCAAATTTCCTTTCATTGGCTAAAGGACAATACAGAGGAAGAAATTGTCTTGAAGGGCAATATGGAAGTTCAATATTGGGATGAAGATGATGAGGGGAGTAGTAGTAGTGAACCTGTTGTACAAAAAATGGAGAAAGATTTGGAATTTCTCTATACTTATGAACAAGTGGAAGCCGCAAAGGAGAAGGGAATCCAAACAAATATGTTTTAGCAAAGAAGTAGACTGGATGAGGAGATATATAAGATATGGAATCTCATGCAGAGATGTAAGAGAAATGGTAATGATGAGATACAAGTAGTTATTTGGATGACTGTGGAAGACTGGGAATTTCATTGCATGATTAATGAAAAAAAACAAATTTTGGGATCTAGGTATATTGCAACTGGAAGATTATGACCTCGACGTCATATTTCTTTTCCCTAGGGAATCTGATGCAGGAGCATCCTGCTCTCCATTTCAAATTCCAAGTTCAATGCTAGATCAAGCCTAGGAAGGGGTCTACACATTTTGATTTAATAGTCCCTAGACTATTACATTGTAAATAACCTATGTTTTATGAATATTCTAGATAGTGATGAGTCATTCTACTTAGTCATAGGCTATTAGAGATGTAGGAATAATAATGAGTCATGACTCCTTGCATGGAGATCAACTGCTGAACCATTTGTTTAAACAGAGATGTTTTTACATCATGCTTTGTAAATTTGTGACATGATCGAATCAGTAGAGGGGTAGCAAAGTAGATTAAATATCTAGGTTGTAGACTGCAAGGGTTCCATCTTTCAGAAGAAAACTATGTTTTGCAAAGAGGCGGCCAGACCTGTGTCTGTACTGACTTGTAAATATTTGAGGAGGGTGAAAGTGGGACAAGAGCTGTGCGTATTTTATTTTATTTCCCTAATAGGAGTTATCCATGTGTTATGAGTGATGTTAGTCTAGATGTATGCATTAATTTGAGCAGTGTATCTATGTAGAGCGATTTCAACGTTTTCGTGAATATTTGTAGATTTCTCTGCAATTGTTCGTTTAAGAGTTGGATTTTGTTGGAATAATTTAAGAATAGGGTAGATGCATGCATAGGAGGACTATACTGATGGATTGAAGAAGATGAAAGCTAGATTGATCAATTCTTTGATCAAATCCGCGCAGAACATGAGTTTTCTGACTTAATGAGTTTTTGCAGAAAACAGACAGTGGAGATTGGATCCGTAGATGTAGATATGATGGTACAAGAGGAATCCACAACTGGATTTGTGAGGGAGATAACAAATCCACCAGGTTTTGGGAGATCTACATAAAAAGGAAAATCGACGGCTGTGGTGAAGGCCGCAACGAAAAAATCTAACGGTGGGAAAAGTTGCAGAAAAATATTTGTGGGATGAAAGTTGCAGGGGAGCATCTTTGGGAAGTTGGCATCCCACATCCCGCATCTCGCAACCCAATTGCGGGAAGGCCATTGCGGAATGAAATTTTTGGGTGAGCAACTTTGGGAATTTGGCATCCCGCATCTCGCATCCCACAACCAGATTGCGGGAAGGCCATTGCGAAATGAAAGTTGCAGAGTGTGACTTTCGGTGTTTTAAGATCCCGCATCTTGCAACCTGACAACGGAAAATCTATTGCAGAAAAAGAGTTGCGGGAAGGAAAAATTGCGAAAAGGTGAGTATGGAGGAAAAATTATGGGGCGGGGGAGGGATATTTTAGCATAGAATTTGGTGGTTAAGCTAAATTTGGTGATCGTGCCAAGTGTAGGACCTTGAAGATCCTGGAGGTGCTGGTTGGGTTGGTTTTGGTCTAACCCCCTGCACCAACTATCATATCTGACAATGAGATAGAATGCAAATTTCCAACAAACCAAAAAGGAACAAAACATTTTCAAGAACAAGTTTCAAAGTAAGGGATGGCCTACCTTGGCACACATTGAAAGGATGCACCAGGGCATTCGGATGGTCTCGACGCTCCTTGTCTGCTAGTGACAGACGTTAGTGGTGTATAGTGATGAAGTTGGAAGGGCATCGAAGGAGCTCTATGGCAGAAGACAACATGCATCATGATATATATGGTTCTCTATTAGGCTTACCCATGACCGTCAATGAATCTAGAGATCTAAAAAGGCTAAGATCCTGCAAAAAAGACCAATTTGGGTCAAGCTGGAATAAAAGTGAGGGAAAACACACACCATAGAAGGAAATTGAAAGTGTGGCAAGGTGGATCACTCACCTTAACAACTTAAATGAGTAAGAAAAAAAATCACAAGTTGCAATGAAAAGTGACATAAAAAATCCAAGATCTAACTAGATCTACTCCAAATCTAATTGGATTTGTCACCAGTATGGTCGCCAATTTTGTTACCAGGAATATTATAATCAGTGCGGACACAGTTTGTTTCCATAGCCTGCGTGGTGCAAGTATAGAACAAAAGGACACAATGGTATATCATCTCCCTATATGAATGGTCTACTTGAATGACAAGCTCTCTTTACCTTAACTGGAGAAGGTTGTCCTTGTTTCATGGATCCTTGTGTGATCAGCTTTACTTGCAAAGAACACATTAAACAATACAAAACATGAGAGAAACAAGATAGATCAATAATCTATACTAATGATCAAGGAAACTTGTAATAAACAATTAATATGAACACAAATCATTTATGGGAAAGGGAATCACTTTTGTATTAAGAACAAGAAAGGAAAGCTACAACCAAATCCTTGATGTCAAAGCTTTGGTTTTACAAGATCTTTGACACACTCACACACACTATCATCTATGCAATCTCGTTCTCGCAAATTCTCTTTGTTTTCCTCTTATACCAAACTTCAATCCAACAGCATAAACATGCTCTCTTGGTCTCCCCTTCCTAATGGTCCATGTAGCTTGAGATATTTTTGGAAGAAGATAGGGAATGATCCCTATGGGTTAGGAGGTCGAGTTCCAACTCTCCCACACAAATATGAGCATCCTCCACCATATATTTCACTTGGAATCTTCTTGAAACTTCGATTTTTCTCTTTTGGGACTGTTGACGGTCCTTGTAAGGGTGCTAAGTGCGCCGACGCACCTTGTAGTCATGTAACAGGCATGACCGACACCTTATGCTAGTGGTCAACAGGCATCAGGCCTTCCTGACGCCCTATGCTAGGAAGCAAGGTGTGTCAGACCTCCTAAGAGTGAGCAATAAGACTCCAGAAGAAGGTTTGGCCAGGTACTTTAGAGGATTAGAGAATTAGGACACTTTATGGGTGGAACAATAACCAACAAATTGGAATGGTTTCTAACACTTTTAATTGCTACACTTTAAATGAAAACAAAGGTACTTAACTTTTTTATAAATGGTACAATTTTCGTAGGGGATAGCTAAGTTACTTGACCTTCTAATTATTCATTCAAACCATTTAACAAAATATAAGATATGTTCATATTGATATCCATCCCTATTGTTTTTCAATAAGTAATTATCTTGAGTGATTTTGAAATAATTTAGTTCTTGTAAATCACGTCTAATGAAAAGCAAAATATTGTCCACTGACAATAAATGAGCAACATGAATAGACCCTTGAATGTTTACTCCTTTGATAAATCCTTTTGTTTTATCTTTTGTTAGAAACATATGCTTAAATCCTTTGCTACTATTAAGAATAAGAAGGGTGACAAGGGATAGACATGTATAAGACCCCTTGAATCCCTGAAGAAACCTGATGAAGAATCATTAATTATCATAGTAAAGTTGGATGATTCTAGTCAACCCATAATCCAATTTACAAATTGAAGATTGATTAATGCTTGCAAAATAACCAATATGATAAACAACTAATTTACTTTGTCATATATGCTTTTGAAAGATAAATTTTTAGTATCCATTACAATTTGTTTTTTCATATTTTATTAAATGAAATTCATCCTATGCAATCATTATTGTGTCATGCATCTATTTATTATATAAAAACCAAGTTTTTCATCTTAAATAAGATTATATCTATTAGTAAGCTTAAATAGACTTGCAATTATCTATGTCACTATCTTGCTGAGAAAATTTTAAGGATCCATACTTATTTAAAAGTGTATAAACTTGCACGAATCTTACCAATTTTTAAAATGTCAACCATAAAATATTTGGCAATATTTTTCAAAATATATTTCAATTTCTAAGGATTTTATATAGTTTATATAAAAATTTGGCGATTTTTAGAGTCAAAATTGTTTACCCCATTAAAAGTGGGCCAAACAATACTTAAAACATGCAAATTCACCATTTTTTTTTTTAACATGAAAAGATAGCCCTTGAACCAAATTTAGTCCTTAAAATTTTCCTTATTTTATAAACAAGATTAAAAAAAAAAGTTTACTTGAAATCTTAAAAAATAAGGATTACCAAGTTTTCAGGTTACAAGAAAAAAAATCATGAATTTTATAGCTATATCATAATATTTTGGAAAATATTCACATATTTTTCAAATCTCCAAATTTTCAAATATTTTTCCACAATATAGATATACATTAATTTCGTGTGAAAGCTATTTCATATCCGTCTATGTGAACTTAAACCTGGGCTAGATATGGACTTAAACCAAACCATGGTTCCAGACTGAGAACTTTGAGATTTTAGAAAATCGTTTCCTTTGTTGAGTGATCCGTTCCCATCATATAAATGAGAAGACATGAACTTGTTCATAATTTCATAAAGTGAGGCGTACCATCATTTATATTCACGCATTTACTTGAAAAGGATAATACCACCACCCGATGAGTTAATGGGTAATATGGAAGGTTTTTTGTAAGTTCACATAAACTAAGTTTAATTAGTTGTATTTTGTTTATTTCAGCGTTTAAATCTCTTAAGTTGGTAATTTGAATGCTCAAACATACTTATCCTTAGTGCTCCTCCCACATAATCATGGGAGTGAATGATTCAAAACTATTCGAGTGAGATGTTGGATAAATTTAAGAGATCTAATAATATCATAATCATAGTTTAAACTTAAAAAACACATAGTTTTAAGGCAAACCTTAAAACGTTGGGCATTTGTGGAAGTGAAGGGTATTTGGTGGAAGAGCTTCTTTTATGTATTGTGTGGATTAGATTTTAAGGGCCATTTTATTTGGTGGAAGAGCTTCTTTAATGTATGTATTGTGTGAATTAGATTTTAAGGGTTATTAAAAATTGGAGATATATAAAAATTTAATGATTTTGAATTTTTTTAGGAATTCAAAATTTATTGCTTTACAAAATTGAAATATAACTATGTTTTAATCTTATTTAATAATAAAAATAAATTCATATACATATATATAATTCCAATCTAATTTTATCAAAATCTTACGAAAATAACCTAAAAATTGCGTTGATCTTATATATAACATTAAAATTCCAATCTAATTTTATCAAAATCTTACGGAAAAAAAACCTAAAAATTGCCTTGAAGATCAAATCCAATATGGCATCCCTCCGCGTTTACTTTTCTTGGTAGAGAAAGATCCCAGACTGAGTCCATGGACTCACTCCGCGTGGAACTTTATTGGTAGAGAAGGAGACTAAGGAAGGATTGTAATTTGTAAGTGATATGCCGTGCCTTAACTGCTTTCTTTGCCGTGATGAAATAATTTTGTTACGTGTGTACGGTGGATTTCATGGGTTAAATTATAAAAATAGGCCCAGGGGTAGCGTGTAACCAACCAATCACATGAGCCAACATTTAATGATCGGTTATTATTTTTGCAAAACGCGTAACTGACGGTCGGTGGTGAGAGGCGGAGAACTAGTATTAATATGCCCGATTATCAAACGCTCCCTCACATCTCTCGGGCTGGCTCTCGCTCGTATGGTTGAGAGTTCCAGTCTCAGAATAAATATTGCCTCGGCTTCAAATTCGGATTGGTCTATCTGAGTTTCACACTTCTTTGGCAACGGTTCTGCTTAGGGTTTGGCCTGGATTGTAAGTGTGAGCAAGAATGGCAGGAACAGGCAAATACGCATTTGTAGCTCTCTTGGTCGCTGTGACGATAATGCTAGGAGCGGAAGCAGCAGAGATTACGGCACCATCTCCCAGCCCGACAATGGATGCGGGTGCTGCTTCTATTTCCTTTATTCCTTCCCTATTCATCGTTCTGATGGCCTCATTCATCCCGTTTTTGGCCTCTCAGGTTTACTGAGATATACTACAGTTGCTCTTTGATTCGTTTTTTTATGATATACAGGCCGGAGAGGCGATTACTATTTTCCTCTAAAATGTTTTGGGGTTTATCATATATTACATTGAGGGTATGAATTTTGTGGAGGTTATTCTTTTCTGGACGAGTCCGCACAGTATTTTGTGGCACGCGGATCTCTTAGTTTATTGTTTAGCCATTTAGAGAATAAAGGGATCTGATCCTCACGTCCCTTGTTATTGTATTTTCTTCACGTCTCTTAATGTTATTGTATTTTCTTTGAAGTAATTAAAAAGATCACAATCTTGGAATTCGCATATTTGGCTAATATTTGTGAATTTCTGAGTTTAAGTAGGTAATAGCCATTTGATTCCTTTATAAATTATGGATCTTTCATTTTATATTGGTAGAGTGATTCCACATTGTGCGAAATGGTTTCTGGTATTGTAGATTTGCTGTGGTTTGATGAAGCTCGTGTAATTTTTGTCTCTATCAACGAATTTTATTTTTATTGAATCTTTGGCAAGTGATAACTGTTTGAAAAGATTGACAGATAATTAGAGTAGGCGAATTCATCCAGCGTATAAAACTAACATTAAGACAGACAATTATAATTAATCCTTCTCTTTTATTAAAGACCAATCTCCTTGATATTCTACTTTTAATTTTTTAAAATTTTCCATATCTTGTCATACCAGAACCTGCGCCCTGGCACCCAGTAACAGTAACATTCCGCTCTCATCAGAAATCTTGTCAATTGAATCTCCCTGCACAGTCCATCAGTTGTTTGTTTTTCTATTTCCCAGTCCATCTTTCATTTCACACATCTCAATTTGTCAACGACTACCCTCCTCCCTCAGGCCATTTTTTCCACACTTTCATCCTTAGACATAGCAAAGCCTGTTACTTGGCATTTTAACCACTCCAATTCAAATACAACTACCCCTATAACTATTCTTCACCTGTTTCTTTTTCTGACTTCGTCCATGTTTTTTCAATTAACTTGCCTTCCTTGAAATTAGACACCTATACTATTTTTTTTTCTATTAACTTGTTTTCCTTGGAACTAGGCACAATTTTGTTATTACTCTACCAAGCTTTTATTCCTTAGACACCTATGCTATTTTTTTTTCTATTAACTTGTTTTCCAAGTTTTCCTTGGAACTAGGCACAATTTTGCTATTAGTCTACCACGCTTTTATTCCTTGGAATTAGACAAAAATTTGAACTGGTTCTACCAAGATTTTGTTGACATAATTTAATAGCTTACTTTCTTTCTCAAATTAATACAATCTTACTCTCTTTATGAATTTAAGAAAGGTTTTAATACAATCTTAAAAATATTTTAAACTTTATAAAACATTTAACAAAATATTTTCAAACCTCATAAATTTTTTTATATATTTGTTTTATAATAAGTATACTTATGCTTTCTTATTTCTTATTTATGTATTTTATATAAGGCCGTTCTCCCAGGTTTCACATTCTTGAGCAGGTTTCACATTCTTGAGCTGGTCAAACTCCATTTGCTCTTAATTTTACAATCTTGGTGAAGCTTAAGGAAACAATCCTCCCACGAGGAATACGCATCAGCCGTGAAGTGACTCTTGAGTTGGTTAGATGATCAGAGGATGGCGTGTGTTTTTTTCTCAGTTTTCCATTGTCGTGCTATTGGTCTGGCATTTATTCTGAATTTGTTAAACCCCATAGATAGCTTGCTTTCAGGTTTTTACCTAGCTGCAATGAAGAGTTTTGTAACAAATGATCATGTCTCGGCCATCTTATCTTCATTGAATACTTTCCTTAGCTCGGTGGAGTCCATTGCCAAACCTTATGGATTTGTCAGTTTTCAGATAACCTATTCATGCAGGTGGTTGAACATCTTGTCAATCAAGTGCCCCTCACTCCTGCATAAATAGTGTTTGCTGGTGGCATTCAGTTTGTGGTTTCAAAGGATTTGCAGGGTTTGGGTTTGCACAGAGAAGTTGCATTGTTTCTACAGACCAGGGTTTTCATTGCCTTTGTAGGAATTTGGATTCAAAGAGCTAGAGAAGAGGAAAACAACATAGGTACTTTGTTCATTCACTCCTCTTGGATTTCATTCTCGGAAAATCTGTTGTCTTTAAAGGTGGACTGTCCATCATTTTTTTTTATAAACCAAACATCCCTCCTCACTCAAACTTGCATTGAGGCTTCTTGGATTTCGAACATGTTTTTTTAACACTAGAAATCACGTTCGCCCTATTTTTTATCTTTGTTTTCGATCTTTGTTTATCCCAAAAAAAATCATAGAAGGGACATTGAAGTAAGCTAGGAAACCCCACCTCTTTTAGCAAATAATTGCTATATATTCTGCCCACTACTTCACCTGGAACATTATCAGTTACACTTGTTTGTAAAACCAATCAGTGCGACCAATCTGATCCACTCTCTTAGTATAATGGTATTTTTTTAATCTAGTGGTGGTTCAGGAAGAATTATATTGATTTTGAGTTCTGAGTGATGCTTGCAAGGTGATTTATTGGTTGTGCTGATTTTTATTGCTGAATATTGTTCAGGGTTTTTTTGTTATCATTTGTTTAGATTTGTTGTTGTTATATTGTGGTTTAGGTTTTGGTCCCGAAAATCCGCCTCTCTTTCGGTTTCGATTGCAGAGCTTTACCTTTCTTGGCATATATCAATGGGGAAGGCTGGGTAGCTTAAGGATTATATGAATATTTATGTGTAAGAGGTCTTGTTCTGTGAGTTTGGATGTATTGGCCTAAGTATTTGTTAAATAAATATGTGTTAGAAATAAGAAACTTGATAAGATGCATGGCATCAAAGATAAAGTGTTCAAGTAACATTTGTTTTCAAACGATTTCGTTTGTTAAGAGATCTTCATTTACATACACAAACACAAGGGATTCTATACCAGGGAAGATCTGAATCCCGATTTGTCTGCATGGTGAAGTTGCATTGTAATCTCCAAGTCTCCAAGTCACAGCCTAGCAGATACATGAAGATGTAGTTGTCATAAAGAAACCAGCCCATGAGATTGGGGCAATTTGTGGAATAGTTTCATAACCTGTCTAATTTTCAACATTGCATGGGAGTCAGCTACTGAGGCTGATTAGCAATAACTAAACGCCCTAGCCAAAGTGAGGCTTGAAGGGGCTGTTGGAAGTAGTAATCCACACCTGATAATGAAATAGGTAGACAGGGGTAGGGTTGCTTTTTAATCTCTCCATTTTTTAACATTGAGGACTTGGCTTTTGAATGTTATTGCTTTTTGCACCCACCTGAAATAAACCCATGATTACTCAAGTTGGACCCTTAATGAAGGGTTTTAAGTTAGATAAATCGAATTTTGGGGCTTAGCTTAATAAAACCCTTGTTTTCTTACCGTGCCTGTGAAAGGGTCATTGGCTCTTGTAATAATTCACAGGGTTGATTAAATTTCTACACTTATCGATTTGAAACTCGAATGTAAATAAATGCTTGGTTTTTTCCTTCAATATCTGTTTAACTTTTTTTCTTCCTGTGGCAATTCCATCATTTTAAAAATTTTCTATTTGATGGTTTGGTATGAATTCTCATTTGTCCATGCACATAGGGATTTCATGGCTTCAGCCAAGGGTTTTACCCTTCTCCCTATCATGGATAGGATTTTATGCATAGGAGTTTTTTTTTGTAACAAACGTATTTACTCTAATGACAGTTCTATTTTTCACCGAAAACCTTCAGAAATGTCACTACTCAGTTGTTGTAGAAGCCAAACAAGTTTTTGTATTAAAAGATGTTCTTTGTTTTTATTAAAAGTGTTTTTTGTTTCGATCCACTGCCCATGTTGGATCTTCTACTATAGTTGTTTCTCATTGTAGTACTATTTTTGTGGCTGTACTACTAACAAACTATGTTTTTGTTTTCGTCAAGCTTGACATATACTTAAAATTTAATATAGTATAGTTTTTCCAGCTGTGAAAATATATCTTTCATTACATTAGAAGAA
>LPNX011152777.1:149676-210232 GCA_001517045.1 Pseudotsuga menziesii | reverse complement strand
TTTGAGTAAAAACACGAGGAGATATGTCGAAAATACAAACAAAAAAGTAGTTTTTTTTCTTTTCTTCCTCCAAAATTAATAAATATTATTTTATTATTTTAATTTTTTTAGGATGCCCATTTTGAGTTGACATTTCCTCTAATGAGTTATCATGTCTATAGGAAATTCTTTGCTACATACTCTGCAAATGTCCACCTTTGTGAGTATAGGTTTTTGTTTAATACGAACAAGTCGCTCACGCTTCATCAAACTATTGCTTCACTCAATTTCTTTGCCAGGATGATGTTGGATCTGGGATGCTGCTTGCTTGGTATTAGAAACTGGCAGATTTATGTTGGTTTCATCTATCTTCCATATACCATGTGGAGAGATACGCTCAATCTTTGTTTTCTTTATGAAGCTTCCTGACTTTGCTCTTTTTCCATATACTTTTTGGCTTGCAATGACAAACTCACAGTAAACTCAAATTAGGGCTAGATGCATCAGTTGCACCAACATACCTCAAACTGCAATCCATAGAGTTGATGACTCTGTTCAATGAATAATTGTATTGTTTTAACGTCCAAGATTCAGTGAAAAAAAACGTTGCAAGTTGGATAGTGCTAATCAGGCCAATGCTGATGACATCTAAAGAGTGTTCTCACTGAAAGAAATTTAAGTTATATTAATTCTTGACTTTGCTTTTTATTTATGGATTTATGCCCTACGTTGACAATCTTACATTAGGTCAAGATGCATCGACGGTAGTAGCATACCTCTAAGTGTAATATGAAAAGTTGGTAACTTTGTTCAATGAATAATTACATCATTCTAACTTTTAAGCTTCGGTGACAAAGGGTGCCAGTTGGAGAGTCCTGATCACGCAAATGTTTATGACCATCTAAAGGGAGTTCTCATTAAAAGGCATTGAAAAGTTATTACCATTCATGATTATGGTACATGGGCTTTAGTACCGAAAAGAGTTTTGTTGTTGAACATTGCGGATTTTGGCATTTGCTTTCTACACATAAACATCTATTGACATGGATTTAAAAGGGAAATCAATTTTTTTCTTTGACAAATTTGGGTTGCCATTTTTAGTAACACCACTCGGCTGTCCAGATGCTTCAGCACCCCCGTTTGCTTCCCTGTCTATGTTTTGAGTTTTTTAGTTTGCAGTAAGTTTGTATGTAGATGCTTCTTGTGGGCTTAAAAATTGAAGTGCTTCATATTCGTCAGTAGTCAGCTTCTCTTTATGCTTGCCCTGGCATGCGAGCTCCTGTTTGAATGGAAAATTCACCAGTGGTTTTCAGTTGTTGTCCTTGCAAATCAACTTTTGTCTAACTTTAATTAGGAGATTAAAATAGTTTTTTTTGTGCCTCAGCCTTCAGTATCGGTTGAGGTGGAAAAGCTCATACCTGATTTGGATTTTGCTTATATGGCATGTCTACCTAGTGAGAGACATTTATGCAATGGTGCCATATACAACATGCCCCCCATTTGAGCACATATACCACAGATTGGTACATATACATACAATAATGATGTTTTTCTCTTCTCCAAGAGTCACTTATCACATTGAGTATCTATATTCAACTATGCCCTGAACATAAGCAAAGCATGACTAGTGTGCTCCTTATGAGGCATTCTTTGGTTTCCACCCTAACTAATGGACCAGAAAGTGCTCACTTCTATCTCATTTAAGTCAATTATTCAATAGCGTAAATCATCCCATTCTACCATAGATCCTGCAATGCTCCCTTGGAAACCAAAGAATTGACTTAAATGAGAAGGGAGCATTGCAAGATCTGTGGTAGAATGGACCAGAAAGTGCTCACTTCTATCTCATTTAAGTCAATTCTTCAATAGGATAACTTCTATCTCATTTAAGTCAATTATTCAATAGGGTAAATCATCCCATTCTACCACAGATCCTGCAATGCTCCCTTCTCAAACCATGGGATATCCATTTTCATGTGTATGTAATATGTATGTGTCTGTAAAGAGAGAAGAAATCACCAAGCATATAAATTGTTAACATCACAATATTTATATATGAGAAAACCTTTTGGAATATGAAATAATAATCTTACCATAAGTATCTATTTTGCACATGTAGAATCTTATTATACCTATCTACAATCCACACAAATTTTGTGCATGCCCTATCCTATCTAAGAGCATGAGGATAAATGGTCCAGTTGTGGAAACATGATACTCTACTACTCAACTCACAAGAAAATAGGGGTTAGAAAAATTAAAGATATTGCATTGTAAGTTCCAACAGAAGTTCGTCAAATCTCAGCAGATTCAACATGTTGGAAAATTTTCTGCCACATAAACATTTGTTGAACTTGTATTGAAAGTTCAAAGTTCACAAATCTTGAGATTCATGTAAGCTCAACATCAAAATGGGCCCAAACGATGTTACTAAAAACAGTAAAATGTGAATACTGAATGTTGTTGCCAGTAAAATATATACTGTGGGAATAGGTTCCAGGTTGTAGAAGAAAATATGGTATATTTAAAAAGTTGCATGCTAGGAAATTTACACATTGGAATATGAAAGCCCTGTATTATTAGGTTACTTCCCATTCAAGACTAAACGACAAGGTTAGATTGCAGATCTAGAAAGTTGCAGAAGACTTCCAACACGCAAGACAATGAGTTCATTTGTAGAACCACCAAATTGGAATACTTTGTGAATGCCAATGGAAGAGAGAAATATTTGTATGTATGGAACTTTATTAAATGCTGCAAATAATTCTTTTACAACCCTTAGGTAATTCAGTTCTTATGATTTTATTCTTGTTACCTTTTAAAGGTTTCCAAGGACATGCGTTCCAACAAGCAGATAATTATCCTACCAGAGTATGTAATCTTCTTTGGACTCTACACTTAGTAATAGTTTCAGTTTGTTTGGGGCTTAGCTTACTTGACTGGGCGTGCTTATCCCTCAATCTACTCCTATAGATAGCCATGCTCCATTAATACTTTCATGTATTTTTTCAATTTTGTCATTTAAACACGTAATAATGTTTAGGGTTGGGAAGAGAGAAATATTTGTATCTTTACCGAATGTAATATTCTCGTCATCCTACCACAATGACAAGGAATTAAGTCTAGAATACACTTAAAGCCTTAAAAGTAATTTACAAGTAGTATATCAATGAACATATTTAGTATTATGATGTTAGCAGATTTAGTATTCTGATTATTGTCTTAGATTAGAAATAGTAGATCAACAAGGATATCAAGAGTAGTTTGATCTTTTCGAACTAATTATATAATTTTGATTCAATCTTTTGAATAACACATCATAGCTTTTTTCATTGTGGGAAAAAAAACAAGTTAAATAAACCATTACAAATTGCACGTTTGCTTTAATAAGTTTTATTATAATCAAACTTCCTAACTTTGTCCTTTAAATTTTTTTATTTTGTCATTTATAAATTTCCCAACTTTTTATTTTTATTTTATATTAACTTTAGCTTTAGAATTTTTGACCTAATGGTAAAAAAATAAACTCCATAGTCTTCCTGTATGAAATGCCCAACAAACTGCAGGTTATTCATGTAGCAAAAATACATGTTTTTATGTGTTCTTTTAGAACTAAATCCTTTCAAATTTTAACCAAATACAAAGTTTTAATAATATATTGGCCAAATTCTAACCACGTGTTTGTATCTCGATTGATCCATAACTTTGACTTTACACTCCCGAACAATCAATACCATGTGGGAACTCTGTATTCTTCTTTCGTTTACAATTTGTTTGCTCTAGGAATCAAGTAAACACCTCCTTTTTTATTTCAGGAAAAAAACATCTACTTTTCCTTTTCACTCCTTTTTTTAGCCTGCATATACATTGTTTTTTATGTTCCTTCTAAACGTTCTTTCCATCCTCTTCGTGACTGGCATGTGACTGTGTTTTTCCTTTAATAATTATTTCCATCCTTTTTGTGACTGACGCGCGGTTGTGTTTTTCCTTTAGGGCTGGGCCCTGCCCTATGGTAGGCCTCCAAGAGCTGGGTCGTGGCTACTATGACCTTCTTTTATTGGCCATGGGCTGAGGTCGTTACCTCCTTTACCTGCCCATACAGAGCTAGATTCCCTTCCTGCAGTGTTCAGACTTAATGCTCGCTTGTTGAGCTTGGCCATGCCATGCCCCAACCCCCAAACCTAAAGGGAATACACAACCATTCTCCAATCTAGGGAGGTCATAACATTAAACATAGGCTTTAAGAACTTCAATTGACCAACAAGGTTATTATAATTTCAGCATTTGTGCCTTGCCTTATCAAACAATGAGATAAGTACCTGAAGTGAATCTGACATGTTCCTTGGCATCAATTGCACTGCTTCCATTGCCATTACTGAAATAATTAGGCATTCATTAACAGAAATTCTGCCTGTCTGTTGCTCCTAAGTCCTATCTCTTGTTTACTTAGTTATTTTCTTTTTCTATCTTGTTCTACACAAAACAGGAAACACATTTTTTTTCTAGGTTACTTGTCTTCAGCATCAAGTAATTCAAAAGTGCATCCTTGTTTGATCATTTTCACATAAAATGAAATTTTGATTTCAAGAATACATAGTTCTACATATAAAGCATGTGCACTAACCTATGATAACATGATCAACATAATAATCAAAACATCTTCAATATTCTCAATTTGCAAGTCTATCATAGTCCACTGGTATATAAAGGAATTATACTATGTGTATGAACATTTTTCTTCAAAATATTGATTCTACCTTTTGGTTCGGCACTTAACTTTTGGTTCATATTTATAGCTTGATGACCTAGATTCCTTTCAAAAAAATTACTCATTTCCCCCCTTTCTTAAAAGAGAGGTAATGGGTTAGCAAAGCTCAATAACATGAATTTATAGGAAAAAATGTCTTCTTTGTTTCCCCATGAGTAAACGGTTGATGAGTGTTTCTTTTTATCCTTCCTACACTCCCTTCCTGGAAAACAACACATTGGTGCACTTTAATGTAAAATCCTTTATAGTAATGTAGCACAGGGAATCATCCCCACTATTGCTCTGGATTGACACTATTTTTTCAAACGCATTGCTTCAAGTGTGTTAAGCTTTGTTGTTTCAAGTAAAAAATTAAAACATAAATATGTAGTAGATCAATTGATGCATAAGTTTATACATCTTGGCAATAGCTTTTACTTATGTAAGTACGAACATATGACATCTCCAGTTTGGATTTCCTTGTTATATAGTGATGACACACAAGAAAAAAATACATACATTGAGACACAGAACATAGTCAAGCCCTTTGTTGACCCGTAACTATTCTCTTTTCCTCCTTTTATAAGTTGTTTCCCTTAACTTGAGGCGCAACACAATTGTTTTAGCCTTTTAGCGGGGTCATTTCTCATTGATACTACATAGCTAGAGTACCCTTCCTTCTCTTCTCCCTTCCTCCAACCCAAAATCCACATGTGTCCTAATTTGTTGACTCATGTCCTTTAGCCTCTTCATTTGCTCCATTTATATTTCTTAAATCCCATAACTTTCTTTTCTTGCTACACCCACTTCTTCCTTGCACCACATCGGTTTGTTCCACTCCTCTTGTAGGATTTGTTTGCATCATCTCTTCTTCTGCTCCTATGGTAGTCTACCCTTGCTTTGGACGTTCCTTCTCTTCATTGAATGGACTCTCCTTCGCTTGTTTCTTATCATCCTGGCCACACTAGAGTTGAACCTATTACACCCCAAAAGTTGAACACTGCTAGATATCTTTCTTGGAAACTTTCTCCAACCCGCACTAAGGAGTTTTGTAACTAATACTAATGTCGCAACCATATAACCGCCCTTAAATACTTGTATCGGGTGGACACTCTCCACGGGCATATAAGATGGAATTGTCCTTCTTCACATAACCCATTCATGGGGGTCACTTCACATTTTTTCAATCAAACACTCCTCCCTAGTGCATGTATTGTGTTTTGCATTGTCATTCAGTTTGGTGCAATCAAGCTGCCAACGATTTTGTAGGTAGATCAACTTCACACACTTCTAGTACTTTATTTCACATCCTTGATCAACGTAGTTGGGTTCTGAGACTCCTAAACCACAGTTGCAATCAGTACACCAAAGCTTCCCAACAAAAAAATCTCAAACATCAGCACATCGAAGCTTCCCAACAAAAAAATTACACCAAAGCTTCCACACCTGCAATCAGTTCCCTTCCATCATTTGCTTTCTATGTTGCTTTTAAATTCAATTTCTGTCATTTTACTAACTAGGAATTGTGTTTCATGTTCCTTTAGGGTTTCTTCCTCTTTTGGATAGGACAACCCCATGCTATTTTTTTTATGCCTTCTTCCTTGACCATTCAACTACTTCTCTTGTGCACCAATTCTATACTTTCAAATGAATTATTCCCTTCTTTTTTGAAATTTTACAAAACCGATGGGGACCTTCCTATCCATGTACCTCTAATATATCGTCTTCCTTAAAAGGTCCTCTATCTTTAAATCTTGTATTTATTATTCCAACACACAACAACAATCCCTTTGTAGTCTTCTTATGCATGCCTTCCTATCCGTTTGCTAATGTATGAGAGGTTGTTCCATATGGATGGTCTCTTAATACACATAATATCTCTGATCACGGTTCAGGAGAAAACAACGCAATGTATGTCTTTTTACCTATTGGTTTTTGTTTTTGTGTATCTAGCCTAAGTCCATACCAATTTAAGCTTCTCTATCTCAAAGTATCCCTTATGACAGCTTGTCCTTTTAGTGACAACAATTGACTCAATATATCTGAGTATACGTCATATCCAAACAAGACCTATTTACCATTTGTTTTTATATCTTCCTGTATTTGTTTCACTATACTTTTGTTATTTTTATACTATGTATATTGGAAATGGAAATGCATCTCAAGGACCGACTTTAATGTCTCTTACACATTTACTTTTATCGTGCTTTAGTCAAGTTTTTACAAATGGTTTTTCATTCATCACGGATAAATTAAAATCCTTGTCTAAGTCGTAACTATGCTGCTTTTTTCTCCTTGCTTGGCCATAAACTTACCTTCAACTACTAAAGGATGGATGTAGTCTTCTTTGTCATTTTTAATTGGGCATTTTACACATAGAATGCAATTCCTTACGTATCTTTGTTTTCTTCAAAGTGGGCCAATTGAATGTCTCTTAATCATCTAGTTTCAGCACGACTTTATGAAATTACTTATGCTTACATTAAATATACTTACATGTACAAAGTTTTTTGTACATTTAAGCAACCATTGAATTTAACTACTTCTGGTTTTTTTAATATTTCTAGCATATATTTACTAGAAAATGTAGTGTTGCACTTAAACTTATGGTTTCATTATCCATTTTAAAATTATGCATTGACTTCAATAAATTACATTTTTTCACAACACATATTTTCTTAGAAGGTTCTTGTCATTAATTGTCATGTATTACTAATTTGAATTTTATTATTATTATTTAATTTAGATATGTCAAGCACATAATAAAAACATAACTATGACGTAGATTAATTACAGCATATGTATATACATGTTGGAACTAACTTGTACTTGTGCAAGTATACTTTCATAATGCACATATAGGTTAATCTTGCAACAATATTGTATGTATTTATCTTCTACTTCTATTATCCAACTCATTTTATTTAGTTACATACACCTAACCCTTTCATGCATTAGCAACGATCAATGGATCACGTCGTTAGTTTGGATATCCTCCTTATACAGTGATAGAGAGAAATGCAAAGCTACATATGGAAGATTAGAGGACGAATAGAGTGTGTTGGAGGAGAAATGCACAAGGAGGGGTGTATTGAAGCGAGGAGAATGAAACTCAATAAAAATAATAATGAGGGTCATAATGAGGCGAGGGGCTGAGGAGAAGAGATATGTCGAGAAGGACCGAAGGGTCCAATAAATTCCTTATCAAATCATAGCTCTAATACACTTTAAGCATTTACTACCTAACTTTGAACACTTATATTGTATGCTTTTCTTCTCACATTATATTAAACAAAAGACAAAAATCACCATCTTCCTATCCCTTTTTTTCACTCTTCTCTTTTTCCTTGTACATATGGCATGGTTTATGTAACTTCTGCAATAGTATATATATATATATCAGAAATGGTCATATACTTACACGTTTTTTCCTCTTACTCTCAATGTCCCCCCTGCATAATGGAGGCACCCTTGACTGAAAATGGGATATCTTCTCTGCTAGTTGGTTCTATACATCTTCACCCAATTTTGCAGGTTTCTTCACTCCAGCCATTCAGGCCAACAAATGCAACTACTCCATGCTTTAGAATTACTATCTCTGATGGTAACAACATGCATCAGACTTTGCTCCCAACTACCTTCAACTCCCTCATATCAAATGGAGAACTCCAAGAAGGCTTCGTCATCAAGCTCTCCAAGTGCACATGAATCGTCGTTCATAATAATACGTATTGTCTTCTACACATTCTTTAAATCCCTCTCTTATCTAGCTTAGGCTGTACATTTTTACCTACCACCCCTCATCAATAATTTAACCCCTTTACTAATTATTTCCTTTTCTTCTCTTATAGGACTATTACAATACTCAGTCTTGAACTGGTCCATCGCAAGCTTTCCTTTATTGGGAGCCCTATTCCTCTTTTACTACCAACTAGCTTTGGAATTCCATTTGGTTCATCAACTAGCCAAACCGGTTGCCTCATAGAAGAAAGCAATATTTACTCATCCCAAACATCAGATACACCAATATCCATGCCAATGACTGTAATTTCATTCAAAGCACGCAATCCCAACTATAAAAAATGGTCCATCCAAATTCACGTGCTTGCGAAGATACCCATCCATGAATACACCAACCAACGTGGCCCAGGGGAAATGTTTTGTCTTTGACCTTCTTGACTGTTCTGGAGAAGAGATCCATGTCTCTGCCTTTAACAAATTTGTTGACACCTTCTATTCCCTTGTTGAAATAGGGACTGTTATCTCCTAAAATGACCAGTCAGTTTTTCATTATTTTAGGTGATAGGATAGAGTCCAAAAATTTGTTTTAAGATTTTTTAGAGTCAATTAGGAGGTCCTCTTTCCCAGTGTATAGTTGAAAATTTCATCCATTTGAGGTTTGGGCTTCAAAATCTATAAAGATAGTTTTCGGCAACTTAATCTGTTTGTGAGAAGCTAGTTAGCTGCTGAAAAGGCTCATTTTCGGCAGCTAAGATGGTTAACGAGAATTACTTTAGTTGCCGAAAATGATTTCATGTGATTTTTAAAGGATCGTGCCCGTACTCATCCACATGTCAAGAGAGCCTGTTTTCAGCCGCCGAAAAGAAGGACTGTGACGCATTTTCAATGATCATGATTATGTTTCATGGTGAATAAGCTACCGAAAGAAAATGGAGGGAGCATATATGTCACTTCACTTCAGATGGCACATATTACACAGAATTTCATAATATATAATTCAATTTGGAGTTTATCTGTCAGTCATTGAGTGTTGAGTCATCATTTTAAGTCTCTGTTTTCCAAACGACTGATGCCTATAATCTCGCCCTGTCCCATGTTGCATTGAATATCCAATCTTCTGGTTAAATGCTATCGAGTTTATTCCCAGATTTCAGCCAAAATTTCAGTCCAATTAAATGTGATTCATACTCATTAACCCTTTCCTGAGTCTCGAGTTTATACATTACTTAGCTATGTCTTGTTTCTGCCTTGCTTGGTTCGTTCACTGTTGAACCATTAATAGAGACTAGTCAAGTGGTAGAGTCCCGTCATCTTTGCTAGAATCTGCTTAATATCTGCCAGAAATAAATGATCTAGTCTACGACTCATAAAATAGTTACTACACTCTGCCTGTGACTCGAATTGTGAGGGAAGTGTCTTTTCAATTGCACATATCATCTTCGGGTTTAAAGCGACAGATCACCATCAATATGGAAAAGACTAACCTTCCATTGAGAACAGAATTGGACGGGGTTTGGTATCTAGAGTCTCACCCACAGGTGGCAGATTTCTTCAAGTCATCAGGTGTCTTTGGCTACTGTGAGAAACTAACCAGTTTCAACCAGCAGCTTGCTGAATCATTTGCTCAGGGTTACAATGGCAGAACTGTAAAGATTGGAAAGGAAGAATTTCATATTGATGAGGCTGCCATATCTGAATGCACAGGTCTTCCTAGGACAGGGCAGTGTTGGTTCAAGACCACTCAATCCTCAAATATCGAGTTCAGGTCTTACCTCCTACCAGCTCGTAATGACATAATCTGGAAAAAAGATATTCCCATATCTTTCCTTCAGCCTCAATGGCAAGCCCTTTTGAAAGCCATATTTGTCTACATAACCTGTGAAGGCCGTTATTATAGAGTGATGCATTACCACTTTAAACTACTGAATCATTTCACAGGGAGGGAGATCATTAACTTGCCTTATTTTCTTCATAAAACTCTCACCAAAATGTCAAAGCAGGTTCAGGGTAAACCGACCAAGCTCGCCAGCAGGATTTCACATCAAGGTCTTATAACACTATTGATCAACGAGTTATTGAAGAAGAGGAATGTAGATTGGAACTATTTTTTATTTTGGAATGAGTTTCCTACAGAACTGGCCAAAGAAGAGGCAGCCAAACAGAGTAAAGGCAAGAAGACCATTACTCCAAAAACTAGCAAAAGAAAAAGGAGAGCCATCTCTCCTCAAACTCAAACAGAATCACCTTCCTCATCAAAGAAGAGAAAAAGGTCAAAAAGAAAGTTAGTTTTTGAGCAGTCTGGAGATGCTCCTCAAGGAAGTAACCCCTTAAATATCCCTTATTCAGACTCAGAGCCTGAAACTGAAGATGAAAAAACATAGGAAACAAAGCAGCCATTTGAAGAAGAGAAGAATCAAGAGCTTCTCTTATCTGATGTACCAAGTGTTGAAACATCTATATCAAAGACTAATAAAATAAACATGTTGTTACAGAAACTATATCATGCAAGACATACTGAGATAGCCACTACTCTTGAGGAAGAAATACCAGTGGAAACTCATCAAGAACAGGCGAGGAGGTCGACCAGATTAAAGGGATCAGCATCCAAGAGGTCATAAAGGTTAGGCAGAAACTTGCAGAGAAGCAACATTTTATTATCTTAAAATTTTGAGCAATTTTCAGTTTTCGGTAGCTTAGGTGAGCCCACAGGAGCTCATTAGCTATCGAAAAGGCTCACTTTCGGCAGCTAAAGTGTGAAACTGTCAGAAGGCTTAGCTGCCGAAAGTCTGTTTTTACAGATTGCTTCAATTTTCACCCAGATCTCGAAATTTTCAGTTGGGATAGCAGCAGGCTATTCAAAACAAACAGGTTATGAATTATTCTACCAGTATCTAAAGAGTGTTTGTATCAGTTTAAAGTCAAAATGGGTTTTTTGTTAGATCTTGGTATCTTTGAAAAGCAATATTCCAGGGATTGGTTGCCACATCATCAAGATCGATTCTGTTATGTACCAAATCGAAGCCCACCAAGCCTTGGGAGGCTAACTCCACTTCACCAACTATCAACACAAGAAAGGGGACCAACACATTATCATTTCCTTGTTTTGAGGGATCTTTCCCTATCTTTTTGTATTGGCTGTTCTATTTACTATTTTTAGTATAGCAGATCCATGTTTTGAGGATCTGAAGACTGTTTGTAAAGGATATAAAGCCTAAGAACTCATATGGAGAAGGGGTTCAAGCTTGGAGACAATTTGGCCTATGTTTTGATTGCTCATCTTAATACAAAAATCACGGTCTTCTTTTGCTACTGTTATCAGATTATTCATCCATCTTTTTATTCTGTACTCTGTTTAAGTTAGCTCAGCTTTATGCTCATGATTTGAATGGAGGAATCCTTTATTGTTTAGTATAACCCTGCATTATTGATGTACTTGGTTGTCCAAAACCCTACATTCCATGTACTTGGTTGTCTAAACAGTATTCTTCATACCTTTTCCTATTATATGGCATCTGATCGACAGTTTCTAAAAGCACTGGTTCATTTAGTTATTCTGATAAGTAATCTCTTCATTGTGCTTTCTTAGTATCCCATTGATTCACCTACTGAAAAGTATTCAATTCTTAAGTTACCAGGCATACTTAGCCATAACCACTAAGTAGTTTCCTTGAGTAATAACAAATTGGCGCCGTTGCCGGGGAACGAGTTGAGAAGCTGAACTTCCTGGGAGACGACACAGATCTATTACTTGATGATAGACAAGGATTAGACACTTCGCTGGTTATATATCTTCTATCTGGCGACTCCACAACATCATTCTGGCTCCGAAGAGATCCAGTACCAGAGCAAATCCACAAGGACCCCTGGTGTCTCCAGTATCAAATCCAGATCAGATTTTGAAGAAGGAGAAGAAAATTAAAGGTCAAGCTGTACAAGAAGGTAAATCTGATAACCCTTTGTCCCACTTTTTCAAACCTTTGGCTGCACCCTCCCCTACCTTTGTAAGCTCGACTGCTGTCACTTTCTCTGCTGTACCTAATACCACGGTCACCATGGCTGGAGTGGGAGGAGGTCCCACCAAGATGGAGCAGATCTTAATTGCTAGATATACACCTTTGCAGCTGCCCCATCCACTGTCCCAGATTCCTACTAATGATTATCAGAAATATATGCCTAAATTTTGTGGGACAGGAGAGTGCACAGCAGAAGAGCATCTTGAAACATTTTATGCTTATGCTGAAAACATAAACATCGAAGCAGAAGATGTTTGGATGAGAATCTTCGTACAGAGCTTGGATGGTGAAGCCCGGAAGTGGTTCAAAAAACTACCTGCTGCCTCTATAGGAGACATCACAGCACTTGATGATGCCTTCTTGAAAGTGTGGGGTGACAGGAAAGATTATCTGCATTATATTACTGAGTTTGGAAATCTCAGGCGGAAAAATGGTGAGTCCATATCTGACTTTTCTAAAAGGTTTAATAAGTTGTATGATAGGATCCCAGAAGTCATCAAACCCTCTGAGACCTCTGCTCAGATTACTTATTTCGGAGCTTTCGATTATCAATTCTGTTTATTGTTGAGAGAAAGAGAGCCTGAAACTCTTTCAGCTATGCAAGAAGCTGCTATCAAAGTTGAATCTAACTTGCTAGCCTCTAAAAAATTAAAAGGGAATACTGATAGGAAGAAAAGAAGTGAAGAGGCTTCTACTTCCTCAAATTCTAATCAAAAAGTTGACAAGATAGCAAAGATGCTTGAAACCTTGACATTTGAAATGTTAAAAATCATGCTTGATGGTAAACCTCCTGCCAAGGGTAGAAATCAAAATGACTACCCGAACAGAAACCAAAATCAGAATCAAAGTTGGAGGAGAAACAACCAGCAGGTTCAGCTTATGCAGAGAGAGAAGAACCCTACTGATGAACAGAGGATCAGAGCACCATTCTAGAATGCTGTCCTTGATGAGGAAGATGAAGATGAATTCCAAGAGTTAAGGAAGATATCCATTGTGTTGAGGATGGAGATGAGCATATTTTTCTGACAGAGTCTGACTATGAAGGGTCATTGTTCAATCAGCAGTTGAACTAGCTCTATGAAGATCAGTGTGTGTTACAGGTTGATGAACAGACATGGTATAATCTGAGATCAAAAAATACTCCCGGAAAATAGAGTACTCCAGCTCCTCCGAAGAAGACTGCTGCTCCTGCAAAGCAGCCAGCCAAAGATGTTCAGAAAGCACCCCAGTCCCAGCCAATGGTAAGAGCTCATTCTTCTGAACCTGAAAAAATTTCTTCTTCATTCAATTTAGAAACATAAATTCAAAAGCTTAAGATTCCAGTACCCCTTGTCGAATTGATGAAGAATGAAGTTTTCCGAAAGGATATCTGTAAAACCCTTGATCACAAATCTGTTTCTTTTTCTTCTGATACCATAAATCTGTCTAATGATAAGCCAAACATTGTCCTAGGCCCTATGATTGGAGACAGGGATGAAAGCTACCCTCCTTTTTATATCTCTTTAAATATCCATGAAAAGACCTTGCACAATTGCCTCCTAGATTCAGGTGCTTCCCATAACCTGATGTCCAAAACAGTCATGCATGGATTAGGATTAGAGATCACCCGCACTTACCATGATTTGTTCTCCTTCATCTCCAGAAAGGTGAAATGCCTCGGGTTGATAAAAGATCTTGTTGTTTCTCTGTCCTCAGCCGCGATGAAAACCATGGTCATGGATGTAGTAGTTACTGATATCCCGCCCAAGTTTGGGTTCTTACTGTCTAGGTCATGGATGAAAAGACTAGAAGGAACCCTACAAATGGACCTTTCCTATGCCACTATCCCAGTCTTTGGTGGAGAAAACAAAAGGTTATACCGTGAGTCCTAGCTCTCTTTCATCATCAGTGATGAAAAGAACCCAGGAAACCATCCAGTATATTCAGTGGACACGGGAATGGGCTCCTGTATTCTGCAGATTGATGATTCATTACCCGAATCATTGTCATTGAAAAAGCCTATGGTTCAGCCCATTGACATTGGTGAAGAAGGCGGGGTATGGACTATGTTTTTTGATGGAGCATGCACCAAAGAGTCTGCTGGATATTCATCTCTCCTTCAAAAGAGAAGACACAGCTATCATTCAAGTTGGATTTTCAGGTAACTAACAATATTGCTGAATACGAAGCACTACTGTTGGGGCTGAATTCTGCCAAAGAAATGAAGATCAAGAAGTTACATGTATTCAGAGATGCTGATCTAATTGTCCAGCAGGTCAACAAATCATTCCAGGAAAAACATGTTAGGCTCAATGCCTACAGAGACGAGGTACTCAGAACTATCCCTTCTTTTTCTGAGTTCAAAATAGCACATGTGCCTAGATTGATGAACGAAATGGCTGATTCTTTAGCTGTTTCAGCATGCACTTTCATTCCTCCTCTGCCTCCTAAATTATCATATGAGATTCAAATGAAATATAGGCCATCATTGCCTGATAACATAAAATTTTGGAAAGTATTTGAGGATGATGTAGAGTTGACCAGATTTCTAAATGTCATAGATCAGTTTGCTGACCTCGAAATTGATGAAGACAATCAGAATGAACAGGCTGCTGAAGAAAGTAGATTTAAAAGAAAAATTGGGGCACACGAAATAGTTCATCTTTCTTCTAACATAATTCCTAAGAGGCTGGTCCCTTTGGAGAAAATTTTTGACAGTAATGACGTGGCTGTCAAGCTTGAAAAGTCAGAAGAAGAGTCTGATGTTTTCCCGCTGAATTTGTCAAGTGAATCAGATCCGAGGTTCATAATTTTAGCTTCTCATTTAACAGAACAGCAAAAGTCTGAGTATGCTGGCCTGTTGAAATATTTTTCCGACATCTTTGCATGGAAGTATTCAGATCTAAAGACGTATGACACCGAGATCATTCAACACAAAATCCCACTGAACAAGGATACCACTCCTTTCCGACAGAAGCTGAGATCTTTCAGTCCAATGTTGCTGCCCACAATGGAAAAAGAAATCAGAAAGTTGCTTGAGGCTAAAATCATTATCCCGCTTAGATACTCAGATTGGATTGTAAATCTTGTCCCCGTGAGAAAAAAGAATGGTGAAATCAGACTCTGTGTCGATTTCAGAAACTTAAACAAGTGCTCCCGAAAGGACAATTATCCATTGCCCAAAATGGAGCACATCTTGTAGAAGGTTTCAGGGGCAAGTGTCATGTCTTTTATAGACGGTTTCTCGGGATACAATCATATTGCTGTCCATACTAAGGACAGAGAAAAGATAGCCTTCATGACTCCATGGGGCACATTCATGTACCAAAATATGCCTTTTGGTCTCATGAATGCCGGGGCTACTTTCCAGCGGGCAATGGATAATGCCTTTGTCGGAGAAAAGGATAAATTTGTCCTTATATATCTCGATGATATCACAGTGTTCTCTCACAGTCATGATGATCATTTGCTTCATTTGAGAAAGGCATTCGAGAAGTGCAGAAAATATGGGATCTCATTGAATCCGAAGAAGTCATTTTTTGCACTGAAGGAAGGTAAACTGCTTGGTCACATTGTTTCAGCAGAAGGGGTTAAAATTGATCCCAAGCGAGTGGAGGCAATCCAAAATTTGTCACTGCCTAGATCCAAGAAAGATGTCCAATCTTTTCTTGGCACTATCAACTTCATTCGCAGATTTATATCAAATTTTGCAGAATTGACTAAGCACATTACCAGCATGTTGAAGAAAGATTTTGAAATCAGATGGACTGAACAGGCAAAAGCTTCTTTTCATAATATCAAAGAAGCAATCACTTCAGCTCCGGTTCTAATCAGTCCAGACTTTGAAAAAGAATTTTTCATATTTTCATTTGCTTCACATGACACTATTGCAGTTGTTCTTTTACAAAAAAATGATGATGGACAAGAGCAGCCTATTGCCTTTTTTAGCCGAGTGCTCCATGATGCTGAGCTCAAGTATGAACCTATGGAGAATCAGGCATATGCATTGATCAAAGCCTTGAAGGAATTCAGAATTTACATTCTCCAATCTAAGGTAATCGCTTATGTTCCCTCTAGTTCAGTCAAAGATGTTTTGATTCAACCTGACATTGATGACAAAAGGAGTAAGTGGGTAGCAAAGCTGATTGAGTTCGACACCTAAATCAAACCTGTCAAGCTGGTCAGAGGGCAAGGACTTGCTCGGTTGTTGGCTAAAGAGAATTGCAAAGCATTAAATATTGATGATGAGAAATAAGGTACAGTAGTTTTCTAGTTTGAAATTTCAGCAAATCAAATGAGTACAGATTTACAGGTAACATCCTATATCTCAGACTGTGAATGGTACATGGATATTGTTTTCTTTCTGCAAAATTTATCTCTGCCAGAGGGACTAACTAGAACTCAGGGAAGAGCTCTCAAGCTCAAAGCTACAAATTTCTGCATCAAAGATAACCTGCTGTTTTGGAAACATCCTTTAGGGGTTCTCCTGAGATGTGTGACAAAAGAGGAGTCTGTCAAGATAATGACTGAATTTCATGATAGTATCTATGGTGGACATCACTACTGGAAGACCACAGTCCACAATATACTGAGAGCTGGCTATTACTGGCCTCAGATGTTTTCTGATGTATTTTCTTTTGTTAAAGCATGTGACAAATGCCAAAGATTTCAAGGAAAGGAACAGCTGAAATCTTTACCTTTGAAGCCCTTCACAGCCATTGGTCCATTCCAGAAATGGGGCCTGGACTTCATTGGAGAGATACATCCTCCATCAAGCAATCAGCACAGGTGGATATTGGTTGCCACAGATTATTTCACGAAATGGATTGAAGCCATTCTCACGAGAAATGCTAATCATAAGGTTATTATTGACTTTCTGTTTAGTAATATCTTTTCAAGGTTTGGCTGTCCCAGGAAGCTGATTGCAGTCAATGCTCCTGCCTTTAATGGCCAGCATTTGGTGAGTTTATGTGAAGAGATGGGGATCAAACTAGCTCATTCCACATCATATTACCCATAGGGCAATGGACTAGCTGAGTCTTCCAATAAAAGTTTGTCTCGTATCATCAAGAAATTGCTGGAGGAAAACAAGAAAAGTTGGGACAGCAAGTTAAAATTCGCCTTGTGGGATGATAGAGTGATCAACAAAAAGTCTATTGGCACATCTCCGTTTAAGCTAGTATATGGTACTGAAGCCATATTCCCGGTCCAACTTGTGTTACCGATGACTAGTTTCCTTCAAGAGGTCGGCTCTGAACCTGATGATCACACTAGGAGAGTTTTTCAATTGGTGGAGTTGCAGCAGGAGAGAGAGCATCTGATAGAAAAGTATGAAAATCACCAAATGAAGGTGAAAAACACTTTTGACAGGAAAACAAAAATAGGGATGTTCAAAACAGGTGATTTGGTCTTGAAGTGGGATGCAGCTAGACAAAAAAAGGGACAGCATGGTAAGTTTGATGCTTTATGGACTGTTCCATATGTTATTGTAGAGGTATATCACAACAACACTTTTGTTCTTCATCATCTGGATGGAGAGATTCTTGCAAGTGGCCCATTTAATGGGCGGTTTTTGAAAATCTATTTCTCATAAAGGCCTCTGGCCTTTTTCATTGTAAATATTCATCATTTTTGTTGTTGTTTAGAGTCAGTTTGTCAAAATAAACTCCATGCCCAATGGGAGTACTAGATTAGGTGTCAGTTTTATTTTTAGGAAAGGAATTGGTTCTGGGATTCTTAGAACCTCCCTGGGAGGATTCTTTCCCCGAGTAGGAGCCAGATGTTATCTCCTAAAATGACCAGTCAGTTTTTCATTATTTTAGGTGATAGGATAGAGTCCAAAAATTTATTTTAAGATTTTTTAGAGTCAATTAGGAGGTCCTCTTTCCCAGTGTATAGTTGAAAATTTCATCCATTTGAGGTTTGGGCTTCAAAATCTATAAAGATAGTTTTCGGCAGCTTAATCTGTTTATGAGAAGCTAGTTAGCTGCCAAAAAGGCTCATTTTCGGCAGTTAAGATGGTTAATGAGAATTACTTTAGCTGCCGAAAATGATTTCATGTGATTTTTAAAGGATCGTGCCCGTACTCATCCACATGTCAAGAGAGCCTGTTTTCAGCCGTCGAAAAGAAGGACTGTGACGCATTTTCAATGATCATGATTATGTTTCATGGTGAATAAGCTGCCGAAAGCAAATGGAGGGAGCATATATGTCACTTCACTTCAGATGGTACAGACTACACAGAATTTCATAATATATAATTCAATTTGGAGTTTATTTGTCAGTCATTGAGTGTTGAGTCATCATTTTAAGTCTCTGTTTTCCAAACGACTGATGCCTATAATCTCGCCCTGTCCCATGTTGCATTGAATATCCAATCTTGTGGTTAAATGATATCAAGTTTATTCCCAGATTTCAGCCAAAATTTCAGTCCAATTAAATGTGATTCATACTCATTAACCCTTTCCGGAGTCTCGAGTTTATACATTGCTTAGCTATGTCTCGTTTCTGCCTTGCTTGGTTCGTTCATTGTTGAACCATTAATAGAGACTAGTCAAGTGGTAGAGTCCCGTCATCTTTGCTAGAATCTGCTTAATATCTGCCAGAAATAATTGATCTAGTCTGTGACTCATAAAATAGTTACTACACTCTGCCTGTGACTCGAATTGTGAGGGAAGTGTCTTTTCAATTGCACATATCATCTCCGGGTTTAAAGGGACAGATCACCATCAATATGGCAAAGACTAACCTTCCATTGAGAACAGAATTGGACGGGGTTTGGTATCTAGAGTCTCACCCACGGGTGGCAGATTTATTCAAGTCATCAGGTGTCTTTGGCTACTGTGAGAAACTAACCAGTTTCAACCAGCAGCTTGCTGAATCATTTGCTCAGGGTTACAATGGCAGAACTGTAAAGATTGGAAAGGAATAATTTCATATTGATGAGGCTGCCATATCTGAATGCACAGGTCTTCCTAGGACAGGGCAGTGTTGGTTCAAGACCACTCAATCCTCAAATATCGAGTTCAGTTCTTACCTCCTACCAGCTCGTAAAGACATAATCTGGAAAAAAGATATTCCCATATCTTTCCTTGAGCCTCAATGGCAAGCCCTTTTGAAAGCCATATTTGTCTGCATAACCTGTGAAGGCCATTATCATAGAGTGATGCATTACCACTTTAAACTACTGAATCAGTTCACAGGGAGGGAGATCATTAAATTGCCTTATTTTCTTCATAAAACTCTCACCAAAATGTCAAAGCAAGTTCAGGCCAAACTGACCAAGCTAGCTAGCAGGATTTCACATCAAGGTCTTATAACACTATTGATCAAAGAGTTATTGAAGAAGAGGAATGTAGACTGGAACTATTTTTTATTTTGGAATGAGTTTCCTACAGAACTGGCCAAAGAAGAGGCAGCCAAACAGAGTAAAGGCAAGAAGAGCATTACTCCAAAAACTAGCAAAAGAAAAAGGAGAGCCATCTCTCCTCAAACTCAAACAGAATCACCTTCCTCATCAAAGAAAAGAAAAAGGTCAAAAAGAAAGTTAGTTTTTGAGCAGTCTGGAGATGCTCCTCAAGGAAGTAACCCCTTGAATCTCCCTTATTCAGACTCAGAGCCTAAAACTGAAGATGAAAAAACACAGGAAACAGGGCAGCCATTTGAAGAAGAGAAGAATCAAGAGCTTCTCTTATCTGATGTACCAAGTGCTGAAACATCTATATCAAAGACTAATAAAATAAACATGCTGTTACAGAAACTATATCATGCAAGACATACTGAGATAGCCACTACTCTTGAGGAAGAAATACTAGTGGAAACTCATCAAGAATAGGCGAGGAGGTCGACCAGATTAAAGGGATCAGCATCCAAGAGGTCATAAAGGTTAGCCAGAAACTTGCAGAGAAGCAACATTTTATTATCTTAAAATTTTGAGCAATTTTTAGTTTTCGGTAGCTTAGGCGAGCCTACAGGAGCTCATTAGCTACCGAAAAGGCTCACTTTCGGCAGCTAAAGTGTGAAACTGTCAGAAGGCTTAGCTGCCGAAAGTCTATTTTTATAGATTGCTTCAATTTTCACCTAGGTCTTGAAATTTTCAGTTGGGATAGCAGGAGGTTGTTCAAAACAAACAGGTTATGAATTATTCTACCAGTATCTAAAGAGTGTTTGTATCAGTTTAAAGTCAAAATGGTTTTTTGCTAGATCTTGGTATCTTTGAAAAGCAATATTCCAGGGATTGGTTGCCACATCATCAAGATCGATTCTGTTATGTACCAAATCGAATCCCACCAAGCCTTGGGAGGCTGACTCCACTTCACCAACTATCAACATGAGAAAGGGGACCAACACATTATCATTTCCTTGTTTTGAGATATCTTTCCCTATCTTTTTATATTTGTTGTTATAGTTACTATTTTTAGTATAGCAGATCCATGTTTTGAGGATATGAAGACTGTTTGTAAAGGCTATAAAGCCCGAAGAACTCAGACGGAGAAGGGGTTCAAGCTTGGAGACAATTTGGCCTATGTTTTGATTGCTCATCTTAATACAAAAATCAGAGTCTTCTTTTGCTACTGTTATCAGATTATTCATCCATCTTTCTATTCTGTACTCTGTTTAAGTTAGCTCAGCTTTATGCTCATGATTTGAATGGAGGAATCCTTTATTGTTTAGTATAACCCTGCATTATTGATGTACTTGGTTGTCCAAAACCCTGCATTCCATGTACTTGGTTGTCTAAATAGCATTCTTCATACCTTTTCCTGTTATATGGCATCTGATCGACAGTTTCTAAAAGCACTGGTTCATTTAGTTATTCTGATAAGTAATCTCTTCATTGTGCTTTCTTAGTATCCAATTGATCCACCTACTGAAAAGTATTCAATTCTTAAGTTACCAGGCATACTTAGCCATAACCACTAAGTACTTTCCTGGAGTGATAACAGGGACAATGTACACTATCTTGAATCGCACAATCAAAACAAGTAACCCTTCATATAATCATTTGAACAACCATCTTGAGATTGTCCTTTCATCTATGTCGACCATCCACCTTTGTCTCAATGAATTTCCCTCCATTCCTTTACATTCCTTCCACTTTAAAACAATCAATGACCTTCAAAGTTTACCTTCAAATTCCATGGTTGACCTAGCTCTGTCTCGCCTGCATCTACGATTAAAAAAAAAAGACGATTCTGAAACAACTAGGAGAACCATTTTCCTTAGAGACACATCTTTTTTTATCATCGATGTCACGCTTTGGGGTCATCATTGCCACACTGAGGGTTCTCGTATTGCTTCATTATACTCCTCTGATCCACCACTTGTCATTGCAATAAAGGGTGGTTGTCTTATGGATTACAATGGTAAAACAATAGGAAGTGTTCCCAGTAGTACCATCCTTATTAATCCAGATATTGAGGAAACCCATATCCTTTAAACATGGTACAATGATCATGGATTTTGCGCTGTGTCACCATCCTTGAGCTGCAAGTACATAGGCTCTATGTCTCGAACACACCCATCTAAAACAATCTTTGACTTGCAAATCATGCAACCCTCTAATAAGTCCCTCTAGTTCTCTATACATGCTTCCATTGCTGACATTATCATGGATGAATTCCCCTTCCTTGCATGCCCTCTCTTTATTGATGGTGCTCAATGCATGAATAAAATTGCACATAGATCTTTCAACACTTGGCATTGTAGCAAATGTGATGGCAAATTCATAGAATGTGACTACAGATACATTTTAAAGCTTTCATTGCAAGACCACACCGGCCAGATCAATGGGGTCATAACTTTTGATGATGCAGCCAACAAACTAATTGGTGTCTCTGCAAAAAATTTATGCATGCTCGCCACTGAGCCCTCAGATAAAGGATATCTCTCTATAAGTAACTTCATGCCAATACCTATTCACCTTTTCCATGAAGACATAGACTTTCAACTCCACTACACGAATGAAGACAACCATTGTTAATTCTAAAGAGCTTCCTTATGCTTCTGCACCAGCCAAGCTCCTTGAAGAAATACATGCACTCACTACTCAAAGCCATCATGTTGCATGCCGTCTCTAACCTCCCCTTCGTACACTCCACCCTCGTCTATTCCAACCACCCCTTTTACTTACCCTCCCACATCTTACTCTTCCCTCACTCCTTTGTTCTACCTCCATATATTCGAGACATCATACCCTACAATACACCATCCCATCTCTCGAAATCGATTCCACCTCATCTCCATCCAATTATGTTTCTTCCACTTCACCACGATCATTATATCCCCCCCCCTTTTGTTCCTTTATTGCTTGTATATAGATTTTTCCCTTAATTTTCTGTCTTTTTACAAATATCTACAATGTAATTAGCTACTATTAATTTTGTGTTCACGACATATGTGTTATTCGATACATTAAGTGTTTTATTTTAAAGCACGACTTACATTGGTTCACATACACTATATTTATCTATATGTGTCCATACAACATTTCACGTTTTCTTACATGTATACAATGTTTAATATGTCATATATGTGGCTTTTTTTATTCTACTATGGTGCTCCTTGGTTACTTTTCACATACATATATGCTCCACAGGCATCCACAAAATGATTTATACATTCTTTCTTGCAAAACTTTCACAATGCGTTATTTTCTATATGTAGACATACCTTCTTATTTATACTTTGCATATATTACTTTTAATATACATGCCTTGACTTTTTCTTACAAGCACACATTTATAACATTTTAAATTCCCATCAATGTCTCCTCTAGGTTCAAGGCAAAACTCCTTCTCTTGAACAACCTATGTCATTTGATAGTGCACATGAACAAAGAAATTCATGTAGAAGGCTTCTTTATAGCCAAACAAAGGACTGCCAAAATGCGTAGAGACGCCTTATTTATCAATATAGATGTAGAAACATCAATGCTTCAATCAACCCTAGCCCAATGCACACATCTACTACAACCCCACCTCCAACCACCTCCTTTCCAGATGGTCACATTTTCTTTCTTAACCAACTTGCTCACCTCCACCCACTTCATGTTTTCTCCATATGCAAGGAATCATATCCAAATATGAAACACATTTTTCAAATGGAATCTATGTTGAAATATTGTAACTTCGAAGAATATTCTATATGTATTTCTTTGTGGTCCTCGATGGTCCTACCGGGAGAACCACTTGTATCGATTTGTACCCCGATGCTCCTAATCGAAAGAACTAATAAGAGTCATGAGGCAGCCCCCTCTAATTTTAAAGGTGGGTCATTAGCACCCCAGTGTGGTTACTTGAGCCTACATGTGTAACTCGAGCCTACATGATTAACTCGAGCCTACATAACAGATGAGTTAACTTAAGTGAACAGATGAATATAAATAGAGGTGTAGTGCTCCTCATTTGGAACACACACACACTCACTTGAGTAGCGCACTTGTGGAGGAGAGAAGTAGCTGGAGAAGGAGGAGGATCATTTTTTTGATCTCCTTGTTGTTTTTACCTTTTTACCTTTTTTGGGCATCTATATTGAGGAAGCTTTTGCTGGGTTTTTCCCTTTAGGGTTTTCCCAGGATAAATCTGTGTTGTTCTTGTGATGCTGTTTCTTTTAGTGATCCTGTTTATATGCTTTTGTTATGAAAATGAAATGAAATACTGATGTCTTAGCTAAGCATATGAAAATTTAACATGGTATCAGAGCTAACCTAAACAGGATAGCTTTCACAAGGAAAAATAGCCCTCTCTCTCTCCCCGGAAGAAATTAGGGCTTCTTTCAGAAGAAGAATTTTTTAGTGAGCCTAGAATAGGATTTCTCTCCTCATGAAAATATAATTTTAGAGACCTGGATCAATATTTTTGGTTGGGTGAAACTCCGGGAAAGTCAAACCCTAGTTTGACCCCGAGCCAGAAAAACCCTAAATACTAAAACTGCTAAGTTTTGGTACATTCTCTATATCCTAATATTGGTGAAGTTTCAAGTGTTTAAAATTGTAGAGGAATAAGAGAAAATACTGATGTACATTGTATCAAAACTTTAGCTCACGATTCTCTATATTCTGGGAGATATGATCCCTCCAAGTTATGGTTCTAGCCTCTTCCAGAATTCATCCCTAAACAACACACCTGGAGAAAATTGCTATAGATTGGGATACGTAGGTCCAAATGGAATTCCTGAAGATTTTCCAGAAAGAAAAAGGACTTTAATTTCTATGGTATGAATATTAGACTCAGAAGATGAACCAGTGACACATGGCATGCCATACAACTTTGATGTTCTGAATAGTCCTGTAACAGGTCACCCTGGGAAATGATCATAAATCCCAATTGGTGAAACCAATTATGATGCAACCTATGGTGTTGGATCATGGACATGCGAGGTTACCTCATTTAGAAATTTTAGACATAAATTTATAGTAATTTCGGATATATCACAGAAACAATGACAGGCATTTTATGCACAAGAAATTGGAAAACTAGGGCTTCCTATTCCGGGAGCTTCCCTCCACTGTTTTCAGAAAAGGAGTACATTGGACAGCTCCATTTGAAGAGATATATCTTTATATCTAATCAAATATAAAATATTCCAAGTTTTGAAAATTAGGGTTTCTCTGACAAGCCCTAGATCAGCCATCTCTGGAAGCAGAACAGACACCTCAAATCGGTAAGATCTAATATTTTGCTATTTGAATTTGAGGTTCTCATTTCAAAGTGATATATCACATTAGATTGATGATAAGCTTAGTAAAGTTGAAAAATTCTAAGCATGGAAGTATTTGATCTCTCTGAATAAAATGAATTGGACACCTACATGAGCAGAGAGGTTCCAGTTCCATACGAAGATGAGGCTCAAAGCCTTACACAAGAAGAACTTGATCAAGGCCAAGAAGATCATTGTTAATTCAATCACGGATCAACTTATACCACAAGTGTCTTCTCTAAAGACACCGAAGATGTTTGATTCCTTGATCAAGCTATTTGAATATAAGAACTTAAATCATAAGATGGATTTGAGAAAACAATTGAAGAATGTGAAGATCCAGAATGCAAAACAATTTGAAGCGGTAGAAGAAGAAGTATGCAGAAGTGGTGATAGCCACCTTGAATGGCATCCCAGGATCATGGGATTCATTCATGTGAAGAAGGTATGCCAAAAGTAAGTGATTAATTTAAGCTTGACTAATAAGAAGAGAAGAATAATATGGGAGAAATTGAAGATCAAGCTCCCACCATTCAAAGAAGATCCCTCAAGTGATGAGGAATATGAAAAACTCAATTCTTGAAGAACCTGTTATTCATCTTATCATTTGGATAAGAAATGATCATTTCATGAATGAAGAAGATGATAAAGCAGAATGATCAAGATGGATTCTACCCACGAAACAAATAAAAGATAAGTATTCAATTGCCATTTCATGATATTGTTTTGTTATACATTTGATTGTATTCAGTTTATGTGTTATGCATGATAGATTGTTTACATTAATACTACTAATATGCATGTGATGGGTAAGTAGCTCATGGCACTATACAACTCTCCAGTGCTACTTATCAAACCTCTTTGCTGACATATTGGATTAGTGCACAATCTCAATGATGTCATGGTAGAGATGGAAGGCATCTAGAAAGTTTCTATGAGATATGGATGAATGTTGTATTGGCTAAATAGTTGCATGATGCATAAGAATTTGTCATTATGCATATGTTTTATGAAATAGTTCTAACCATGCAACTGGTGTATTTGAATTGTAGGAAAGGTCCTATACAACCTCCCATAAGAAAATAAGGATGAGACTTGTTCTGAAGAACAAGTGATGACAATTCAATAAACATGAATCTGAAGCTCCCAGGGTCAGAGACACCATGACAAAAGAAAGAGCTTCAGAGAGCGGTAGATCCACCTCAAAGGATGAAGACCACCATGGGTATGAGAGATAACTCAAGATGAAGAAAATAATGCTATGAAAGAAACTATGATCAAATAATAATAGTTGATCATGGGGAATGATGTATACGATATGATTTTGAGACATAAAGGGAAGTACATAGTATCCTCCATATGGATCTACAAGAACAAGTGTACAAAGAAAGGTTCGTGATTTGCCTCAGAAAGAATAGACTATGACATGACATACTCTATTGACCAATGTATATCAAGCATAGAACCACCTGTACAGAATGAAGAAGGAAGATAATACTCCACTTTAGGGGGAGTGACTATAGAAGATATCTGAGTTCGACATGGTACGACATGATGGGCAGCTTCTTGATGGATCGATACTTTACCAAGAGTAAAGTGGGTTCCAACCTTCAAAGTTGAATGTAGAAGACTAGGATATGTTGATGATCTGACAAGACGAACTCATGGAATATGTTATGATGAAAGAATACTAGAATGGTGTATGGGATATAGTTCCCAAAACAGAAGGAAAGAGTATTGTATCCTCCAAATGGATATACAAAATAGAGCATGCAGCTGATGGAAGTATCAATAAGTATAAAGAAATATTTGTGGTCAGAGGTTTCTTTCAGAAAGAGGGAATTAATTCTGAAGAGACACTTAATCCAGGAATCAAGGTACACTTCCTTTAGAACTATCATGGTAGTTTCTTCCATGGTGAAGTAAAGACAAGCCTTCCTTAATGGTATGATTGATAAAGAGTTTTACATCAAATAGTCATGAGGATTTGAAGTTGAATCCAGATGGAATCACGTATGCAAGTTGAAGAAGGCCCTCTATGGCTTGAAGCAAGCTCCCAAAGCTTGGTATGGAAGAATAGATAGTTTCTTGTCGAGCATGGGATTTACCAGGAGTAAAGTTGATCCTAACCTTTATCTCAAGGTTGTAGAAGATGAACTTGTCATCCTGTTATTATATGTGGATGACTTATCCTTGACAGGAAATGAGAAACAGGTCATGGAAAGCAAGAAGAAACTAGCAGAATAATTTGAGATGAAAGACCTTGGGTTAATGCATTATTTCCTAGGTCTGGAAGTATGGAAAAGTTCAGAAGAAATATTTCTCAACCAGGGAAAGTATGCGGTAGAGATATTGAAGAGATTCAATATGTTGGAATGCAAAGTCATGGCCACACCCATGGACTCCAACCTGAAGTTGTTAGTTGATGACTCATCAGAGTTAGTGGATATGACTCATTATAAACAGATCATTGGGTCATTGATTTACTTAACAATTACCTGACCAGACATTTGTTTTCCTGTGAACACCTTAATTCAATATCTTGTTCAACCAAGACGGGTTCACCTAGTAACTGCAAAACATGTGATGAGATATCTGAAAGGGACTATAGACTTTGGTTTATATTATGATGGTAGCCATGAGTATAGATTATATGGCTACACAGATGCAGATTGGGCTGGAAGTATCTCAAACAGGAAAAGCACATTAGGTAGATGCTTTTGTTTGGGGTCTGCTATGAGTTCATGGTTTAGCAGGAAACAATCCATTATTTCTTGTAGCATGGCTAAAGCAGAATACATAGCAGATTGCTCTGCTAAGTTGTGAAGCCATATGGCTTCAGAAGCTGATATTAGGTCTCTTTGAACTGAATATGGATACTACATTGATTCTATGTGATAAAGAGAGTTGTGATAACAGAGAACCCCGTGTTCCATCGTAACACATAGAAATCCGGTATTTCTACATTCAAGATAAAGATGCAGATGATGATGTTTCAGTATTTACATACTGTAGATACAGATGATGGTGATTCAGTATTTCTATACTAAATATAGAGATGATGATGTTTCAGTATACCCATACTGAAGATATAGATGATGATGATTTTAGTATTCCCATACTGAAGATATAGATGATGTGTCAGTATTTACATATTGTAGATGCAGATGATGGTGACCTGATGATGCTTTCAGTATTCACATACTGGAGATACAGATGGTGATAGTTCATTATTCACATACTGAAGATGTAGATGAAGATGGTTTAGATGATGATGTGTTGACAAAGCCTCTGTCTCGGGTAAAGTTCGAACACTTTTGAGACAAGATTGGTATGGTTCAGAAAGACCTTCCCTGAAAGGGGGAGTAGTGATGATGCAGTGGGATTGTATCATCCCTGGACACTTTTCCTAAAGTGATCCGGAGACCTCGGTCTTCGAGAATGAAGAGGGATTGTATCATCCTAGGACATATGTCCAGAAGTGATCCAGAGACCTCGGTCTTCGACAATGAAGTGGGATTGTATCATCCCTGGGAACTTTCCCTAAAGTGCTCCGAAGACCTCGATCTTCGAGAATGAATAGGGATTGTATCATCCCTGGGTACTTGCCCTAAAGTAATCCGAAGACCTCGGTCTTCGAGAATGAAGTGGGATTGTATCATCCCTGGGCACTTGCCCTAAAGTGATCCAGAGACCTAGGTCTTCGAGAATGAAGAGGGATTGTATCATCCTAGGACATATGTCCAGAAGTGATCCGGTGTAACTTCGGTCATCGAGAATGTGGCAGGATTGTATCATCCTTGAACTTCGGTTCAGAACGGATCTGGTGTAACTTTGGTCATCGAGAATGTGGTAGGATTGTATCATCCTTGAACTTTGGTTCAGAACGGATCTGGTGTAACTTCGGTCATCGAGAATGTGGCAGGATTATATCATCCTTGAACTTCGGTTCAGAATGGATCCGGTGTAACTTCGGTCATCGAGAATGTGGCAGGATCATATCATCCTTGAACTTCAGTTCAGAACGGATCCGGTGTAACTTCGGTCATCGAGAATGTGGTAGGATTGTATCATCCATGAATTTTAGTTCAAAATGGATCCGATGTAACTTCAGTTATCGAGAATGTGGCAGGATTGTATCATCCTTAAACTTCGGTTCAGAACGGATCCAGTGTAACTTCAGTCATCGAGAATGTGGTAGGATTGTATCATCCTTGAACTTCGGTTCAGAACGGATCTGGTGTAACTTCAGTCATCAAGAATGTGGCAGGATTGCATCATCCTTGAACCTCAAATCAGAACGGATCTGGTGACCTCGGTTGTCAAGAATGTGATAGGATTGCATCATCCTTGGATTTTGAGTCCAAAAGAGATCCAAAGACTTCTTTGTCTTTGTACTATGGGCTGTTGCTGCTGCTGATGATGTTTCCTGATCGAAAGATCAGAGTGTGATGATGATGATGATGTTGTTGATCGAAAGATCAGATGTTGCTGATGATGATGATGTTCTCTGATTGAAAGATCAGAAGTTGCTGATGATGATGATGTTCTCTGATTAAAAGATCAGAATATGATGATGATGCTGTTGCTGGTGATGATGATGTTCTCTGATCGAAAGATCAGAATATGATGATGATGATGTTTCTCTAATCGAAAGATCAGAAGTTGCTGATGATGATGATGTTCTTTGATTGAAAGATTAGAATATGATGATGATGTTGTTGCTGACAATGATGATGTTCTCTGATCAAAAGATTAGAATATGATGATGATGATGTTTCTCTGATTGAAAGATCAGAATTTGTTGATGATGATGTTCTCTGATCGAAAGATCAGAATATGATGATGATGATGTTTTTTGATCGGAAGATCAGAAGTTGCTTATGATTATGATGCTACTGATGATGATGATGTTTTCTGATCGAAAGATGAGAATGCGATGATGATGATGATGTTTCTGATCGAAAGATCATAATGTGATGATGATGAGATAATGATGATGATGATGTCGTATTATCAAAGTATAATGATGATGATGTACTGATCGAAAGATCAGAATATGATGATGAGTTGATGTTAAAGTATGATGATGTTCGATTGATGATGTTTCTAATCAAAAGATCATAGGATGATGATAATGATGATTCTGATTGAAAGATTAGAGTATGATGATGATGATATTTTGATGCTAACATTTTGAAGATGATGATGTTGATTTTTTGATGATGTTTTGATGATGATGTTTATGATCGAGAGATCAGAGAATGATGATGATGTTGTTGCTGATCGAAAGGCCAAAGTACTGAAGAATTTGTTGCTGATCGAAAGGCCAAAGTGTTGAAGAAGATGTTGCTGATCGAAAGGTCAAAGTGTTGAAGATGATGTTGCTAATCGAAAGGTCAAAGTGCTGAAGATGATGTTGCTGATCGAAAGGTCAAAGTGCTGAAGATGTTGCTGATCGAAAGGTCAAAGTGCTGAAGATGTTGCTGCTGATTGAAGAATCAATATGCTGAAGATGTTGCTCATCGAAGCAGTCAAAGTACTGATGATGCTGCAGACTAAAGATTGAAGATGAAGACTACATGATGTTGAAAAGATTCCAATTATTTATAGATTTATCACCCTGATGATGTTGATGATGTCCTCTATCTCTCTCCTATTATTGTTGTTGTTGATGTTGTTATAGAATACCCTTCTCGTTAAGGGGGAGTGTTGAAATATTGTAACTTCAAAGAATATTCTATATGTATTTCTTTATGGTCCCCGATGGTCCTACCAGGAGAACCACTTGTATTACTTTGTACCTCGAATGCTCCTAATTGGAAGAACTAATAAGAGTCATGAGGCAGTCCCCTCTAATTGTAAAGGTGGGTCATTAGCACCCCAGTGTGGTTACTTGAGCCTACATGTGTAACTCGAGCCTACATAACAGATGATTTAACTTAAGTGAACGTATGAATATAAATAGAGGTGTAGTGCTCCTCAGTTGGAACACACACACTCACTTGAGTAGTGCACTTGTGGAGGAGAGAAGTAGCTGGAGAAGGAGGAGGATCAGGTTTTTGATCTCCTTGTTGGTTTTACCTTTTTACCTTTTTGGGGCATCTATATTGAGGAAGCTTTTGCTAGGTTTTTCCCTTTAGGGTTTTCCCAGGATAAATCTGTGTTGTTCTTGTGATGTTGTTTCTTTCAGTGATCCTGTTTATATGCTTTTGTTATGAAAATGAAATGAAATACTGATGTCTTAGCTAAGCATATGAAAATTTAACAATCTATACATGCTCTTGATATACTAATGAGAGACATGGCCATCGATTCTCCATAGATAACAACATGGATCCTGGAAACCAACCATGTGAACTTGCACGCCTGACTCAAATAGAAGAAATGCTAATTGCCCAAGTCAATCCAATACTTCAAGGTACACATGCACATGGTGGCCAATGCAAATACTTCGACCATAGTATTAGTTTATCACAAGACATCTCCACAATAGCCACCTCTCTCCCACGTCATTTAGCATACTTGGATATCCTTGTTGTTCACAAATTCAATGCCACAAACAAGCCTTATGAATTCATTGTTAGCCGTTCAAATGTTCTAGCTGCATTGAAATTCAAAATTTCTAATCACCCGTATTACAAGGATGTCCACCTTGACCTCCAAGAATTACATGCTTTTCCGCTTGAACCCAAAGATGTGTCCTCCCTTCTTCACCATTCTACAACCCCTGGGTCAGACCTCCAACTACCCTCACCCACTACTGATGAAGAAACACCTTCAATGCCAATTTCAACAAGCATTGAAACCTCGTCCTTTTTTTTTTTCACTCCCAGATTTCGCACTGAGATTGAATAAATTAGGAGCTTTGTATCTACAACCCCTACCACCCCTACCACCCCTTCAACTTCAATTTATTGGCCCCCCATTGGTATTTCTCCAATAAATGAATACAATCAAATAAGGCCTCCTCTCAATGTCATTCCCAACGTTATTTTCCATAGGGGTTCCCATGATAAAACAACCCTGTCTTTACAAAATCACCATGCAAGAATATGCTTTGCACCTTATTCGATTCCATGATAATAGGTTTTTCCAACACCCTCAGTTCCACCACTACTTGTACAAACTTATGATGCGCTATCGTAGCCAAGACACCACAGCTGTATTTGTTAAACGTAACCTAGATGACACCCTCCCACACAACTTTCTCAGCTCTGTGCACACAAATCAACCAACTGCCAGATTCTTATGTTGTTGATCATGCCATGCATTTTGGATCTGCCTTGCATGGAACTCACTCTTTTTGGAACAAAATATGAGGTGAATTGTATGATATGATCACCCAACTTAGTAGCCCAACCTTTCTTTTTACCCTCAGTGCAGCTCACACCAAATGGCATGACCTTCACATGCTCATGCCTTCCAATCCTCCCACTTCATTTCCTTCACAATTCCAATGGAGAATTCATAACGCTATAACCAATCCACATACTACATCTCTATATCTGCACCATAGATTCATCATCTTTCTTAAAGAGGTCTTGCTACACACATTCCAAACAAAAGATTACTAGTGCAGGTTTGTTCCTCTCACTCTCTGTATTGTATTCCCTTTTACTGCTTGACACTTCGACTTTTTTCTTAACTTTGTGTTTTTTTTCCTTCCCTTATTAATATAGGTATGAATGGAAAAACTGAGGTTCTGTTCATGTACACGGATTCATTTGGTTGGGGGATGCACCTAATATGGACAATCTTGATTGGAATAATTCCCTCGCTGTTGATACTGCAAAAAAATACTTTGATAGCTTCCTAACTACATGGAACCCATGTCCCACTCACCTTCGTGTCCCAGCATTCCATTGAGGATCTCTCCAAGACCCTTGCACACTTATGGCATCCCCCATACATGAAGGAAACCAAAATGATGACTATGAAACCCTTGTCAATTATATGCAACTCCACACAAAATGTAGCGAATCCTCTTGTCTTCGCAAAAAAAGGAACAACCCTCATTTGTCGCTATGGTTTGCCCTTTGAACTGCATGAAACATATTCTATGTTCATTGACGATTCTGGCAAAAAATATATATATCTCGGCTAGAAATGATGAACTTTTAAACGTACACAACCCTCTTATGCTCTCAGTTTGGAGAGCTAATGTTGATTTCCAGCCTGTCCTCTCTCATCATGCTGTCCTCACATACATTTCAAAGTATGCTTCAAAAGAAGAGAACAAATATGAGAGCTACCATGACATTCTAACATGTATTGCACACGCTGCCCCTACAGAAGAGGGAATCTTATTTCCTATCCAAAAAATATTGTGCGAAACCATGTCTGATCAAGACATTGGAGCACAAGAAACTTGCCATATGCTACAAAAAATTCCCTTGACTCTTTGCAGTTGTACATTTGTTTCCATGAATCCTTCATAAACCATTTTCAAATGTGTCTCGTCATACCTCCCCAACACCCCCCCACCAACCAACTTCATTTTTGCATACATGCAAATACCCCCTTCACTTGAACAACTGCCCCTTCTTGAAGCTTCCCATTCTTGGTCCTTCTTTGCACATAGAAACAAATTTCAATGGAATCCCCACAAGCTAACCAAACTCATGCATGTCCTTCCTTGTTTCCTTGACATCCCTCATTCCACCTCTCCTCTTATGTCAATTTCTGTTGGAGTGAACTCCTCCTATACAAACCTTTTCATGATTTGGAAAAATATATTGGCTCCTCAGACTTGGAAATTGTCTTTGGGAGCTACAATTCTTGGCATGTTTATCAAAAACCTTCGCCCTCTCCAGATATTTGTGTTGATACACATCCCCCTCATGAAGTTCATCCTCTCTCCTCTATCGACATGTCCGAATGGGAACTCCTCTCTCAACTCCACCTTGGAAACAACCTACAACTTGATGATCTTGACATGCTTGGTCATCGCGACTTTGACACCAATCACAATTGGGTCCACACGCATATACCTTTACACTTGCAAGACTCGACCATCTCATTCCTTTACTTGAACTGCTCATCAAACAAAGCACAACTGCAATCTTTTTCAACTTATAATTTTCCTAATTGTTTTTTCTTTAACACAACGTACAACGTTTGAAATTATTATGTCCCACTACACACAACACACTACCACAAAACCATTACACATGATCATCCAAGGAACTGCAGGAACAAGGAAATATTACTTGATTGGATGCTTTCAAGTTGCATTCTCTTCATCGTCTACACATAACTCATCCCCTCTTCTCCTGCTTGCTCTAACCAGCGTCGCAGAATTTAACATAAACGCCCTTACAATACATTCCACCCTCCGGATACCAATAAATACTATGCTTCCACTTGAGGGCCAAGCCCTTGCAAACCTCCAAGAACGACTCCTCCATATACACTATGTACTAATTGATGAAATGAGTTTCATTGGCCCAAAGCTCATATCCAACATTAACTCTCGTCTTCATGAACCATTCCCTTCCCATCGAACTTGCCATTTTGGAGGCTACTCTATAATCCTCATAGGTGACCTTGGTCAAATTCCTCCTGTCAAAGATATCCCCATGTATGTAGGAGCATTGCGTGGAAACACAGTTTGGCATACCTTTGACACATTCATAACCCTCTCAATGGATTTATGTCAACAAGGAGATGACCCTTCTCAGATTCAGTTCCACCAACTTCTCCTCAATATTAGGAATGCAACACCAACTATTGCCGAATGGATGCTTCTTATGTCAAGGACATCCTCTTCCCTATCTCAAACCAAGAACCACATATATGATCAATCCACCCATTTGTTCTCAACAAACAATTATGTTGCCTTCCACAACAAACAAATTCTTAAACAACTAAATGTCCCCATTGCATTATGTTCTACATAAGTTAAGAAAAAAACCCTACTGCTTGCACCATAAGATGAACAATTATATATGGTCGTACTCCTTTCCATTGGTCAACAAGTTATGCTTACAACAAACCTTTGGGTTGAAGCAAGTCTTGTTAATGGTGCTCTTGGTCAAGTTGTTCCAATCTTGTACAACACCGCCACTACTCCACCTATGTTTCCTTTGTTTGTTGTTGTTGAATTTATCAACTACAAAGTCCCACCATGGGATGATTCTAACCCTACCTACATCTCGATCCTCCTTTTAACAAGACGTTCTCATAGACAACTTCCCCTTCGCATGGCCTTAGGTTTAACAATCCACAAATTACAAGGAATGACCTTACATAAGGAAACAATCGACATAGGAAACATTGATCGACAAGGGCTAACATTTACTGCAGTTTCAAGAGTTAGACAACTCATTGACCTACGAATAATGCGAGCTTTTTCTTTTTCTCGCTATGCATGTATGAATGATAGCCCTTCTTTCCAACGAAGAAAATAAGAGGAAACTTTCATTTCCTCTAAATCAATTCCACCACATGTCACTTAACATAGTTTCTCACATATGATTACACCCATACATTGCTTCCCATCCATCTTCTCAGTTACATAGAAAAGAGTAAAAAAACAACACCATAAAAAACAATTACTATCACTTTCCACTTGCTAACAAACAAAACAAAACAACCTCGACTTTTGCCCTCTCCCCCCCAAAAAAACACTCCTGCACTCATGAATATATTTCTTTTTATTTGCTTCCAACATCTTAAGTTCATTTTGTTTATCTACTTGAATCTACCATGTCACATGCCCCAATTTGAGGAACATTATGTTATATTTTATGCTAAGTTTGTAATTGATGACCAAGTGGGGTCAAGAATAATTAATGTATTTCAGAATATTTTATTTATAAATAAATAAATGATGAGACAACAACTTAGGGAAGTTGTTAAAGGAGTGTTAACTGGTCATTTGGTGGAGGAGTCTGGGTGGAGAGCATACTGACAAGTGGCAGCATCCTCAAACTACTTCTAATTGTTGTAGGTGGCAACTTTCCTATATTTGTGGTCATGATTCTCCAAGAAAGTGGAATTGGAGCAGGTGGCTCATTAAGTAAGAATTGACCTAGAAGACCTAGGCATTATTATAAAACTTCCCATTGAAGATAGCATATTCTTGCAATCTATCCATACCTATCATTAACTCAGAAACAAAATTCTCTGAGTGTATCATTCAAAAAAAAACAACATCAGCATGTTTACTTAAATTTACTGTTCCACATAAGCAAGTTGAGCTACATTCAGGCCTAGTGTTTGAACCTTGTGCTCTGATACCACATGTAATAACCCAAAAATTCGTAAAAAAAATTCATTTTTCATTTGACATAAGACGTCTAATACCACCGCTAAAGTACCACTAACGGTCAGCAGATAATAAAACGGTTTATGAAAGAATATGTTAGGTATAACTCCCGATTCGATATTATTCCAATGCCAATGCATATATTTATACATTTCAGGCAGTGGTTGAGATTCCGACCAGCCTATCCATATTCCTACATAACTGTTCATCTTCCTATTCTTTATTTATTTATTTACAATATATAATCCCTATGGATTATATTCTAACAATCCCCCTCTTAATTCGAAGGGGTGTTCGTAAGTCCGAGCATGTTTCTGAATCTTTCAAACTTTTCTCGTCCAAGCGCTTTGGTGAAGATGTCTGCAATTTGATCATTTGTGGAACAATGTCGAAGATGGACTGTCTTGGACTCTACATGATGTCGAATTAAATGATACTTTGTGTTGATGTGTGTGGTTCGATCATGGAATATAGGATTCTTAGCCAGCTTGATTGCAGAAGTATTGTCGATCAATAATGGTGTGGAATCCTCTTGTTTTTCTTGCAAATCTTCAAGTATCTTCCTGAGCCATACTATTTCTTTCATTTCTTTAGCTGCAGCCACATATTCCGCTTCTGTTGTTGAATCTGCTAGAACTGACTGTTTGCGTGATCTCCATGAGACAGCTGCTGATCCAAGACTCATAGTGTATCCACAAGTTGATACTCCTGTCTCCTTATCGCCATCAAAATCTGATTCTGAGTACCCAATAAGTTTGAAGTCATCCACTTTAGAGTATTTGAGTCCAACGTCTTGAGTCCCCTTCAAGTTTCTTAGAAATCTCTTTAGAGCTGACCAGTGTCCTTCACAAGGTTTATGCATGAACCTTGAAAGTATGCCAACAACATAAGAAATATCTGGTCTAGTTGTTGTAAGATAGATAAGGCTTCCTACAATTTGTCGATACTTGTTGCATCCTCAAATTCTTTTCCTTCGCTTGATGTGAGCTTCATTTTCTGTTCCATTGGAGTAGATATAGGGTTGCATTCTGTCATGCAAAATTTGTTTAGTAGTTCTCCAACATATTTTTTCTAAGATAGGAATATGTACTTAGGATGTTGAGTGACTTCAATTCCTAAGTAATAGTGGAGATGTCCCATATCTGTCATTTCAAAGATCTTTTTCAAATCTTTCTTTATGGATGCTATATAGCTCTCATTATTCCCTGTCATAAAAAGATCATTTACGTACACCACAAGATACACAAAAGATATTCCAACTTTATTTATAAACAGTGTTGCATCATCAAGATCAAAATGTTTGAAATTTAACTTCAAAAGATGCTCGGTTAACTTTTCATACCATATGCGAGGCGCTTGTTTTAGGCCATACAAGGATATAACAAGCTTGCATACCTTTTGTTCTTTTCCTTTCACAACAAATCCTTCTGGCTGAGACATGAAGACATTCTCTTTCAAGTCTCCATTCAAGAAAGCAGTCTTCACATCCATTTGATGAACTTTCCACCCTTTTCGAGTAGCTAAAGAGAGTAAGGTTCGGATGGTAGCCCATTTTGCTGTAGGAGAAAAAGTTTCTTCGTAGTCAATTCCTTCTTTCTGTGCATAGCCTTTTGCTACAAGCCTCACTTTGTGCTTGTCAAGTGAGCCATCTGATTTGTATTTGTTCTTGTACACCCACTTGCAGCGAATTGGTTTGGTTCCAACTGGAGGGTCAACTAGCTTCCAAGTTCCATTCTTCATGAGTGCATCATACTCATTCTGCATAGCTTCTTTCCACTCAACTTGAGTAGGAGCTTCTTCAAAGGAAGTTGGTTCCAATTATCTGCTCCTCCTCCATCTTCATGTCTTTTCGAACTTCTCGTTCCCGTCTTTCCAACTTCATCTGGATGGACACTTTCAAGTGTCTTTGTGGCCCATTTAGGAATCTTCCGTAATGGTCCTGGTTGATCAGCTAGTGGTGCTTCATCATTGATTGAGATTCTTTCAATTCTCTCAATCACATCATCCAGTTGAACCTCTTGTTCAAGTGAAGTAGCAGGAACTTCTTCATGCGGGGGAGTTGGTGCTTCATATGGGACTTCTATTTCTCAAATAGGATGTACATTTTACTACATCACCCCAAAACATTAGTTTTACATTTTTGAAAAACATCATTGAGCGAACCATATTCATTATGGTTCTATTCATTCTTTCTGCTACACCATTTTGTTGAGGATTGTAGGCAACGGTAGTCTGATGTGCAATTCCATGTTGGCGAAGATAATATTCAAAATCATTTGAAGTGTATTCTTTCCCATTATCAGTACGAAGTGTACCAATTTTTTATTGTGCTTGTTTTTCAATCAATGCATGAAAGTCTTTGAATGTTTGAAATGCTTCTGATTTTGTCTTTAAACAGTAAGTCCAACACATTCTTGAGTATTCATCAACAAATGTCATAAAATACTTGTTCCCATTTGCTGAAGGAGTTGGCATTGGGCCACACAAATCAGAATGCACTAACTCTAATTTCCTACTTGCTCTGAAATTAGATTCATGGAATGGTAGCTTACTATGTTTCCCTAATATACATGCATCACATTTGTTCTTCTCTTTGGGAATGGTGGGCAAACCAAATACACCATTATTTCTCAACAAACGAAGACTGTTATAATTTAGATGACCAAATCTTGCATGCCACAATGAACTAGATGGAAAATTACCTTCTCCATGCTGAGAGAGGTAGGCATAGTTCTAAACTCTTGCAGATGAACCCTTCAGCTTCAGCAGCTTCCCATCTTCGTATCTAGTCATGATGACTCAGTTGTCAGAGGACTTTCTTATTTCTACGACTCCATCAAACATGTGGATGGAATGGCCTTGCTGTCAAATATCCGCCAAGGACAGCAGGCTTCTCTGCAACTCTGGAAGATAGAGAACATTCTTCAACAATAAATCAGGGAATCCAGGCATCTTCAGTCGAATGGTGCCCATTCCCTTTGGTTTAAGACTTGACTTATCTGCAAAGTACACTATGCCATCTATTGTTTCATTAAGTTCTTCAAAACAATCTTTTCTAAATGTCATGTGTGATGTTGCACCAGTATCAAGCAGCCAACAATCTTTGTAAGATGAAAGTGAAGTCATTTCATTAATTCCAAGATTACAATGTGCAACAATACAAGAATCAGAAGATTTACTAGCATCTTGGTCATCTTTCTTCTGGTTATGCTTGTCTTTGATGGAGTCCCATGAAGCCCAACACTGATTTGATATGTGCCCAGTCTTTCCACAACGCTTGCACTGCAAATCTGATCTTTTGTTTCTACCCCCTCTGCCTTTGAATTTTCTTCTTCCTCTGCCTCTCTCTTTGCCAGAGAGAGTGACACCAACTGCAGATGCTATAGATTGCATTTTTACAACTGTTAGTATAATTTATAAAGAGAAATAATAACCTTGCAGGTCTACAGTCTCTTCCAAGGTGAATACAATGCAAGTTTATAGCATATGTATCAGTAAATACAAAATATATCAAAATATATCAGTCATACATAGGCTTCTTTAATACAAAATATATCAGTCACTAGCAATATATGATATTATTCAGCATAAAACACAGTCTTCAGCAGTCTTCAATGCAACAAGCACTATATATCAGTCACTAGCAAAATGAGGGCATGAACTAGCTTCATGCAATTGGTAATGTCAATCTTCAACTCGGTCACAGCAGCAGCAAATACACAGCAAAATCGCAACACTCTCCAGCATACATTATTCTTCAACATACATTATTTCTCCAACCGATAAGTCTTCAACACATAATATCACGAGTTCACCCATAGACTGTCGCTCACATTCAGAATGTGCAGCCCACAATGCACACAATATTATTGTGATATGGAACTCGCAAACTCTTTACATATATCAGAATGAGATCATTTTTTAAAACAGAAAAGATGAAGCGGTTATGCAGAAATAGGGTTTACATATACCACTTGTTAGGTGTTATGCAATCCCCAATGGTTACATTTAATATGGCAAGAAATATTCTACCTCCACGATGTTGTCAAAAGCTCAGTGCACAGCTTCACTTCTCACACACAGCTTCACGCATAAAACTAGGGCATAAATCTTGAACTCGTAGCAACAACAACTTGTGAATGCAGCACCGAGTCTCTCAACTGCCTCTTCAACTCAACACTCAGTCTACTCTTTCAATCAATGTGTTAATGGACAAATCGAGTTTCTGAATAATCCCTCAACTCAAAATGCACCTGGTTCTTCACACACTCAAAGATATCAATCACGAGAGGAATTAGGGCACAAAATAGGGTTTATGCACTTCACGGGAAAAACTAGGGTTTTTGCATTATCAACAAGCAAATTATCTCTATGCACTGAGTCCTTCACACCGCCTTCCGAATTCAAGGCAATCTCCAGAATAGCAAGGTGACTTCAATAGCAGAATAACAAGGCAACTTCAATAGCAGAATAGCAAGCAGCTTCATTGTAATGCAGACATAGTAACCAAAGTCATTAACTGGTCTGCACAGCTTCACATTCCATCAACAATAGTGCGCAGTCTCCAATATCAACGCAGATATATATATGATGTATCAGTCACACTATATATCACAGTCAAACTATATTTCAGTATGATATATCAGTCTCACTATATATCAACGCAGTCTCCACGCAGCATACAACGCAGGTAGCCTCCATGACCCCTCCAACGCTGGTCTTCAGCATACAATGCAGGCTTGTATTTACACGTTCTACAGGCATGAGCTTCTCATTTCAATCGAAGTTCCACATTCAACCACAAGGAGGTCGTAGTAGTCACTTGGAGGGCTTGTCAACGCAGTCACGCTCACAATACAAGAGCAGGCTCATACAACAGCCTCATCATAAATATGAAAATATATGCAGACAATTCCAGAAAGACTCCAAGCACAATTCTCAGTCAGTTCAATGCATATAGAAAGCTCACAGCTCCAATGCAGCCCGCAGTAGTCTAGGGTAGATACCAATGAAACCCACACTTCAACAAGTCACAATCTTCACATGATGGAGGTCGCATTCATTCTAATCTATTCACACAGTGAGAAGATAGCACTCTTCACGCAGGTAGGTAGTTCAAAAATTAGGGTTTCTTTCTAGTGATCCGAGAGAGGAGAAACGCACTCCTGGAGGGCAGACTCCAACACAAAAAATTAGGGTTTAGGTATAATATTGTTCTAGCAGAGAATAAATGCACATAATGAATGCGCGCAAGGGCATACTGATGGAGCAGGTAGTCTGGAAATGGACTAGCAAGCATACAGGCTCCCAGGACTGAAGCTTAACAGCAGGAGTTATGGCAGGAACCCGCTCTGATACCACTTGTTAGGTATAACTCCTGATTCGATATTATTCCAATGCCAATGCATATATTTATACATTTCAGGTGGTGGTTGAGATTCTGACCAGCCTATCCATATTCTTACATAACTGTTCAGCTTCCTATTCTTTATTTATTTATTTACAATATATAATCCCTACGGATTATATTCTAACAGAATCAAAGAGTTGCTTCTTTATAACATTTTGTATAATCTACAGGCGTAACATTAAAAGCTGTGTTAGTGTTGTTTTGACTTAGCAATTGTAATTCTTCCAGAAGTAGAAAAAGAACTTGTATTTTACTACTACTATTTATACCGTTGATTTCTTTTGTCAAGTAGGGGAAATCTCTTATGTGTGATCGGGGCTTACTTAGCTTTTAACTAACTCAGTTGGATTGATGGTTCTTTACAGGGTTTTTCAGGTGAGCGTAAGTTCCAGTAAAAATAATAATAGTTATGTTCAATTCAAGAAGATACTTCTCTAGCATGTTTATGATGCTAGACTTAGAATGTTAAAATGCAGCTTGTCTCCATAAGAGGTAAGTCTAATCTTAAATTTTTGCTGTCGAAACTCCATAATGGCATTATAACAACCACCTATGCATGGGTTAAAATGCATAAATAAATACTGTTAAAAGATATCAAATTTCCTTTATTATTATGATTCAAATTCTAATGAATGCTTGTATTCCTGTTTACAGTAATTGTAATTTAGAGTTTAGATGGAAAGAAATTCAGTTCACCTCTTGATGCTTAAATCACTCCATACTATTTGGTGTCTATCACAATTATCTTCATTGCAAGGTTTATACACAATATTCTCTCAATACTAACCAAATTACTTTTACTTTTAACTATTTACTCCTTGCTAAGTTGCTAGAATTTCATTGAAGCTCCAAATATAGTCTAAGGACTGTATTGACTATCATTCCCAAAACTCAATTTATTAAAACAATCGGATCATGAATCTCTTTCTAGATGAAGAATTATTCCTTATTACTTTTACAGTTCTTTTTACCTTCATACTAGTGGATTTAGTAAAACTTTGATGTAAGTTTGTGGATTAACATCATAAAGTTTGATACTAAACATGAGTCTTTTTAACTATGTTCTAGCACACATGGTTAACAAAAACACTTATTTTAACTTGACATAACCTAGGAGATACTTCCTATTTAAAATTTATGATTTGTAACCTAAGCATCGCTAAAATCCATAGCAATGATATATATTTGTCAATCATAGAAAATGCATCGTTTATATGATTATAGGGTTTTGATTTTAATTATTTGATGCAGATTGGAACCGTCCTCCACTATTGACTTGCACCCTCGATTTGCAAATTATTTGGTGGACACATGGGGATGGTCTCAACCACGAGATGGTTGACTTAAAACCAAACCCTACTCATTTCTCTTCGTAGAGTGAGGGTTCCTTCGTCTAGTTTTGGCCAGGCTATGAGCTCATGGCCATCGAATCTTGTATATACCTCCAAATTTGCTGGTTTCCTTCTGCACAGACGCAGAGAGTTGGTTTCTTGTGAGGTCATGAGGTGGTTTCGAAAATTTGTGGATTGATGTGCAAGCTTCTGGTGTATAGAATTATGAATCTTGTTGGCCACCGATTGTGAACTGATATTATAGAAGAGATAACTAATAATTCTTCTGAAATACTACAAACAGTTAAGGAACTAAGAACAGAGATGGAATCGGTTAAGAAAGAAAATGAGAGGATTTTGAGAGCTCAGGAGGAGTTAAATCAGATTTTAATGGAAATATTTCATACTGAGGGAAAAGATAAAAGAACTGAGTCTGAAGATATGGGTTACCAGCATAAAGATAAAAAGACTAAACAAGTTAAAAACGGAAGTAGCTCATCTTCTGAAGTATATGGTGATTTCTATAAAAAAAACTTTCATTATACTAGTGACAGTAGTGAAGATAATCACCATACTAGGAAGAGAAAGTTTAAACCTTACAAAGAAATCTCTGGGGAATTCAAGAAGATCAAGCCACCAACCTTTAATGGAGAAACTGAAAAGGGGGAAGAAGCAGAATCCTGGCTATCCGGGATGAAGAAATACTTCCAAATTTATAACTACTCTAATCAACTGAAGGATAGGATGGCTATTTATAACCTTACGGGAAAAACAGATATATGGTGGCAGGACTCAAAAAGAGTAAAAGGTATAAGGGAGAAAAATATAAATTGGAGCACATTTAAGAAATATTTCAAGAAGAAAATTTTATCTGAACAATATTATGAAGAAAGGGCTAAGGAAGTTTACAAGCTAAAATTGGGAACAATGAATATGAAAGAACTAAATAGTAAGTTTCTAAGTCTGCTCAGGTATGTGCCGTATAATGTGGACAAAAAACATAAGGTACAGTGGTTTCTCAGCTGTTTACCTTATCATATAAAGGACAGAATTGAGTACGACAATCCGAAAACATTATAAGAAGCAATGAGAAAAGTGAATTTATGTTATGAACAGAATCGTAAAAAGGAAATTATGACCAACTGGAAGGCCAAAAGGAATAATAACTTTGAACAAAAAAAGAAAGATTTTGTGCCTAATCAAAATTTTAAGAATAATAACACCAGAAATTTTCCTAGTAAAAATTTCCAAGGGAACAAAAGTAATTCATAGACCAATCAAAATAATCAAAGGAATAAAGAATCTACTAACAACCATAGTAACTATACAAAGAATTTTGAACGAAAGGAACCCATAAAGTGTTGGGAATGTAATGGTCTGCATTATGCATCAGTTTTCCCCAATCGAAAGAAGACTGTTAGCAACATACACACAATACAAGAGGAGATGATTATTGGTGATCTAGCGAGGACAATGCCCAGGATTAATGCAGCATTAGAGAATAGGAAAGCAGATTATCAAAATTCCATGGCGGAAGTGGAAGGTAAGATAAATCAAATACCTATATCTATTTTAATTGATCTAGGAGCTAGTTTAAACTATATTTCTTCTAGTTTAGTAGAAAAGTGTAAGCTTTCAGTTGAAAAGTTTGCAAGATCTTGGCTAGTTCAGCTAGCTACTAGTGCAAAGAGAAAAGTAGTTAGCTTTGTTAAGAATTATGCAGTAACAATGGATCAGTTTGAAACCTCTGTTAAGCTCAATGTGTTACCTTTAGGTTCGTATGATATGTTAATTGGTATGGATTGGTTAGAATAGCATAGGGTGCTCTCGAATTTCTTTGATAAAACCTTCACTTTCATAAATAGCGATGGAAAGTTAATAAATGTAAAGGGAATCCCTAGGAAAATAGCCGTAAGGAAGATTTTTGCTTTGCAGCTTAAGAGAGCTGTTAAGAAAGGTTGTAAGGCTTTTGCCGTAATAGTAATCGATGAAGAAAACACTAACAACAGAGATAAATTAAAATTGGAAGATATTCTGCTTCTAAGGGAATATTCAGATGTATTTCCGGAAGAAATTCCATGACTTCCTCCGAGATGGGAATTAGATTTTTCTATTGAGCTAGTACCTGGTGCAGTTCCCAGCTCAAAATTCCCTTATCAGATGAATATGTTAAATTTTCATATGCTTAGATAAGACATCAGTATTTCATTTCATTTTTCATAACAAAACCATATAAACAGGATCATTGAAAGATAGACAAGCACAACCATACAAAAGGAACACAAAGATTTATCCTGGGAAAACCCTAAAGGGAAAAACCCAGCAAAAGCTTCCTCAATATAGATGCCCCAAAAAGATAAAAGATAAAACCAGCAAGGAGATCAAAGCCTGATCCTCCTCCTTCTCTAGCTACTTCTCTTCTCTACTAATGCGCTACACAAGTGAGAGTGTGTTTCATAAATGAGGAGCACTACACCTCTATTTATATTCATCCGTTCACTTAAGTTAACTCATCTATCATGTAGGCTCGAGTTAATCATGTAGTCTCGAGTTACACATGTAGGATCAAGTAAACACACTGGGGTGCTAATGACCCACCTTTACAATTAGAGGGGACTGCCTCATGACTATTATTAGTTCTTCCGATTAGGAGCATCAGGGTACAAAGTAATACAAGTGGTTCTCCCAGTAGGACCATCGGGGACCACAAAGAAATACATATAGAATATTCTTTGAAGTTACAATATTTCAACACTCCCCCTTAACGAGAAGGGTATTCTATAACAACATCAACAACAACAACAATAGGAGAGAGATAGAGGACATCATCAACATCATCAGGGTGATACATCTATAAATCATTGGAATATTTTCAACATCATGTAGTGTTCATCTTCAATCTTCATTCTTCATCATCATTAATACTTTGACCGCTTCTATCAACAACATCTTCAGCACTTTGACCTTTCGATCAGCAACATCATCTTCAGCACTATGACCTTTCAATCAGCAACATCATCTTTAGCACTTTAACCTTTCGATCAGCAACATCATCTTCAGCACTTTGACCTTTCGATCAGAAACATCATCTTTAGCACTTTGACCTTTCAATCAGCAACATCATCTTCAGCACTTTGGCCTTTCGATCAACAACATCATCTTTAGCACTTTGGCCTTTCGATCAACAACAACATCATCATCATACTCTGATCTTTTGATCAGGAATATCATCATGAAAATATAATCAACACCAAAACATCATTATCATCAAAACATCAACATCATCAAAACATCAATAGCATCATCATCAAAACATCAACATGATCCTTCCTTTTGGAATTACAGGATCAACATGTCTGTGGTACTCAGACGATCCTTCCTATCGGAATTACAGGATTTAGGTCTTTACAAAGTTACTAATGATCCTTCCTTTCGTAATTACAGGATCAACACATATGTGGAGCTCAAACGATCCTTCCTTTTGGGATTATGGGATCAAGTCTTTACGGAGCTACTAACGATACTTCTTTTCAGAATTACAAGATTTAGGTCTTTACGGAGTTGCTAATGATCCTTCCTTTCGGAATTACGGGATCAACACATTTGTGGAACTCAGACAATCCTTCCTATTGGAATTATGGGATCAACACATCTATGGAACTCAGACAATCCTTCCTGTTGGAATTATGGGATCAAGTCTTTACGGAGCTACCAACGATCCTTCCTTTCAGAATTACGGGATTTAGGTCATTACGGAGTTACTAACGATCCTTCCTTTCAAAATTATGGGATTTAGGTCTTTACGAAGTTACTAACAATCCTTCCTTTCGTAATTATGGGATCAACACATTTGTGGAACTCAGACAATCCTTCCTATTGGAATTATGGGATCAACACATCTGTGGAACTCAGACAATCCTTCCTATTGGAATTATGGGATCAACACATTTGTGGAACTCAGACAATCCTTCCTATTGGAATTATGGGATCAACACATCTGTGGAACTCAGACAATCCTTCCTATTGGAATCACGAGATCAACACATATGTGGAACTCAAACAATCCTTCCTATTGGAATTACAGGATCAATTCAATGATCCTTCCTTTCGGAATTACGGGTTTTATGTCTTTACGGAGTTACTAACGATCCTTCCTTTCGGAATTACGGGATCAACATAGATGTGGAACTCAGACAATCCTTCCTATTGGAATTACGGGATCAACACATATGTGGAACTCAGACAATCCTTCCTATTGGAATTACGGGATCAATTCAATGATCCTTCCTTTCGGAATTACGGTATTTAGGTCTTTATGGAGTTACTAATGATCCTTCCTTTCGGAATTAAGGGATCAACACATATGTGGAACTTAGACAATCCTTCCTCTAGGAATTACGGGATCAACACACGTTCTTGAGAACCGAAGTCACTAAATCTGTTTTGAACCGAATTTCAAGGATGATACAATCCTGCCACATTCACAGGGACCAAGATCTCCGGATACATTTTGAACCGAGGTTCAGGGATGATGCAATCCACCACTTTCACGGGGGCCGAGACCTCCGGATACATTTTGAACCGAGGTTCAGGGATGATGCAATCCACCACTTTCACGGGGGCCGAGACCTCCGGATACATTTTGAACCAAGGTTCAGGGATGATGCAATCCACCACTTTCATGGGGGTTGATACCTCCAGATACATTTTGAACTGAGGTTCATGGATGATGCAATCCACCACTTTCACGGGGGCCGAGACCTCCGGATACATTTTGAACCGAAGTTCAAGGATGATGCAATCCTACCACATTCACGGGGGCCGAGACCTCCGGATACATTTTGAACCGAAGTTCAGGGATGATGCAATCCCACCACATTCACGGGGGCCGAGAGCTCCAGATACATTTTGAACCGAAGTTCAGGGATGATGCAATCCCACCACATTCACGAAGACCGAAGTCACCGGATCTATTTTGGACAGATGTCCCAGGATGATACAATGCCTCTTCATTCTCGAGGACCGAGGTCACCAGATCACTTTTGGACAGATGTCCCGGGATGATACAATCCCTCTTCATTCTTGAGGACCGAGGTCTCCGGATCACTTTAGGGCAAGTGCCCAGGGATGATACAATCCCACTACAACATCACTACTCCCCCTTTCGAGGAAGGTCTTTTCGAACAACACCAAGCTTGTCTTGAAATTGTTTGAAGTTTACCTGAGATAGAGGCTTCATCATTCAAACCATCATCATCTACATATTCAGTATGTGAATACTGAACTATCACCATATGTATCTCCAGTATGTCAATACTAAAAGCATCATCATCTATATCTTCAGTATAGAAATACTAAAAGCATCATCATCTCTATATTCAGTATAGAAATACGAAATCATCATCATCTGCATAAACAGTATGTAAATACTAAAACATCATCTATATATTTAGTATGGGAATACTGAAACATAATCATCTACATCTGATCTTGTATGTAGAAATACCGAATTTTTATGTGTTACAATCGGAACACAGGGTTATCTGTCATCACAAATATGGTTATCACATAGAATCATTGTAGTATCCATCTTCAGGTCAAAGAGACCTGATATCAGCTTCTGAAGCCATATGACTTAACAACTTAGCAGAGCAATCTGCTATGTATTTTGCTTTAGCCGTGCTACGAGAAACATTGGACTATTTCCTGCTAAACCATGAACTCATAGCAGACCCGAAACAAAAACCTCTACCTAATGTGCTTTTCATGTCTGAGATACTTCCAGCCCAATCTGCATCTGTGTAGCCATACAATCTATACTCATGGCTACCATCATAGTATAGACCAAATTCTATAGTCCTTTTCAGATATCTCATCACATGTTTTGCGGTTACTAGGTGAACCCGTCTTGGTTGAACAAGATATTGACTTAAGGTGTTCACAGCAAAACAAATGTCTGGTCTGGAATTTGTTCAGTACATTAATGACCCAATGATCTGTCTGTAATGAGTCACATCCACTAACTCTGATGAGTCATCAGCTAATAGCTTCAGGTTGGAGTCCATGGGTGTGGCCAGGGATTTGCATTCCAACATATTGAATCTCTTCAATATCTCTACCACATATTTTCCTTGGTTGAGAAAGATTTCTTCTGAACTTTGTCATATTTCCAGACCTAGGAAATAGTGCATTAACCCAAGGTCTTTCATCTCAAATTCTTCTGCTAGTTTCTTCTTGCTTTCCATGATCCATTTCTCCTTCCCTGTCAAGGATAAGTCATCCACATATAATAATAGGATGACAGGTTCATCTTCTATAACCTTGAGATAAAGGTTAGGATTAGCTTTACTCTTGGTAAATCCCATGCTTGACAAGAAACTATCTATTCTTCCATACCAAACTCTGGGAGCTTGCTTCAGGCCATAGAGGGCCTTCTTCAACTTGCATATGTGATTCCATCTAGCTTCAACTTCAAATCCTCGTGACTATTCGATGTAAAAATATTTCTCAATAATACCATTAAGGAAGGCTTGTCTTTACTTCACCATGGAAGAAACTACCATGATAGTTCTGAAGGAAGTGTACCTTGCTTCCTGGAGTAAGTGTCTCTTCAGAATTAATTCCCTCTTTCTGAAAGAAACCTCTAGCGACAAATCTTGTTTTATACTTCTCAATACTTTCGTCAGCTACATGCTCTATTTTGTATATCCATTTGGAGGATACAATACTCTTTTCTTCTGGATTGGGAACTCTATCCCATACATCATTCTAGTATTCTTTCATCATAACATCTTCCATTAGTTTGTCTTGTCATATCATCAACATATCCTAGTCTTCTGCATTCAACTTTGAAGGTTGGAACCCACTTTACTCTTGGTAAAGTCTTGATCCATCAAGAAGCTGTCCATCATGTTGTACCGTGTCGAACTCAGATATCTTATGTAGTCACTCCCCCTGAAGTGGAGTATTATCTTCCTTCTTCATTCTGTATAGGTGGTTCTATGCTTGATATATACTGGTCAATAGAGTATGTCATGTCATAGTCTATTCTTTCTGAGGAAAATCATGAACCTTTCTTTGTACACTTGTTCTTGTAGATCCATATGGAGGATACTATGTACTTCCCTTTATGTCTCGAAATCATATCGTATACATCATTCCCCATGATCAACTGTTATTCTTTGATCATAGTTTCTTTCATAGCATTATTTTATTCATATTGCGTTATATCTCATACCCATGGTGGTATTCATCCTTTGAGGTGGATCTACCACTCTCTGAAGCTCTTTCTTCCATCATGGTGTCTCTGACCCTGGGAGCTTCAGATTCATGTTTATTGAATTGTCATCACTTATTCTTTGGAACAAGTCTCGTCCTTCTTTTCTTGTAGGAGGTTGTACAGGACCTTTCCTACAATTCAAATGCACCAGTTGCATGGTTAGAACTATTTCATAAAACATATGGATAATGAAAAATTCTTATGCATCATGCAACTATTTAACCAATACAACATTCATCCATATCTCACAGAAACTTTCTAGATGCCTTCCATCTCTACCATGACATCATTGAGATTGTGCACTAATCCAATATGTCAGCAAAGAGGTTTGATAAGTAGCACTGGAGAGTTGTATAGTGCCATGAGATACTTACCCATCACATGCATATTAATGTAAACAATCTATCATGCATAACACATCAACTAAATACAATCAAATGTATAACAAAACAATATCATGAAATGGCAATTGAATACTTATCTTTTATTTGTTTTGTGGGTAGACTCCATCTTGATCATTCTACTTTATCATCTTCTTCATTCATGAAATCATCATTTCTTATCCAAATGATAAGATGAGTAAGAGTTTCTTCAAGAATTGAGTTTTTCATATTCCTCATCGCTTGAGAGATCTTCTTTGAATGGTGAGAGCTTGATCTTCAATTGCTCCCATCTTCTTCTTCTCTTCTTATTAGTCGAGCTGAAAGTAATCACTTACTTTTGGTATACATTCTTCACATGAATGAATCCCATGATCCTGGGAGGCCATTCAAGGTGGCTATCACCACTTCTGCATAGTTCTTCTTCTACCGCTTCAAGTTGTTCTGCATTCTGGATCTTCACATTCTTCAACTATTTTCTCAAATCCATCTTCTGGATTATGTTCTTATCTTCAAATAGCTTGATCAAGAAATCAAACATCTTCGGTGTCTTTGGGGAAGACACTTGTGGTACAAGTTGATCCATGATTGAATCAACAGTGATCTTCTTGGCCTTGATCAAGTTCTTCTTGTGTAAGGCTTTGAGGCTCATCTCCCTCTAGAACTGGAACCTCTCTACTCATGTAGGTGTCCAATTCATTTTCTTCAGAGAGATCAAATAATTTCATGCTTGGAATTTTTCAACTTCACCAAGCTTATCATCAAGTTGATTTGATAGATCACTTTGAAATGAGAACCTCAAATTCAAATAGCAAAAGATCAGATCTTACCGATTTGAGGTGTTCGTCCTGCTTCCGGAGCTGGCTGATCTAGGGTTTGTCAGAGAAACACTAATTTCCAAAACTTGGAATATTTTAGATCTGATTGGACAGAAAGATATATCTCTTCAAATGGATTTGTCCAATGTACTCCTTTTCTAAAAACAGTGGAGGGAAGGTCCTGGAACAGGAAGCCCTAGTTTTCCAATTTCTTCTGCAGAAATGTCTGTTACCGTCTCTTTGAGATATCTGAAATTAATACTCCTCTGTGTCTGAAATTTTGCACTGAGGTAACCTCACATGTGCCAGATCCAAAACCATAGGTTTCATCAGAGTTTGTTTCACCAATTTGTATTGAGGATCATTTTCCCAAGGTGACCGATACAGGACTGTTCAAAACAGTGAAGTTGTATGGCATGCCACCTGTCACTGGTTCATCTTCAGGTTCTAAAATTTGGACGACAGAAATTAAAGTTGGTTCTCTTTCTTGAAAATCTTTAGGAATTCCATTTGGACATTTGTAGCCCAAGCTATAGAAATTTTCCCTATTTGTCCTGTTTAGGGATGAATTCTGGAAGAGGATGGAACCCTAACTTGGAGGGATGATATCTCCTATAATATAGATAATCGGATGCTGTATGTTGGATACAGTGTTCACCAAGATTTTATCTTCGGTATCTACAATTTTCAGCTCTTGAACCTTCGCCAATATTGGGATATAGCGAATATACCAAAACTTAGCAGTTTTAGTATTTAGGGTTTTTCTAGCTCTGGGTCAAACTAGGTTTTAACTTTACCAGAGTTTCACCCAACCAAAAATATTGATCCAGGTCTCTAAACTTGGATTTTTATGAGGATAGAAATCCTATGCTGGGCTCACTCAAAAATTCTTCTTCTGCAAGAAGCCCTAATTTCCCACACGAAAAACTGAAAATGCTCGGAATCAAATTCCGCTTCAACAGAAAGATGTGCCCTTCAATGGAGAGTCATCCTAGCCTTCGTTTGTTGATCGATTATGGAGAGAGAAAAAAAAGTAAGAAGCCCTAGATTCTGTAGCTGCACAATGTCTTCTTTTCAGGGTGGCTCTGATACCATGTTAAAGTTTCATATTCTTAGCTAAAACATCAGTATTTCATTTCATTTTTCATAACAAAAGCATATAAATAGGATCACTGAAAGATAGACAAGCACAACCATACAAAAGGAACACAAATATTTATCCTGGGAAAACCCTAAAGGGAAAAACCCAGCAAAAGCTTCCTCAATATAGATTCCCCAAAAATATAAAAGATAAAACCAGCAAGGAGATCAAAGCCTGATCCTCCTCCTTCTCTAGCTACTTCTCTTCTCCACTAATGCACTACACAAGTGAGAGAGTGTGTCATAAATGAGGAGCACTACACCTCTATTTATATTCATATGTTCACTTAAGTTAACTCATCTGTCATGTAGGCTCGAGTTAATCATGTAGGCTCGAGTTACACATGTAGGCTCAAGTAACCACATTGGGGTGCTAATGACCCACCTTTACAATTAGAGGGGACTGCCTCATGACTCTTATTAGTTCTTCCAATTAGGAGCATCGAGGTACAAAGTAATAAAAGTGGTTCTCCCGGTAGGACCATCGGGGACCAAAAAGAAATACATATAGAATATTCTTCAAAGTTACAATATTTCAACAGAATATACTAGAATTAAATGAGCGTAAGTCACAGTTAAAAGAACTCACTGATAAGAATTACATTAGACCCAGTGTGTCTCCTTGGGGGGCACCTGTCATCTTTGTTAAGAAGGATGGAACTCTATGACTATGTATAGATTATCATCAACTAAATAAAATGACTATCAAGAACAGATCCCCGTTACCTTGTATAGATGATCTGTTTGATCAGCTACATGGAGCCACGTGTTCTCAAAGATTGATTTACGATCTGAATACTGCCAGGTCTGAATCAAGGATGAAGACATCTTTAAAACAACCTTTAGGACTCGATATGGACATTATGAGTTTGTCGTTATGCCATTCAGTCTTACTAATTCCCTAGCTTTTTTTATGTGTCTAATGAATAATGTAATGCACAAATATCTAGATAAATTTTTGGTTGTATTTATTGACGACATCTTAATTTACTCAAAGTCTGAAGAGGAACATAAAGAACACTTAAAAATTGTCTTACGAGAGTTACGAGAACATCAAATTTTTGCAAAATTTAGTAAATGTGACTTCTTTAAAGATAAAATCCAGTACTTGGGTCATGTGGTGACTAAAGAAGGAATTTCTGTTGACCCTGAAAAGATAAAGGCAATTGAAGATTGGCTAGTCCTAAAAGACGTAACTGACGTCCGATCATTCATGGGGATTACTGGTTATTATCGGAGATTCATCGAAGGGTTTTCAAGGATTGCAAATCCTATAATCTCTTTGCAGGAAAAGGCGAAGAAATTCGATTGGAATCAGAAGTGTGAAGATAGTTTTAAAAAGTTAAAAAAATTATTAACCACCGCACCAATTCTAAGAATTGCTGACCCTAATAAATATTTTATAGTATGTACTGACGCATGCAATGACGGTTTAGGTGGAGTTTTAACTCAGGAAGGACACATCATTGCTTATGAGTCTAGGAAACTGAAGGTTCATGAGAAAAATTATGCCACCTATGACTTAGAATTAGTTGTTGTCATACATGCCTTAAAGATGTGGCATCATCATTTAATAGGAAGAAAATTTATACTAATGACAAATAATAAAGGATTGAAATATATGTTGGACCAACCTAACTTGAATGCTAGGAAAGCTAGGTGGCTAGCTTTTCTAAGTGAATACGATTATGAAATTCAACATATTAAAGGAAAGGAGAATAAGGTTGCTGATGCATTAAGTAGAAATGCAAAGCTGAATTTTACAGCAGCCATCAGCACTTATACGACAGACTTGGAAGAACAACTAGAAGCTGGAATAGAACAAGATGGAAATTATTGAAAATCACAAGCAAAAGTAAAAGAAAATTTAATAGAAATTCTAAGTATAGGGTATGGCTTGAATGAAAAAGTATTATTATTGTATAAATATAGATTATACGTACCTAATGTACCTAATATTAAGCTGTTAATTTTAAATGAAGTTCATAAAACTCCTTATTCAGGACATCCGAGTTATCAGAAAACCATTACAATGCTAAGAAAGGATTATTTCTTGCCAAACATGAAAAATGAATTGGCAGAATATATTGCTAGGTACTTTGAATGTCAGCAAGTAAAAACTGAACATTAGCATCCAACTCGACTACTTCAGCCATTGCCTATTCCTAGCTGGAAATGGGAGATAATTAGCCTTGATTTTATCATGGGACTACCTAGAAATCAGGACTTAAATGACTCAATAATGGTAGTGGTTGATAAATTGAGTAAAGCAACCCATTTTATACCTATAAAACTACTTATAAAGCTGCAAATATTGCTAATATTTTCTTTAAACAAATTTTTCAGTTGCATGGAATACTGAAGGTGATAATTTCAGACCGAGACCCTAAATTTACAGGTAATTTTTAGAAATCCTTGTTTAAAGGGTTAAATACTACGTTAAACTTTAGTACCTCTTTCCATCCTCAAACTGATAGACAAACTGAAAGAGTAAATCAGGTATTGGAGGATCTACTCAGAATGTATGTAAAAGAGCATCCAGGTAAATGGGAAGATTATTTACACTTGGTAGAATTTGCTTACATTAATCATTATCAAGCTTCAGCTAGATATAGTCCCTTTGAAATTATGTATGGAAGAAAATGCAACACTCCCATCTCTTGTAGTAATCAAGTGGATAGGTTAGTATTAGGACCTAAATTATTGAAGGAGATGGAGTTAATTGTAAAAATGGTACAAGGTAACTTGAAAGTTGCGCAAGATCGACATAAAATCCAAGAAGACCTTAAACGAACTCCAAAGGAGTTCCAGGTAGGCGAACATGTTTTTATTAAGGTGAGACCCAAAAATAGTTCTCTGAGGTTGGGTAGTTGTGCTAAGTTAGCACCTCGATATTTTGGTCCTTTTGAAATGATGTCCAGGATAGGACAGGTAGCATATCAGTTAGCTCTACCACCAAATCTAAGAGTTCAAAATGTTTTTCATATTTCTGTATTAAAAAAATATGTACATGATGCTACTCATGTTATTAATTGGAATGATATCCAGGTGGAACCCGAAGGATATTTTATGGTGGAACTGGATTGTATCCTCGAAAGGAGGGATATTTTGCTTTGGAATCGCACCATTGGTCAAGTGAAGGTGCAATGGAAGCACCTTAGTCTAGAAGAATCCACTTGGGAATTGGAAAGTCATATGTAGGATGCATATCCAATTCTATTTCAGGGGAACTCTGAGGACAAGGAATAAATAACATCTAGGACGATGTTATAAATTAAGGGGGTGTGTATGTAACATGCCCCAATTTGTAAAAAATGATTTAATGTTATTGAGGAACATTATGTTATATTTTATGCTAATTTTGTAATTGATGACCAAGTGGGGTCAAGAATAATTAATGTATTTCAAAATATTTTATTTATAAATAAATAAATGATGAGACAACAACTTAGGGAAGCTATTAAAAGAGTGTTAACTGGTCACTTGGTGGAGGAGACTGAGTGGAGAGCATACTGACAAGCGACAGCATCCTCAAACTACTTCTAACTATTGTAGGTGGCAACTTCCCTATATTTGTGGTCATGATTCCCCAAGAAAGTGGAATTGGAGCAGGTGGCTCATTAAGTAAAAACTGACCCAGAAGACCTAGACATTATTATAAAACTTCCCATTGAAGATAGCTGAGGCTGCTCATTCTGGAAATGTGATCATTCAGTATGAATGAAGTGCACATGAGAAAGTCAATGGAGGGGACTTATTGAAGTGAGTTTGAGGGGTTAACTGCTGAGAAATGAACTTATGCAGCTATTAGGATGAAGTTCTTACTGCTGTAGGAATGATTGAATTACTATTGTAATTTGACCAGTCAGGTGACAGAAGGTCTTAAGAATACATCCTTCACCCAGTACTCTACCAGGAGGACCAGGAAACAGGCTCGGGGGTCCTGAAAAAGTGCAGACTAAGATTTCTCCAGGAGTTGGTTGGGAGGAACAACCTCCTTAAGCTATTATCACCCCATCAATTGACATATTTTTATTTATCCAGTTTTATTTACAATTTATTTATTGTTTTCAGAAAATGATTACTAGTTTTTAAAGATAGGTATGTTATTGTTATATTAGGGTTTAAGAAGAAAAGATAATTATTTATTGATAATATCAGTGATTAGTAGATTATATTTAGAACAACAGGAATATTAGTAAACGAGACATGAATAGAAAGAAAATACCACATTGTATTTTTCCACGCCTTTTATAAGGCAATAATCTAGTACAGCTAGTTGTTAAGATAAATCAGTAGATTTGTTTATTATTCTTTATGAAAAATGTAAATGACTTCTTTTATAGTTTATACATGATTCATTACAGAAAATAGCAGTACTTGCTCTAGCTACTGAAAGTATCTATATTAACAAATTTTTAAGAAAAGAACTGAATATATATATAATCATTTATAGACATACTATTCACAGAAGCTTTACTAATACTAATAATTATTATAAACATAATATATAGAGTTAATTAAATATTCATAAGAATAGTAAAAGGATAATACTAGGGTTTTTAACCAAGATAGTAATCCATAAGTCTTGTTAATAAATTACTTCAAGTTTATATTTTACATTCTTAACCATAACATAACAATTAATAGCTGTAAATATTTATTACTGAAAGTAATAATAGGAAAACAAAACTAAAAACCAATTCTGTAGAAATCCATATCATTTAGGAACTGTAGGTTATCTACAATTAATAACAAATATGAGAGAGAAACAGAGTATTGTATTTGTTAGAATATAATCCGTAGGGATTATATACTTTGTAAATAAATAAATATAACTGATGTAGGAAGCCGAAAAGGTTGGGCGGGAGGTGAAACTCAACCGTCTTGTAAATTGTATAAATATTTACATTTGGCTATGTAATAAATGAATCGGGAGTTATTACCAACAAGTGGTATCAGAGCGCTGCCATAACTCCTGCCTTTTGCCAGTCTGCTACATTTCATCCCTGGCATTCTGCTTGCCAGTCCATTGCCAGACTGCTCCATCAGTCTGCCAGTCGAGTCGCATGCAGTGTATGCGTTACTCCTCTCCTAGCCTGTGCGCATTCATTTGTATGCTTTATTCTTAGGCTGCGATTTTGTAGAGGAAACCTAACCCTAAGTTTTAACCATGCCCTCCATTCATCTTCTGTTGTGTATGCTGCGATATATGTCTGCGGTTTTATAAGAGGCTGCGATCCTGAGTTTTTTTGTGCCTGAATAGTGTGGCGCATAAACCCTATTTTTTGACCTAGTTTTATGAGTGAAGGGTGTGCCTGCCGTGCCATGTCGAAGCCTGATATATTCGTGTTGTCCATATATTATAATGCGTGAAGACCAATGCATGGAGGCTGCCTGCGTGAAGAACCAGCATGCTGTGTGAAGCATGCTGTAGACTGATACAGTGTTGCTAGTACAAACCTGCGACCTGGAGATTGAATTATTGCTGTAACCTGTGACCTGCGTGGAGCTGTAAGCTACGAGCTGTAAGAGAAATGACCTTCTGTTGATTTGAAGCTGTGCACCTGCGTGAACCCTAAACTTGGAGGCCCGTGCTTTGAAGAGCTACGTGGAGAGATTGTTCACGCCATCTTTGACTGCGTTGATGCACGTCACAGTGGTGGAAGCCGTGCGTTGAATGGTGAAAGTTGTGCGTTGTATGTTGTGAGAGCCCTTGTTGTGAACTGCGACTCATATTTTGTGACTGATATTTTGTGAGCTGGGACCTGCAATTGCCTGAGAGGAAGCATGGTGGACCCATCCAATCTGATATTTTGTGAGCTGTATGCTGCGTTAAGGAGCTGTGAAAGACTGCGACCCATTTACTGTGAAAGACTGCGTGATGAGGAGTTGCGTTGAGTTGAAATATTGAACCATTATTTGCTGCGTTGAGGAACTGCGTCCTCTATGCTGCGTTGGACTGAAGATAGCTGCCTGCGTTTTGAAGAAGCCCATGAGTTTCAATATATATATGCTGACTGATAATGTATGCTGGGTTGTAGATCACATTTGCGTTGGATAAAAGAAGCTTGTAACTATAGATTATGGGCACTGGAGTTTTTGTTCCATGATTTGATTTTTGCATAAATCTGTGCACACGTATATCATTTTAATGCTGCGTTGAAATATATCTCACCATTGCGTAAGGTCTGTGGGTTATGAGGAGTATGTACATTGTTTTGTGGAGATGGGTTGAGTTAAACCCTAATTTTTTCCCTAGTTTCATGCGTGAAGCTGTGCACATGTAGAACACTGCGATTTGATCATTTGAGACTCCATTCTCCTCGTTGAAGAAAAATCTAGGCATTGAATGCATCTCATGGCCAGGCGACTAACACCTCTATTTGAAATTTGAATACCGCTCAAAATAGAAGGCCGGGGTGGTGATTCGTAAAAATCATTAACAGCAATTCGAAGATGCTCCAATAATAATAATTAGCATAGCAGCGTAATGAAACGGATAGCTAGCAGGGCAGCGTAACCAAACGGGAATTTCAAAAGTCATTGGTTATGAGTCATGATCTAATCCAAACATATTGTTCCGATCTAAATATCCATTGGCATCCCAGTTATAATATGTTGAATATGTTAATTAGTCCCCCTTAATCTAGTCAGCGCACTGTCGTAGGGTTTGATGTATGCTTGCATTTAAATCTGTTTAGGCCACCCTGCCATTGCTGGATTATTGAACAAGAAGAAATAAATACCTATCAGGTGGTATTTTTGTGAAGACAAGATTTTGCTAGGGTTCTCATACATATACTGATATGCATTGATATGTTGTATGCTGCGTCTCTTTTAAGACCGAGACTGATATGTGCAAATGTTGTATGCTGTATATTATGCTGACTGATTGCTAGTGACTGATATAAAGAAGCCTATGTATGACTGACAGTGATATATTTTGTATCTACTGATTTCTTCTCCCTGAAATTGCTGCGAATTGAAGCTGCGATACTATCATTGTATCACTTTAAAACCTGAAGTTGAGATTGTAATTCACCTTGGCAGAGACTGTAGACCTGCAAGGTTATTATTTTTCTATTTCTCTTTGTCATATCAAGTTCATTATTGTAAATTACACTAACAGTTGTAAAGATGCTCTCTTTGGCATCTAGTATTGGTGCTTCCCTAGCTAGCAAAGACCAATCCAAAGACCCTTCCAAGGGAGATTGCAGCAAGAGAAGCAGAAGAAGAAGAAACTTTAGAGGCAGAGGGGGCATAAATAAAAGATCAAAGTTGCAGTGCAAGCGTTATGGAAATACTGGGCACACATCAGATTAGTGTTGGGCTTCATGGGATTCCATCAAAGACAAGCACAACCAGAAGAAATATGACCAAGATACTAGTAAATCTTCTAATTCTTGTATTGTTTCACATTGTAATCTTGGATTTAATGAAATGACTTCTCTTTCATCTTACAAAGATTGTTGGCTGCTTGATACTGGTGCAACATCACACATGACATTTAGAAAAGACTGTTTTGAAGAACTGAATGAAACAATAGATGGCATAGTTTACTTTGCAGATAAGTCAAGTATTAAACCAAAGGGAATGGGCACCATTCGACCGAAGATGCCTGGATTTCCTGATTTCTTGTTGAAGAACGTTCTCTATCTTCCAGAGTTGCAGAGAATCCTACTGTCCTTGGTGGAGAGTCGACAGCAAGGCCATTCCATCCACATGTTTGATGGAATCGTTGAAATAAGAAAGTCCTCTTACAAGC
>LPNX011152777.1:123735-147619 GCA_001517045.1 Pseudotsuga menziesii | reverse complement strand
ACAGAAGCAGAATATGTGGCTGCAGCTGAAGAAACGAAAGAAATAGTATGGCTCAGGAATATACTTGAAGATTTGCAAGAAAAACAAGAGAACTCCACTCCATTGTTGGTTGACAATGCTTCTGCAATCAAGCTGGCTAAGAATCCTAGATTCCATGATCGAACCAAACACATCAACACAAAGTATCATTTGATTTGACATCATGTAGAGGCCAAGACAGTCCATCTTCGACATTGTTCCACAAATGATCAAGTTGCAGACATCTTCACCAAAGTGCTTGGACGAGAAAAGTTTGAAAGATTCAGAAACATGCTCGGACTTACGAACACCCCTTTGGATTAAGAGGGGGATTGTTAGAATATAATCCGTAGGGATTATATACTTTGTAAATAAATAAATATAACTGATGTAGGAAGCCGAAAAGGCTGGGCGGGAGGTGAAACTCAACCATCTTGTAAATTGTATAAATATTTGCATTTGGCTATGTAATAAATGAATCGGGAGTTATTACCAACAGTATTCACCTAAGAATACTGTAAAAATTTAAATAGTATAAATAATTATAAATTATTTACATAAAAAAATATTTGTAAAAAGGAAAATTTAATAACACTGTAAACAAACTGATAGAAACGAAATAATTTAAGAGTAATGGCTTATGGCCTTTATAATTATAGGTCGAGGCTCAGGCTTGTTCAAAATTTAACTATACAAAATAATAAAATGAAACATTAACTATTCATTCATGATAGGTAAAAACCATATATCGGTTTACAAGTCTTGACCGGTTAACAGTCTTTCTCTTCACCTTTAAAATCCATATAAAAAATAAATTAACAAGATAGAGGTCGAACAGCATTAGCACGGCTTAGAGACGAGTTCTAAAAGATAAGCAAAAAGTTTACATCATCCAGGCCATAAAGGAATTGTCAAAAAACCCCAAAATTTACGGCTGGAATAGCCTTCAACATTTATGCACACAGTACCCTCTAGGGTTTCGAAATCATACAAAAACAAACCAATCAAGAAGTAACAATCTAACATGTAAACCAAGGCTATTCCATAACCAGCAACGAAGTTTCCTAACTTCTAACCACCACATCAAATGTAGGAGAAAATCCTCTTTTGCAACCGGGGCTTACCAGGGTTGCGTGGATGTGAAATGGGAGAGTTGAGCCACCGCTAAACCCTTTTCTTCGTGAGAAGAACCTGCATAGTAAAAACAATTATTAGTTTTTAGTAGTTAAAATGTATTGAAAAACTTAAAAACTTTCATGAATTTTAACCCTTAATCAGTAGTTACCTGGTAAGACTATCATTTTGGAGGAGTCGTGGATGCATCAGTCAGAGTAGCTCGATAGTATATGGAAGAGTAACACTCTGGACAAGATTAATGTTCCAGTTACAATTGAAAGCCCAAGTCACAAAGCTGAAGGAAAAAGAGCAACACCCAACCTGAGGCAAAAGCACATAAACCATGCTTTCAAAACTAAAATCTCAGTTCATAATAGGCGGCCAACAAGATTGAAAATTCTATACACCAGAAGCTTGCACAACAATCCACAAATCTTAGAAACCACCTCATGACCTAACAAGAATCTAGCTCTCGGCGTTTGTGCAGAAGGAAACCAACAAATTTGGAGCTATATACAGGATTTGATGGCCATGAGCTTGTAGCTCGGCCAAAAATAGACGAAGGAACACTCACTCTGCGAAGAGAGATGATTAGGTTTTGGTTTTAAGTCAACCATCTCGTGGTTTAGACCATCCCCATGTGTCCACCAAATAATTTGCAAATCGAGGGTGCAAGTCAATAGTGGAGGACGGTTCCAATCTGCATCAAATAATTAAAATCAAAACCCTATAATCATATAAACGATGTCTTTTTTATGATTGACATATATATATCATTGCTATGGAGTTTAGCGATGCTTAGGTTAGAAATTATAAATTTAAAATAGGAAGTATCTCCTAGTTTATGTCAAGTTAAAATAAGTCTTTTTATTAACCATGTGTGCTAGAACATGGTTAAAAAGAATCATGTTTAGTATCAAACTTTATGATGTTAATCCACAAACTTATATCAAAGTTTTACTAAATCCACCAGTATGAAGGTTAAAAAAAAAATGTAAAAGTAATAAGGAAGAATTCTTCTTCTAGAAAGAGATTCATGATCCGATTGTTTTAATAAATTGAGTTTTGGGAATGATAGTCAATACAGTCCTTCGACTATATTTGGAGCTTGAGTGAAATTCTAGCAACTTAGTAAGGAGTAAATAGTTAAAAGTAAAAGTAATTTGGTTAGTATTGAGAGAATATTGTGTATAAACCCTGTAATGAAGATAATTGTGATAGACACCAACCAGTATGGAGTGATTTAAGCATCAAGAGGTAAATTGAATTTCTTTCCATCTAAACTCTAAATTACAGTTACTGTAAACAAGAATACAAGCATTCATTAGAAGTTGAATCATAATCATATAGGGAATTTTATATCTTTTGACAGTATTTGTTTATCCATTTTAACACATGCATAGGTGGTTGTTATAATGTCATTATGGATTTTCAACAGCAAAAATTTAAGATTAACCTTACCTCTTATGGAGACAAGCTACATTTTAACATTCTAAGTCTAGCATCATAAACATGATAGAGAAGTATCTTCTTGACTTGAATATAACTATTATTATTTTTACTGGAACTTACGCTCACCTGAAAAACCCTATAAAGAACCATCAGTCCAACTGAGTTAGCTAAAAGCTAAGTAAGCCCCGATCACACATAAGAGATTTTCCCTACTTGACAAAAGAAATCAACAGTATAACTAGCAGCAGTAAAATACAAGTTCTTTTTCTACTTCCGGAAGAATTACAACTACTAAGTCAAAACAGCACTAACACAGCTTTTAAGGTTATGCCTATAGATTATACAAAATCTTATAAAGAAGCAACTCTTTGTTTCCTTCATAAACCGTTTTATTATCTGCTAACTGTTAGTGGTACTTTAGCGGTGATATTAGACGTCTTATGTCAAATGATTTTTTTTTTTTTTTTTACGAATTTTTGGGTTATTACATACCATAACATTACACTTACAACATTTTGTTCTCTTTGCAATAGAACAAACAAAAAAAAGAACAAAAGTTGTCCATTACATAAGTTTTCGACTTTTTTTTCCTTTCATCTATGATGTGAATATGTTATTGCTTTTGCTACTTGCTACCATGAAAAACAAAAACCTGTCAGTATAGAAATTCCATTACAATATATATATATATATATATATATTTCTTTAATCTATATTATTTGAACATGTTAAGCTTTTAATGGTTCCATTTTCTCACTTCCTAGCTCTTTGACAACAAACATTGATATGCAATACTCGAACATCCTTGCTGACTTCTGCAAGCATATCAAGGAACAACAAGAATCACTACAACAAATTGAAGCACGCTTCCAATCGAATTCAAACATCCCACTTAATCCAATCCACCCTACTATTAAGCTTCTCTTAGAAATGAGAGCCTTCCTTCAATACATTATCCATATGCATGAAAGGGACACCATGCGCAAGATCCGCAAAGACTTAGTATCATGCCACCGTTGTCTTGCTCAATACATAAACATTACATGGTGTTGTCATTTCCATAATTCCTCTTGCATTTATGACTAAATCCACTTACTTGCTTGCAGTTCCCTTTTCCCTCTCCTTACAACTCAGCAACCCTTCTTCTTTGACTCCCACACGTTCTTCAGTTGCCATTACTACCCTTCACTTGTATGTACTACCTTGCATATAACATATTCTTTAATTGAATAAATGTATTAACCTTTCTCACACATGCAATGTACAAACATTGTACATATTACATGCTTCCACTACTACCACATTACATGTACATTTATTATATTTCCCTTTCTACTTGCATGTAATGCACCTCTCTAAAGTATATACTATATCAAACAAACAATTCTTTTATAAATACAATGCAACAAACTCTATGTAAATAGAAACAGTTCACAATATACTGAGTTCTTAACTTCTGTTGTACATTTAATCCATGTGTATATTTAGCTTGTACTTCTTGTCTTTACACATATGTATATTCTTTTTCCAATGGAGTCCCTATACTTGGTTTTAAAGTAAATATGTTGTCCATTTGTTACTTCTACTCAATTTAGACTATTTTTACATTCAATTGGTTTCAAATATTCACAATCCTCAATTCATTTCAAATACTCTCTTATGAACATAGAAACAGTTCACAATATACTGTATGTACATAAAAATAGTTCACAATATGTACTAGATTCTTAAGTTCTGTTGTACATTTAGCCCATGTGTATATTTAGGTTGTACTTCTTGTCTTTACACCTATGTCTATTTTTTTTCCCATGGTGTCCCTATACTTGCTTTGAAAGTAAATTTGTTTCCCATTTTTTAACTTCTACTACAAGTATACTATTTGTACATTCAATTGGTTTCAAATATTTTCTATACTCAATTCGTTTCAAAATACTCTCCATAAGAGAGTATATGGTCTGTAAGTAAATAGCCGTTGCAGCAGCTTGTTAGTCATTTTTTTATTTACTAGTACATTTGCTTCATCTGTACTTGTCATATCCTGTTGCCACCAATGCAAGATTCCTTTTTGGCATGCAAAGCATCCAACTCGAAACTAAAAGGTATTGTCCTACCTACTTTTGCTTTCCATGCTATTTGTCCATTTTCTACAAGGAGAAACAAAAACTACTATTTCTTCCCTCTTACATTACATTTATCGCAGCTCAAATTCAACATCACAGAACAATAACAAAAAACGTGGTTAACATCTATGCATCCCTTTCCATCCAGTCATGAAGGTCTACATATGGGTACACGGTTTTTCTCTCTTGTTACAGGATTCTACTTCCTTTTTTTCTTCCTTTAGTTTGCAAATTAGTTTCTTCTCTACAATATATATCAATCTTTAAAACTTTATTTCCTATCTTTAGGTTCCCATTGCCTTTTTTTAGTTATGTGGGTACATGCTCCAATGCCTTCAACCCCAAGCATTTCATGGTAAGATACACTCATTGATTTTGGTAAAAAATTCTTGTAAACCATCCTTTCTTATTAGAATTACATATGGGATACATCATCCTTTTCATTATATGTACATATGCTCATAAAATTCAGTACATGCTCACTTCATGTTTTCTTTGTGAAATTATCTTGGACTAATGATTGTCCTAATTTTTATCTTCACCCACTCAGGTCGAGTACACTTTTTTTCCAACTTCTTGCACGATGCCATCAAATAATTATATATTACTACGAATAAATGTTTTTTGAAGGTCATGTATACAATCTCACCAATTTGTCCTACAACAATCTCAGTTGGTCAATCCCAGAAATGCATGCCAAGACCTTAAGGTAAGAACAACTCTGCCAAATAAGTCATGTATAATGTATTGTGTATTGTCGATCATTGTGTCTTGAACTGAAATAGGTCAAATGACATAAATTCCAAACATTAATACTAATTTCTGAGAATTTTTGTTTCATTTAGTGTTAGAGGAAACCCTCTTCTATGTGGGTCACGTGTTGCACAACTTTACCCTGGAGAAGCTCCAACACCCATGTCTTCCACTGCTAATACATCATAATGTGAGATTTTCCCTCTACTGATATACAATCATGGCATGCTAAATTTATTTTTGTAACTAGAGTACCATGATAGAATAAGTGTACATTCGTATTTGTTTTTCAATTCCTATGGCGTCGTCTCGAGTATCTAAAAAAAATACCGTGCATTTAGTTTTTTCCTCGAGTCTTTTTCTGTAGTGTACAATTGCCTTCATAATTGGAAATTTCATTTGGTGAAGATAGAGACACAATCAACATTTTTTTATGTATATGTAGAGACACTTGTTATATATGTATTATGGTGTAAGTGCATGGGTTCAACCATTCCGTGCAAATCCCAGTCTCGGCTAGTCTAAGGTGGTAAGCCCTTATTTCTTTGAGAAATATAGTGAGGGGTCCTAAGTTGTGTAGATCATATAATCAAGTGGAGTCATGATTTTGTTTTGGGACATTGCAGCGTAACCAGAGGGATTCTTCGATATGGTGTTGTTTTGAAAACCTCTTTTTGTGCTGAAAGAATAACCAGAAGACTTGCACACAAAATGTACATGGAAATAACTATTTATGTAGATGGAAATGTTATCTATGTCAATGGAATAGATGAAATTTTTGTGGACTTTATCTATAAGAAGAAATGCTAACATGTTACATCCTACAACCCTTGAAGTCACATCTCAGACACTATATAAATGGATGTGTACAGTCAAATTTATGTGAATGTATAAATCTAACTTGTATGGTAGTCTTACCAACATGCTGATTTTTTACTTGTATGATGGCTTGGAGGTCCGCTTCCCTTTTCTGTTCATGTTGCAATATGCTTTTATGAATATATTGTATGCATGTTTATGATAATTTCTATATAAATAGTACTTATTTTTTACATTTTTGCGTATCAACCACAATTTTAACATTTTCCTACATTTCCTTTCATCATGTTACCATTGTCACTCAATACATCATAGAGTTCATCAATAGAGAACATATGATTAATGTTTAAAAATTTAAACTCAATTTACCACAATCCTCTAGTACAAATCTATGGACAAAAAAGTGGATCTGAACCAACTCCTCCTTGGATCTGTTTGGATCCATTTTTGGTATGCAGATATGTACCAAAAATGGACCGAGGCCAGATTTGGTACCTGTACTTTTGTGGGGAGGAAGATTGGTGCAACTATGGTAAAAATGTCTTTCAGTCATATACATCAAGATTTTGTAAACACCTGCCACCTCGGATTAGTCTGTGCATAATATTTGAAAGCTGGTTCGAATGATGTCCTTGCTGTAAACATGGAGTCAAGCTTGCTTGCAAGTCAAATGTAAGATCATTATACTAGAAACCACTCAAAGTTTTGAAATTTTCTTCTTTTAAGTTTGGATGTCCCTAGTTATGGTAATCAGATTCAATCATTTTGTACTCTACGATGGTGTTGCATTTAACACACTATAGGGCTACTGTAGATTTTCTACTATACTTACATGGTACCTATGTCTGAATTGTAGAAAGTTGCACATGTGAGAGATATGCCGGTCTCTTAGTGAGTTTCTTTTCATCTTAACTAATGAGCCTTCTAGCTTTGTTGCAGTGCGGTCTCTCAAATTGAGAAGTATTGCTCATTTATAATTCCAAAACTCTTACTAAAGTTTCAGATGAAGTGCATCAACAGATGTCAAGGTGGGGAAAGGAGGCATTTTAGATGGTTCTTTCACTTTGTCTATTTGAACACTAAATAGATGGCCAGCTTAATTTGTACCAATTAGGGAACCAAAGATAGGGATGTTCCACTGTGTTCAATTCATTTCAGTAATTTTATAGTCAAGAAGGAATACACAGACAATATACCACACCCTATTCTCCATAGAAAAATAGACATGTAGAGAAGGAATCTCATTATTATGGAGGTGGCCAGATGCATGTTAATAAAAAATTGCATTCCTCACAAATATTGGGCAGAGGTAGTTTGTACTGTTGTCTATATGCTAAATAGATCTCCTATAAATTCTGCTCCAACTATGAATTTAGAAAAGGCTTGGTTTGGAAAGAAGCCTTAGGTAATTCATCTCAAGGTTTTTGATTCAATTGCTTATTTGTGGATCATTAATGAGAAGTGTAGTAAGTTGGATTCCAATTGCAAGAAGTTGATGTTTACAGAGTATAGTGATCATCATAAAGCCTATAGACTGATTGATATTGAAGTTGGCATATGTGTTTTGAGTCATGATATTGTATTTAACGAACATACTAGTTTGTTCCAAAGTACTTCATATCAGAAATAAGTTATGAGATTTCTTGCACAAGATTGTGATATTATTGAAAAACCATTGTCTTTGCTTAGGTCCACAAGTCACGAAACAGGGAAAAACTCATACATTCATATGGCTGCTGAATTAAGTCAAAATCAATAGCATATTAATGCTAAAATAAGTCCCATTAGGCATGAAATTAGTATTGATTCACAGCTACTTCTAGTTTTGAGGGATATCTATTCCACCAAAATTTTCTAGGGTTTACAATGGACCTTATCCTTTGAAACACATCCTTTGAAACTTATGTTGGCCATCTTTTCGAATTGATGCATATACAGTATACAATGAGAAATTGTACTTGAATTGAATAGTGTGATATGGACTGATGATTGTATGATGTTTTACTATTTTGTTCTTTTTCCATAGTTAAGTTGTTTTTTAATTGTTTAGCGTTTCAGATCCAGGTTATTTCCATTATCATTGCTTAAACATGGATTATACCATGTTCGTGTCCTCAAATATAGCTCTCCATTTGAGTGTTCACAACTGTACCCAAGTATGTTCATCCTTATTCTAGCAATACAGTTCTAGTTGTGACATGAATTTTGACGTATCGTTGATATCATCTCAGATTTAGCAATTATATTGTAGTCTTTTTGTTGGCATGGCATGAACTATATTGTCGTCTTTTTGTTAGAAAATATGTTGCTCAACATTGTTTGAACTTTCAACTTAGTTTCTGAACATCACAGAACCTGCATTCTCAGGTTTGGTCCTCTAACATGCTTAGTATGCTTTTTGAGAATCATGTGTACTTTGGATATGTACTATAAATGAATGGCACATCAAAAAGAAAATTCTTGGAGTCACATGAAGTTCTTCCATTCTTTGGCTCTTTTTTTGAAATAGTTCTGTCACATGTCTTTTCTTGATATTAAAAACACATGCTTTATTTGCTAGATTAAAGGGCACTAGTTCTGAGATGTGGATGATATTCGTCACAACAAGAAAAAAAATTGTCTCTTAATACAAATGCATATAGTCATGAAATTGTTTATTTGATTTTAACCCCATCCATGTTCTTGTTGCAATTCAGGAAGCTGGAAATCCATTTGACTATTGTGATTTGGTTTTTACAACAACCCACAAGATCTTGAGGGGTCCAAGAGATGGGATGATATTCTATAGGTAAGGCCCCAAACCTCCTAAAAAAGGACAGCCAGAGGATTCCCTCTATGATTACGAGGACTGAGTAAACTTTTCTATGTTCCCGTCTCTGCAAGGAGGGACACACAACCACCATATTGCAGCATTGGATGCGGCTCTTAAGCAGGTTATGAATCCTTTGTTTCAGTCCTATGCCAAGTAGGTCAAGGCAAATGCAGTTGTTTTTGGTAACTACTTGATGAACAATGGATACAAGCTTGTTACACCTGGGATGGAAAATCACTTAGTTCTATGGAATTTTCATCCAATTGGAATGACTAGTAAGAAAAAATTATCTTGACTTAAGTGTGCTTTATTATTGAGCATAGTCTAGAAAACAAGATTTTGTGGCCTTGAAAAAGTGTGGTTAATTTGCTCCACTTCATTTTATTAAGATTGTTGGAATCCTTCGTAGAAATGTGCAATCAATTATTTGATTTTTGCAGGAAATAAGGTGGAGAAAGTGTGTGATATGTGTAACATAACAATCAACAAGAATGCATTTTATGGTGACAACAGTGCTTTGTCCCTTGGTGGTGTTCATATTGGTATGTGAATGTTGCATTTAAATATCTTGTGACATGCTGGAAAAAATTGAGGAATTTCCTCACTATGATTTATAATATATTGGTGCTTACTATTTGAGATTAATCATGCTTAAACAATATTCGATTGGATGGTTGAAGGTTCAATTCATATATCAAGAGTTGCTGGGGTTAGAAATTAATACTAGATATGCAAAAAACATTCACTAGTGGGTGAATGGAGGTTGAATATTGATTTTTTTCATTGGGTGTTTATATTTCAATAACTTGTTCTTTCTTTGTAGGTACCCATGCAATGACCTCCATAAGTCTTAAGGAAGCCAGTTTTGAACAGATTGGAGAGATCCTGCACCAATCGATTCTCATCACTTTGTCTATATATAAGGAACATGGGAAGCATCTCAAGGACTTCAACAAAGGGTTTGCGGGCAAGAGGACATTGAAAATATGAAGGTTGAAGTGGCCGACATATTCTGTGTAGCCAAATATGGAAGAAAACAAAAGGGTTCACAAATTGCTAAATGTTGTCAATGGGACAACTAACATAGCTAGAAGATGGAAATATTAGATCAATCAAATTTTACTTCACATCAGTGAAATAAAAGATAATTTATTTGTATAATATCAATCAAATATAAGATCAAATCACTCTATGTATGTATAACTCTTCTCATTTTAACTCATATATCTATCATCCATAGTTTGTTTTTTTTCCAAATAAAATTGCAATTGCAATTTTTATTTCTCACGGTATAGTGTATATACATTAGTTCGAAAAGATGGCCGACATAAGTTTCAGTGACGCTTTCTTAACATTCAACCCATTACAATTTCAATTTTTTTGCACTTCAATTTATCATCTTGGAATTGTTTCCATCCAAGTTGGGATTTCACTCTATAACACATATTCCATATAGATATGTCAATGATTTCTCTTTTCCTCATAAATATCTGTATGCTTCACTTTGTAATTGATTTCTCATGATAAAGTTTTTATGTCCGTATTTTGATATGTCTGATATTCAACAGGAACATGCTTTGGTTGTTGAATGCTTAACACCAAATTTGGAATCTTTAAGGCTTGATCTTTGCCCAGTTTATCTGATTGATGGCCAATTATGGAAGATATACTTTCTCCTTTTACACCCTCAACTTAGAAAGGAAGATGCTCTTCTTCTTACAACACCCCAGGTAATCATTCTAATTTCTTTCTTGTCTTGAAAAGGACATCTTCATGGAAGAAAACAACACATTAGCCAAAGCCTAGAATACTATTGTGTTTAGGTGTGGATGAGAAGTCAACGTCATTTTAGAGACTACTTACAAACCTAGATTGTTAACAGCCTTTAAAGAGGCATAAGATAAACCATGTACCTCGGCAGGCCAAAAATAGTATTAGGATAATTATGAAGAATGAGCTTAAAAAGATTAGGCATACTTTTAGGATCCCGATTCCTAATTATACAATCATTCATATTTGTTTATTATTTTTCAAAAGCCAAAAAAGAAAACTCAACTTGACTGTTATCATTACCGACATGGTAATAAAGATTTATGTTTCGTTAAAAAACTAAAAACATTGTAATGTTGTTTTGTATCTCTAGGCTATCTGCTATCGGTTTTGATAGCTCATTAGTTCTTTCATATTTCAATATTATTGGGAGAGGATTGTATTTATTATCTTTCCTTTGGATTGCATGTTGTCATAGGCTTTGCAATGCAGTAGTATATTACCTTTTGAAGAACGAGCTTAAAAATTTCAAGCGTAATTTTAGGATCCTAATTATGCAATAATATTATAATTAATATACGTTTATTCTTTTTGAAAATATCCAGCCATAAAAGAAATGTCTACTTGACTATTATCATTCCCATCATGATAATAAGGATTTTGTTTCATTAAAAAACTAAAAACATTGTAATGTAGTCTTGTATCTCTAGGCTATATGCTATTGGTTTTGCTAGCTCATTAGTTCTTTCAGATGTCAAGATTCTTTGGAGGGGCTTGTATTTATTATCTTTCCTTTGGATTACATGTTATCATATTCTTTGCATTGCAGTAGTATATGACATCCTTTGTTATTTTTATTGTGCATCTTACACTCTTTTGCGCGTAGAATTAGATTCAGTTTGTTTTGTTTTGTAGATTAGTTTATGTTTTGATTAAATAACTAAGTTGAGCTAGAAGATTGCTTCGAATAACCAAGATTGGAAAAATATTGTTCGAAGTACTTTTGTGAATATTTCCATAGCAAAATGATTATATGCACATATTCTATACTCAAGGTAAAGATCATAAAAGAGGAGTTCAGAACGGAAGTATCGATGTTTGTGCTTTTTGTTGAAATTGTGTGACTTTTAATAATAGATGTGCTTTTTGCATCTGCAATATCCTGATATGGATGGAATGAATTGCAATAAGAGGCCTTGGCTCAATCATGTGTGATATGTATATTAGACTGGGTTTCATCTTACAAGTCTCATTTTTCACAAATTTTTGCTTGCTTGAAATAAGAAAATCTATCCTTCTCGTCAGCAATGATTTTCATATTTCATTAGCCTGGTCGCTTAGTTTTACATTCATTTCCTTCTCAATGAAACTTCTACATGTTATGGTGAGTAAAATTATATTTCCTTTAGGTGAAAAATAAATTATCTGGATCATTTGGGGCCTCTGGCCTTTTGAGTATTGAGGACAGAAGAAAATTGATACTTTTACTTTGGTTTTGTAGATATTAGAGGATAGGGCATTGTTTTCAGAGGATTCAAAGAAAATAAATAAGGAAATATCAACCAATGCTGGAGGAATCTTGGGAAGTCTAGAAAGGAACATTCTCTTGATTCCTTCTAAGCAGAATTTTGAGCATTTTTCACCAGTTGCAGACATCAACGAAAAGGAGAATTCTTTCAAGTATGTATCTCTAGAAACAGTGGCACCAGTAATTTCCAATAACTCTGAAGGTGATTATCATATTTCTAAGCAAAAGGATTTGTCTAATCACATAGCATCTATTGAGGATGTGGAGCATAATGATGAGGATACCGATGTATATAATTGTATGCAGGCACAACCAGGTAAAAGTGATGCATCTTTACATTCTGCGACATGGTTGTCTAATGAGGAGGATGTTTCTTTTAGTGATCCGAAAGATGAGGATGATACACTAGTGCAGATGGATTCAACGGATAATGGGTTCACCTCAATACAAGTTCCAGTCAATTAGCAGATAATTGTAATCAGTTTAAATGTAGACAAGCTGGAATGATAAACCATACAGCTCCTTAATAAAATATGCAAATGATAACACTCCAGTTTCTAGGAAGGTTCACTTTGCACAGTTTCTCAAAACCTGATGGACCGAAGGCAATCCTAAATCTTGGAAGTGATGATGCTTGCAAGGGTAAACGAATACTTATGGTTTTGGCTAGAGATGTAATTATTTATAAATACTTCGTTTGCAATTGTTTCAATCATCCATTGATGGATTGGATGATAATGATTCCTGGCTGGCAGCTCATTGTATCATTTAAAACAGTATCATGGGCATTGATATTGTGTTCAATTATGTCAATTGATGTATGATGGATTGATAATGGTTAGTTTGGCTGCTTATCATACAGTGTCAAGAGTGTTCACTAATATTGTGTTATTACCTTGAATTATCAAATGTATATATATACTAAAATCTTTGCTTTTACTCTTCTTGATGTTATTTTCTGTATTTATGAAGTGCATGAAATGCCTTCAAATTTGTACCATTTTTTCCACACCATATAGTGCTATCATGTCTACTCCTTGAACATAACTTTTGTTAATGTGAGAATTTAGATCTATATAAACCGTCGTGCAATGTTTGTTTTCCAAGCTGCTTTGACAACCTATGCTAGCACAATTATGAACTTCGGAACCACATGGACAACAAGTAATTCCATATTATGACTACACATTGGTGTCTTTTCCTCATCAGATATATTGCTCCCATGCAATGGCATGTTCACTATATAATGTGATGTTAAACTGTTAATTTTCTGATTTTCAATAAATTGATGTGCTCCATTTTGTTTTGGTACTACTTGCAATCTCCCACTACCTCATTTTAATGTTACATTTTTTTTCTTCACTTACCCTCTAACAACTACCTTATCGGTGTATTATTGCACCTTCCTTGGGGCAATTGCTTGTTAATATATATATTCTAGTTTATCATATCTTACATCTTTCTTTTTTCTTTCTTTGCAACTCTCACATTTTCAATTCTTTTTCTATTTTTTAAATTAGTTAATTTTATATAAAATTTATATATTTTTTTTATTTTACCTTTATTTTTTTATAATTCAATTTTTAACATTCAAACCTAAAAACTACTCTTTAATCATATTATAATTATATATTTTAATCTTAATTTGTTGTATTGCCAAGTGACTACTTCTTTCTTTAGAAAATTATTATTTTATTATTTTAATTCTTTTAGCATAGAGTTGGAAATATATACAGCTAGACGAAAATATTGCATTGCAAAATATTAATAACATTAAAAATATTGTTACTTCTAAGTTTAAATAGAAACTGTGGTGTGAGAAAGATTTAGAGGCTAAAAGAAAATTAAGATATTATAAGGAGATCATCAACCCTACTATAGAAGATCAAAAGTATCTTTCTCTTTTAACGAGTTCAAAGAAAAAAACTAATATAGCCAAGATAAGAACGAACTCTCATGATCTTCATAGTGATCTCCATAGTGAAACATGTCGTTGGACAATTCCTAAAACACCATGGGTGGAAAGGATCTATGGGAGAAAATTAAGATATTATAAGGAGATCATCAACCCTACTCTATAAGATCAAAAGTATCTCTCTCTTTTAACGAGTTCAAAGAAAAAAACTAATATAGCCAAGATAAGAACGAGCTCTCATGATCTCCATAGTGATCTCCGATAAGAATGAACTCTCATGATCTTCATAGTGATCTCCATAGTGAAACATGTCGTTGGACAATTCCTAAAATACCATAGGTGGAACGGATCTATAGGATATATTATTTATTGTAATCATAGTCTTGAATAATATGACAAGAGAGTTTACACTCAGTTTTTTTTCTTTTTTTTTCCTCTAGCTTATTTAATTTTGTATGGTATTTAACTAATTTACAAAATTACATAATATTATTTCATTATTTTTAACTCTCAAGATTTTGTTCACATTTTGAAGATTTCTTTATAAATCTTAAATTCACCCATTTNTATATATATATAAATACTCTTATTAATTCAATTTTTCAATATTTCCTAAATTTATCTTTCTTGTTTTAAATTTATGAAGTTTTAGGAATATACCAACACCTTATTTTGCTGTGGAGTTCATGAGAGTTCATTTTAATCTTATATTAATGTTCTTTTGTGAGCTAGTTACTACTGAGAGATATTTTTGATCTTCCAAGTTAGGATTAATGACCTCCTCATTGTATCTTAATTTTCTCTTAACTGCTAAATTTTCCTCACACAAGTACTCTTTAAACTTAGAAGTACTAATATTTTTGACATTATCAATGTTCTGCAAAATGTCTTTTCATCAACGTCCCAATGGTTTAACCAAGCCACGGTATCCATGTTACTTATTTTATTATTGTACATCAAGTACCTAGTCATAGCCATGCTCTCGATGGGGGAAAGACCCACTTTTATGAGGAGAATAGGATAAGGTGTATTGCTATTTGCTCAATATTCCTCCAAGATTCTCTAGAAATGTTGCACCCCCATACTTCACAACCATACAAGATAACAGGGATGACAAGAGTTTCAAAGGAGAACTTTTTTTTATCCCACATGACCAGATTGGCTGATTTACGTTTATTTTCAAAACCAAAATAAGCTTTTCACCCTCCATTAATCATTTTCTCAATGTTATAGTTCCAATTGAGCTTGTGATGTATATCAATTCAGAGATACTTATAAGTAGTCACTTCCTCTATATTTCTATTATCATAAATAAAATTTGTATAGGTGTCTTTCTTAGATTTTAGAGTCATGATTTTTGTCTTGTCAGTGTTAACAGTGACACCCATGTTAGAGAAAAAATCTTTAAGAATTATTAATTGTTTATCGAGATCAAAAGGACACATTTCTATATGAACAATATCATAATAGAGTCTCAAAAATTTACATCTAAGTTATTTTGATGATGGTGATTAATGTCCTCTAAGACCAACTTTGGTCTATGAGACCTTAAGGAGAATAATACTTGGTTTACTTTAAAATCTCGTTTGTCTACTCAAAAGGCTTGCCAAGAAGCTTTCCAAGCTGAGTATAGTTTTTGCAAGTTAGAGACTATAAAGGTTTGTATTGTAAAAAATACTATGAAACCCAGATCTAATGTGGGTGTAAGCAAGACACTCTAAGAGAGTAATTTTCATCCTCAATGCTCATAGGACACACATAAACCAATACCTTTTTTTGCTTAAAATGTCTCTTTATTATATACTTGTTTTTTAATCTTATTATAATATATTCTTATGTTAAATTGTTTTCAATACGTTGTATTGTTACTCGTTTTCATGAATTATTATTCTTAATTATTTTTAATGATGTAAATTTTCATTTTCTTTATTTGAATTTGTCTTTATTTTTTTTTCAAATTTATTTAGATATAAATTGTATATTAATTTTGTTTTGCTTTGTTTTTTTAACCCATTTATAGGGTTATAAATTGTATATTATTATTATTATTTAATTAATAAGTACAAGGTGAAATTAATTGTTTATATTTGTTTATTTTATTTTAATTAATTTAGTGTTTTTCCATTATAAATGAATTTTATTCTTTTTAGGTTAGCAATTTAAAACTTTTTTCATTTAATGATGGATACATTTTCCACTTAAATTTTAAAGAATTTATAAACTATTATATAATGTAAATTATAAAAATTATAAAGTTGTTCTTTAGAGGTTTACAAGAAGTTGCGTCCCCCTTTGTATAACCTTTTAATTAGCATGGTAAATCATCTATATAAAAATGAAGCACCACCATAGTTTTCCTAATAGATAGTTTACAACCTTACAAGACGGTGACAAGATGCAAAATTATTTGAGTGAGTGAATGAAGTAGGTGGATCTTTATGATGCAATTGTACTTTTAGAAAATTTATTATATTTATGCTATAACTTGAGTTATGACATAGTTTTTCTTTTTTTTCTTCAGTCATTTCATAAAAATAATTATATGTTACATTACTACACAAGACCTTTACTTACTATAAAAGAATCAATTGCATCATCATTACATTAATATGTTTAAAAGTTGTACTAACACTTACATAATTTTATTGAAACAATATTTAAAGTACTAATTTTATTTTGGAAAAATAGTGCCACACTAATACTATTTAATACTATTTGTTATGTACATGTTTTTCAAAAAAATTAAATGTTAATTTTAGAAAAAAATCAAAATTGAGTTAGTTGTGAATATTTTCAATAAATAAATTTTATATATTCAAAAAGGTGATTCAATTTCACGTGTTTCATATTTATTACTAGAAACAAGAGTGTAACTAAGGAGAGTCTCTTTTGACATGTCACATGCAATAGAATTTATTGAAAACACAGGCATCCCTCAACTTGCATGGATATTTTGAGACACATACACATTTAATATTGTGATGAGTAAAATAGATGAAATGTAAAAAAATGAATGATGTTTCTAGAATATATAATTTTTTTCTATTTAAAATGTTCTTAACTATCTAAAGTTTGATATTTTTAATGGAAACTTTTTATTTTTTGGATATATTATAAGGTATACGTTTTTGTGGGTGCAACCTTTCAGTGCCTAAACAAAAACTTGTAGACATATAGAGAACAGATAGTACTAGTGGATTGTTATTTTTTCATTTTTTTAATTATCTGAGTGATTAAAGCTTGAAAACAATACATAAAGTGTGGGTGCATCCTTTGAAGGTCTTAATGTAATTATTTCAAAACAATATTTTATAGCATGTAGAGGTCAATGTCCTTTAGTGCACCATACAATTGTTTTTCAAAATGGTTGAGAAACATAAGAGTTATAGACAAAACGCTAATAGTGTGTTGTTTTATTCAAGGAGTTATGACAAAAGGAAAATATGAAAAAAATAGAAAATAATATGTATTCTTGTTAAAAATTATATATTTGGAATCTGTAGAAAAAATAATATTTGTGTCTAAACTTTCATAAAAAATGGTGTGCAACGTATTGTAACTAGCGGCTAAACATGAGCATATTGAAAAGTTGGATGTAATGCTTAAGGGCTGGTGCAAGCTAATCCTGGTTACTTATGACGTGTTCATTGCAATGGACTTCTGGAAAAACAGAAATCTAAACGTCAAAAAACAATATTAGAGGTACCTACACAACTTTTTGGAATATGGCGTAGGAATATGAAACGTGAACAATCAGATTACCTTCCGGAATATATAACTATTATTTATGGAAACTAAGTATAAAACCCAAAAAAACAAGGTTCTTCTAAGGTTGGTATGTTATTTTTTTCCCAAAAAATAATGAATATGTTTGCGTTGGTCCACTCGTTTGGTATGCAAATGGTGGAATTTTGTGAAAAAACTATATGGAGTTGTAGATAATAGGTGTGTCTAGTGATGCATTATTTTTTCATATTTATTTAAGTTATATTTATTTCTTTTAAATTAAGGAAGTCAGTGACACCCTAAAATGACAAGGTCGAGCTTTGGTCCACGACATCTTCGTCTTAACATAGTCAACAAACGATAATTTTTTTTGGATGTAGTCCTTTGTGTCTTCTTGTGTGGGTTCTTTTCCGTTTTCTAAATAGGTGACCCAATCAAAAGTTATAGCCAAAGAAAATATCCTACCTTTTTTGTTTGATTGACGTTAGTCCATTTAAATTTAAATAAAAAATAGAAAAAGATAATAGATTTAATAAAAATTACATATTGAGAATCTACACACAGAGTTACACAAGTGTGTGAATTTTCATTAGCAGTGGACAAGTGTGGCATATGCAAAATCATGCACGAAATAGGAGAAGCGGTACAAAACATGTTTTCTATCATAAGACAATCCAAACCACTTGGTTTGGCAACTCGAACCCAAAACCAAAGAAGCCAAGTCATCCACCATGTAGATCGGGAAAAATGTGCCCACCAAAATTCTAAATTCAAATATCTATGCGTGTAGTTTAAAAAGTGAAGTGCATGGACTAGAAGCGCGATCACGCTTCTAAGTGCGTACGCATTAACACACGTGCACGCATAGGTTTAGTTGAAACTTTGCTTTGATTTTATTTTGAAGCATTTGCAATGGAATGATGATGATGAACAATGATGAGGAGGAGGAGGAGGATGACAATGATGATGATGAGGATGATGACTATGAGGATGATGAGGATGATGATGATGATGATGGCGATGATGATGATGATGAACAATCATGGCGATGATGATGAGGATGAGGATGAAGATGATGATGATGATGATCACGATGACTATGACTATGATGATGATGATTATGATGATGATGATGATGATGATTACGATGATGAGGATGATGATGTTGATGATCATGATCATGATGATGATGACCATGCCGATGATGATGAACAATGATGATGATGACGATGATGATGACGATGCTGGTGACTATGATGATGATGATGACGATGACAATGACGATGACGACGATGATGATGATGATGACGATGCTGGTGACTATGATGATGATGATGATGATGACGATGACGAAAAATGATGACTATGAGGATGATGATGATGAGGTACCTACACAGCTTTTTGGAATATGGCGTAGGAATATGAAACATGAACAATCAGATTACCTTCCGGAATATATAACTATTATTTATGGAAACTAAGTATAAATCCCAAAAAACAAGGTTCTTCTAAGGTTGGTATGTTATTTTTTTCCCAAAAACTAATGAATATGTTTGCGTTGGTAGTGTTTGGTATGCAAATGGTGGAATTTTGTGAAAAAAATATATAGAGTTGTAGATAATAGGTGTGTCTAGTGCTGTGTTATTTTTTCATATTTATTTAAGTTATATTTATTCCTTTTATATTAAGGAAGTCAGTGACGCCCTAAAATGACAAGGTCAAGCTTTGGTCTATGACATCTTCATCTTAACATAGTCAATGAACAATATTTTTTTTGGATGTAGTCCTTTGTGTCTTCTTATGCGGGTTCTTTTCCGTTTTCTAAATAGGTGACGCAATCAAAATTTATAGCCAAAGAAAATAGCCTACCTTTTTTGTTCGATTGACGTTAGTCCATTTAAAATTAAATAAAAAATAGAAAAAGATAATAGATTTTAATAAAAATTACATATTGAGAATCTACACACAGAGTTACACAAGTGTGTGAATTTTCATAAGCAGTGGACAAGCATGACATATGCAAAATCATGCACGGAATAGGAGAAGCGGTACAAAACATGTTTTCTGTCATAAGACAGTCCAAACCACTTGGTTTGGCAACTCGAACCTAAAACCAAAGCAGCCAAGTCATCCACCATGTAGATCAGGAAAAATGTGCCCGCCAAAATTCTAAATTTAAATACACATGCATGTAGTTTAAAAAGTAACGTGCACGGACTAGAAGTGCGATCACGCTTCTAAGTGCGTACACGTTAACACACGTGCGCGTACAGGTTTAGTTGAAACTTTGCTTTGACTTTATTTTGAAGCATTTGCAATGGAATGATGATGATGAACAATGATGAGGAGGAGGAGGACGACGACAATGATGATGATGAGGATGATGACTATGAGGATGATTATGAGGATGATGATGATGATGGTGGTGATGACCAGGGATAATTTTAGGGGCGAAATTTAGCCCATGGGCTATTTTTAGGGGGTTTTCTCCAAAAAATATTCGCCATTTTACATTTTTTAAAGCCTTGTTTCGCCCAATTTTGATGGGGTAAACTTTTTTCACCCTAAAAATCACCATATTATTATATAAGCGATATAAAATCCTTGGAATTTAAAATATTTTATGAAAACTATCGCCAAACATTTTATAGTTGGCGTTTTAAGAATTGGTAAGATTCACCAACATTTATACACTTTTAAATAAGTATGGTTCCTTAAAATCATCCCTGGTGATGACGATGATGATGAACAATCATGGTGATGATGATGATGATGAGGATGAGGATGAAGATGATGATGATGATCACAATGACTATGACTATGATGATGATGATTATGATGATGATGATGATGATTACGATGATGAGGATGATGATGTTGATGATGATGATCATGATGATGATGACCATGATGATGATGATGAACAATGATGATGACGATGTTGGTGACTATGATGATGATGATGATGATGACGATGACGATGACGATGAAGACGATGATGATGATGATGACGATGACGATGACGATGAAGACGATGATGATGATGATGCCGATGATGATGATGATGCTGGTGACTATGATGATGATGATGATGATGACGACGATGATGATGACGACGACGATGATGACGATGATGATGATCATGAATAGTATGACTATGATGATGATTACGATGATGAGGACGATGATGACTATGATGGTGATGATAATGGTGATGATGAGGATGACAATGATGATGATGAGGATGATGACTATGATGATGATGATGAGGATGAGGATGAGGATGAGGATGAGGATGGTGATGATGATGAGGATGAGGATGAGGATGAGGATGAGGATGAGGATGAGGATGAGGATGGTGATGATGACGATGAGGAGGAGGAGGAGGAGGAGGAGGAGGATGACGACAACGATGACGACTATGATGATGAGGAGGAGGACGAGGATGAGGAGGATGATGACGTTGATGATGATGATGAACAATGATGGTGATGATGATGATGAGGATGATGGCAATGATGATGATGAGGATGATGAGTATGATGATGATGATGAGGATGAGGATGATGATGATGATGATGATGACAACGATGACAATGATGGTGATGGTGATGATGATGATGATGATGATGATGATGACCATGACGATGATGATGAACAATGATGATGAGGAGGAGGATGATGACAATGATTATGATGAGGATAATGACTATGATGATGATGATGGGGATGATGATGATGATGATGATGGCAATGATGATGATGATGAACAATGATGGTGATGATGATGATGAGGATGATGATGATAATGATGACCATGATGACAATGATGATGATAATGATGATGATGATGATGACTATGATGGTGAGGATGATGATGATGATGGTCATGATGATGATGATGATGATGACGATGCCGATGATGATGATGATGATGAGGATGATGATGAGGATAATGACTATGATGATGATGATGATGATGATGACGAGGACAATGATAATGATGATGAACAATGATGGTGACAACGACGACGATGATGATGATGATGACAGCGATGACGACGATGATGATGAGGAACAATGATGATGATGATGATGACGACGATGATGAGGAACAATGATGATGATGATGATGACGACGATGATGAGGAACAATGATGATGATGATGATAGGTTTAGTTGAAACTTTTCTTTGATTTTATTTTCAAGCATTTTCAATGGAATGATGATGATGAACATGACAATGATGATGAACAATGATGATGAGAGGAGGAGGAGGATGACAATGATGATGATGAGGATGATGACTATGATGATGCTGATGAAAGTGATGACGATGAGGATGATGATGATGATGATGACGATGAAAATGATGATGAAGAATGATGGTGATGATGAGGAACAATGATGATGATGATGACGATGATGATAGGTTTAGTTGAAACTTTGCTTTGTTTATATTTTCAAGCATTTTTAATTTTATGATGATGATGACCATGACGATGATGATGAACAATGATGATGAGCAGGAGGAGGATGACGACAATGATGATGATGAGGATGATGATGATAATGATGATGAGGATGATGATTATGATGATGAGGATGATGATGATGATTATCACAATGACTATGACTACAATGACAATGATTATGATGATGAGGATGATTATGTTGATGATGATGATGATGATGATGACCATGACGATGATGATGAACAATGATGATGATGATGATGATGATGACGACGACGATGATGATGATGATCACGAATACTATGACTATGATGACGATGATTATGATGATGATCACGATGATGAGGATAATGATGACTATGATGGTAATGTTGATGATGATGATGATGATGAAAATGATGATGATGAGGATGATGACTATGATGAGGATGATAAGATGATGAGGATGAGGATGATGACTATGATGATGATGATGATGAGGATGAGGATGAGGATGATGATGATGATGATGATGAGGATGATGACGACGATGACGATGATGATGAACAATGATGGTGATGATGATGATGTTGATGACGATGATGATGAGGAACAATGATGATGATGAGGATGATGAGGATAAGGATGATGAAAATGATGATGATGAGGATGATGACTATGATGATGGTAATGATGAGGATGACGATGATGATGATGATTATGATGATGATTACGATGATGAGGAGGATGATGATTATGATGATTATTATGATGGTGATGATGGTAAGTGTTGGAGGCCTCCCTTACCCTCCACTAGCCATAGGTAAGGAGCATAAGACCCCATAATGGAACCCATGGGTGTAAGAAGAAAGTAGTGGTGAAGACTATATTGTAAAAATACTCATACATGTGTGAATACCAAGACATTGTTGAATAACATTAATCATTAAATGAGATAAACGTTAGTGATTAAATGCTGTAAATGTTAGGCAACAATGCACACGCATGTATATACGCGTACGTGTTCATACATATGCATGCTCTTATGCACGCGTGCACGCACTTGTTACTAGTTAAAAAAAAAGAGATCTGGATTCTTGGGGTTGCTACCAATTTTCATGGGTTTACTACAATTGTTCATGCGTTTTGTGCTCCTGAACTTTGCAATTTGGCTCATACTCAATCATCAATTGGACACTCTTTGATATATTGGATAGAAGATCACTCTTGGAATCTAACAAACATATTCAGTGGCCTTGGAAGTTAGTGGATACATTCAAACTACAAGTTTTCATTACAAAAAGAGATCATTGAATAGGTATAGTGAATTGTAAATAATTGTTTTCATTCACAAGATTTTAGATCATTTCATTGATTGATATTTTATCATATGCCTACAAT
>LPNX011152777.1:101128-114737 GCA_001517045.1 Pseudotsuga menziesii | reverse complement strand
ACACCATGGGGGATTCTTCAGAAGGTATTCCTGAACCACCTCCTCCCATTCGTGTAGACGATGGGGAATTTACTCCTACTTACGATCCTTCACCTGACTTAGTTGAGTTAGGTCCTATGATTTCTGAGATAGGAATCATGCATGATAGACCTACTCACTCTAGGACTGATTCCCCTTTGACGCGTTACTGGTATGGCATGCCGGAGGACGCTGAGACTCATTTTGAACCCGCCACTACTAGCTATGGTAGTTATGGTATGGTTGGTTTTCCTATGCATGATTTGACATTTCATGTCGAATCTGACTTTGAGCCTAGCACTATGCCTGGGGGCACTCTCATTCCTTACCATGCAGAGAGGTTTGGGAGCACTAGTCACATTGCACCTTCCGTCCCAATGGTAGAAGCTACATCTTAGATCCCTCCTAGGTCTAGATTTAGTGATCCTATTAGGATACCAGACCCAAGACGAGTGACGATTGGTGGTAGTACATATCTTATTACTCAAATTATATCATCCTCGGCCCCTAGTTCTTCAAATGTCCACCCTCCACCTTATTCACGTGGTCCTTCGAGTCGGCACATGGCTATAAGTCAGGTCCGTACTGTGGTAACTAGACCGATTGTGTCTCAAGTTTACATACCACTCGTTTCTTCAGGAGGTTATTCTCATGCTTCTAGAGGTCAGATTACTACTTCTGTGGCATATATCCCTACTTCCGGTATGTATATTCCTACTTCCGGAGCATATCTTCCTACCTACAGAGTGTCTCATGGGGCATCGCATGCGATGATCTATGGACCTTATTATGGGATGCAGTATAGATAGGTTTCTTCACCTTATGGAGGCAGGTATCAATGACCTTCTTACTCTCCTAACTACGACTTTGTAGCTACTACTAGTCAAGGTCCACCTCATTATGGTGCTTCCACGCCACCCTATACGAGTCATACGAGAGGAGGGCACTATGGCCAAGGCCATGGTGGAAACCAAACCTATATGAATCAGGGAGAGGTCCATCGACCTCATCATCCTATGCTCCCTTTCCTCGCGACACTTAACCTTCCTGACTTATTGAGACTTACAAACGATCCTGTGCCTCATGACCTAGCTTGGCCGGCTGTCCCTACCAAGCTTCCTTCGGACATACCTAAGTTTGAAGGAAAACCAGGAGAGGATCCGAGCGAACACTTTACTACATTTCACCTATGGTGCTCTTCAAATTCATTACATCAGGACTCAATCCGCTTGAGAATATTTCAACGCACCCTCACAGGGCCTGCTGCGAAATGGTATATATAGTTACCTAGGGGTGTTTTTACTTTGTTCGACGACCTTGCGATGACTTTTCTTAATCACTTCCAACTACCAGTGCGCTATGACGTTGTTACTGAACTCTTGTCGACATTTTGGAAAGATAAAGCCACCCATATTTCTGATCATATTCAAGAGTGGCATAGACAGAACAGATTAATTAAAGCCTTTATACTGCCAGAGTTCCTCCTCGAGTGGTTCCTCAAGTCGTTATTGCCGTATATAGTGAAGGATGTTTCCACATCCGGAGTGCAGAATGAGGAACAAGCGATTTTTAGGGCGTAGGAACTGGACTTGATCTATGCTCAGTCCGGTTTGTTGTATGAGATTATTCCCAATGCTCCTCGTTCTAGTTTCAATCCCAAGGTTAAACCTGGACCACGTGCCGATGGCATTGTGGGTTGTGCAAGTGCGAAACCTGCAAGTTCGGTTGCAAAACAAGCTAGTCAATTGTTAATCAACCAATTTGCTTTGGGACAAGCTATGGCTTCGTCTCAACCCACCCAAATGGTGAATGTACTTTCTATGCAATCGTCGGACCAGAAGGGTAACCATCAACCTAGACGGAATAGAAAAAAGGGTAAAAATAATAATCGAAAGGGTGGGAATAAGAATGAGAATGCTAACAATAATGACAAAAATGGTAGAAATGCTAGGGGGGACAAGCAAGCGAAACGTAAGGTTAAGTTCCCTTGCAAGTTATGTAAGGACGATCACCTCACTTACTTGTACCCTCGGATTGATAAAGCTTCGAGATTCTTAGCACAAGGCCCAGCTGTGCTAACTAACCCTTTACCGCATAACCAGAATATGAACTCGAACTTCCATGACCAGTCTAGTGAGAATGATCGACCAGAGACTAGTGCTCGTGGGTGCATTAACATGGTCCATGCTGCGAAAGTTGTGACTCATGCGAAAGATTATAGTTCGTCACAACCCAGCCCAGGCAAAGAGCTTGATCCACCAGGGTCCCCTTTGCGTATTGAGAAACCTGCGGATAAAACTGAGGCTGCACCTCACATTCCTAAGGGAGTCCTTAAGCGTTCAGGGCATAATCCAAATGCCCGAGCCACCCAGAATTATTCGGTTGTCGAGGATTTGGGCCACACTCCTTGTGCAATGTCTACATTGGAAGTGCTTCAGAGTTTTCCTTCGCAAAGGAAGGCGTTGCTTTCTACCCTTGGTGTGAATGGAGATGATTCTTCCTCGGTGATCAAATTTGAAACTGCAGGACTGCAGCCTCACTTTCCCTACTATGTGTCTCTTTTGGTGCACATAGAATGTCTTAATATGATCATCAAGCATACTATGATTGACGAGGGCGCTGCGGCTTCTGTGATGTCTTTTTCCTGTTGGAATGGTCTGGGTTCTCCTGAGCTGTCTAAATCAGTGACTATGTTAACTGCGTTTGATGGGAGATCTTTTAGGCCGCACGGTATCCTTCCTTCCCTTAAATTCCATTTGGGGGGGAAGGCCATTGCGATAGAGGTTGAGGTGGTTGATGCGCCCCTTGACTACAATCTCTTGCTGGGTAGGAACTGGATGTATAGTATGCAAGCCATTACTTCTTCCTTGTTTTGCGTTGTATGCTTTCCACATAATGGGAAGATTGTAACGATTGATCAAATGGCATTCAAGAATCCATCTGTTACAGTATCTTTGGGAGCTTCGATCCCGATCGTTGACCACTCCCAGCTGGAAACTGGGAGTGTGGGTGTAGGCATGTATCCATCCCTCATGGGAAGCTTTAGTTGTCCTGCACTGATTCTCATGATAGGATATTGTTTCGATGAGGCTTCGACATCTACGACCTCGGTGTCTTTTCGCATGACCCATATGGAAGATCCTTGGATTCTTCCTCCATCGAGTACTTCGAGTGAGCCTGTCGAGACAAGTGTGACGTTGCCTGCAGCTATGATAGCTTATCAAGCCAATCTCAAGAGTGTTGCAGAGCCTTGTTCTTCCTCTTTGTGGATGGAGGAGGAAGACCCCTATGTGCTGTCGGCATGGGCAGTATAGTATTCTCATGCCCAAGACTACCTTGATATGGTTTTCCCTTCAAATGAAGCGATTATCGAGGCTATGTTAGGAGTTGAGCCACCATGGGAGGAACTTCATCATAGATCATACTTTCTTCTAGCGCTTGACCATTTGGAGCAAGAGGATTATAGGGAGATTCTTAGTCAAAGAGTTGGTAGTCCTATGGTTCCATTAAGCTCTCCTGGTCTGATGGCTGATGGAAACATGGTGAACATATCTTCCACGATTTCTATCAACATCTCTCACAATTCTGGCACAATAGAGAATGTCTATATTGGGGCGGAATGTTCCCATGCTGAGATTGTAGAATATACCGAGCTATTCAAGGAATTCCATGATGTTTTTTCTTGGTCTTATGAGGATATGCCAGGTATTGACCCTCAGATTGTTGAGCATGAGATTAATACTTACCCCAATACTAAGCCTATTCGACAGCGTTTACGCACCGTGAATCCTAGGAAAGCACCTGCCATTAAGGCAGAGATAGAGAAGCTGTTGAAAGCTAGTTTCATCTATCCCGTTTCCTTGACGGAGTGGGTTTCAAACCCCATTCCGGTGGATAAGAAGCAGGGAGCGATCCGCATATGCACTGATTTCCATGATTTGAATCGTGCCTGTCCTAAGGATAACTTCCCCACACCATTTATAGATCAGATTTTGGATGAGTGTGCGGGTAGCGAGGTGTTCTCCTTTATGGACAGATGTTCTGGGTATAATCAGATCCAGATTAAACCTGAGGACCAACACAAGACCACATTTATTTGTCCTTGGGGAACATTTCCATATCGAAAAATGCCTTTCGGCCTTAAAAATGCTGGAGCTATGTTTCAGCGGGCGATGAACTTGATCTTCCATGATCTCAAGTCTATTATTGAATTATTTTTGGATGACCTCACTGCTCATTCTTGTATGAGAATGCATCATCCCTATCACTTGATATTGGTATTCGAAAGATGCCGACACTATTCAGTTAGATTAAATCCTCATAAGTGCATCTTTTGCATGAAGTCAGATCATTTGTCAGGGTTCATTGTTTCGAAAGAGGGTATAAGAGTCGACCCTTTGAAGGTTGAGTCAATACTTCAGTTGTCTCCCCTGAAGAACATTCATCATCTTCAGTGTTTGCAAGGCATGGAAAACTTCTTATGAATATTTGTTGTCAAGTTTTCCAATTTGACTAGAGGCTTCATGCGTCTCTTGAAGAAGGATACTCCCTTTGAATGGGATGAGCGAGCCCAGGAGTCCTTCGATGCACTCAAGCGAGCCCTAGAATGGGCCCCGGTGATTAGTCCTCCGGATTATAGCCGAGATTTTCTATTATATGTGGCCGTGTCCTTAGAGATGATTGGTATGGTTTTGGTTCAAGAGGATGAGGAGCTCCAAGAGCATGTCATATATTATCTGAGCCGAAACCTTATTGACGCAGAAATTCATTATTCTCATGTCGAGAAGCTTGCTTTAGCTACCGTACATGCGGTTCATCGTTTCAGACATTATTCTCTCCTTCGCCAGACCTTGGTTGTGGCCCATGTCAATCCATTTCAGTTCATCCTCACCCGAAGGATGATTGGGGAAAAGTATAATAAATGGATTGTCATTCTGCAAGAATTTGATCTCAAGTTTGTTTCAGCAAAATCGAAGAAATATTTAATCTTTGCAGAGCTTATATCGGATTTCCTGAGTGAGGCCGAGGAGTTGGTTTGTGAAGATACGTTTTTCGATGAACACATCTTCTTAATCTCAACATTAGACCCATGGTATGGGGATATCATAGTATATTTACAAACACAGAGGATCCCTACTCACCTCTCGCGAGATGAACAACAATGATTACATCACGTATCTAAGAACTACCTTATAGTGGACAATACTTTGTACTGCCATGGAGTAGATTCCATTTTACGACATTGTTTAACTCATGATGAGGCTGAGGTTGTGCTGAATGATTGCCATGGAGGGGCATGTGGTGTTCATTTATCTGGGCTTTCTACAGCTCAAAATGTTTTGAGAGTGGGTTATTTCTGGTCGTCGATCTTTAAATATTGTGTTGATGCGGTCAAGAGGTGCCACCCTTGCCAGGTGTTCGCATGTAATATGCACTCGAAACCTACCCCACATCCTATTATCACCGTCAGTCCCTTCACTAAGTGGGGGCTCGATTTTATGGATTGCAACCCAGCTTCGGCTGGGGGACACCATCACATTATAGTGGCTGTTGATTATTTCATGAAATGGGTTGAGGCTATGCCTACAGTAAAATCCAACAGTGAGACAGCCACTCACTTTGTATTCAACCAAATTATTACTCAGTTTGGGATTCCGAAAGAGCTTGTCACTGACCATGGCTCGCACTTTCAGAACCATATGATGGAAGAGTTGGCATCCAAGTTAGGGTATAAGCAAGAGCACTCCTCTTCTTACTATACTCAAGTGAATGGATAGGTAGAGGCAGTGAATAAATCAATCAAATCCATTCTCCAACGAACCATCACACAAAGCAAGACGAATTGGCACATCATGTTATATCCTGCTTTATGGGCATATAGAACCGCGGTTAAGACTGCCACTGGTTTTTCTCCATATCAGCTTGTACATGGACTGGAGTCGATATTGCCGGTTGAATGCGAGATTCCTTCGTTGAAGCTAGCTGTGGAACTATTACCAAACACTTCACCTTTGGAGGAGTGTTTAGTTCACCTTGAGCAACTTGATGAGCAGCGTCGGGATGCCTTGGTGGCTCTAGAGGTTAATAAACGTCGCGTTAAGGTCCAGTACGATAATTTTGTCCATCCAAGAGTGTTTAGTGAAGGTGACTTGGTCCTTTTGTGGGATCAATCGAAAGAACCCTTGGGGGCAGGGAAATTTAATCCTATGTGGCATGGTCCTTACGTGGTCAAACGTGTCTTAGATAAGGGTACTAATGAGTTAGTGGATTACAAAGGAACATCTTTGGCGGAGCCTAGAAATGGGCTCTATCTCAAAAAATACTATGCATGATCTTTAGCCAAGGCTGCTTGTTGTATATTATTGTACAACTTTGCATAGTTAGGTCTTTTTCTTATCGTGATCGGGTTTGTGATTAGTTTCCATTTCTTTTGGCAGATGTCAATGGAATCTTCCACCTACATAGGATTCGCAGATGGTGCAAGCCGTCACACTCAACACTTAGCCTTTGCTGCTTGGGTGATTTATACTCCTATGGGTCAAGTACTGTCTTCAGGAGGTGTATGTCTACGACCATCTTCCAACAATGTTGCTGTATATAGCGTCGTTATTGGGCTTCTATGGGATGCCATTCTACATGGTGTTATATCTCTTGAGGTACGCCTTGATTTAGATTTAGTAGTGTCACAGCTGAATGGTTTGTACCATGTTAGAGATTTGACATTATTGAGAAGGTTCTTACGTGTGAGATTGTTAGAACAACAATTTGACAGTATAACATATATACACATTCCAAGAAAGAATAATCAAGTTGCTGACTCATATGCTAACTACATGTTAGATTGGAATTTGTCTCATTCATAATAAATTAATCATAAACACATTTACACATTTAAATAAATAAATCGATAACCATAAAACGTTTTTATATACGTAAAAAATGTGGTAACACATAGTGTCATATACAAAATTGGGGCTTTTAAAGCCACCATCATATAGTACACGGTAGTGCAAAACATATACACTCCCAGGTGTCTAATCATGTGGAGGAGGAGGAGGGTTGTGATCATGGAACGTCACTACGGCTCTAGCTAGCCGCTGGAATAAACGCACCCATGTGCGTGGTACACCCACCACCTACCGCTGCATGGCCTCAGGTAAGGCCTCGACTTGCGCCATGGGAAATCTATGATTCAATCTCATAAAGTTGGTATGAATGCTCTGGAGCATTTGCTCCACATCCACACTCATGATGTCATCTCCTCTTCCCCTTTGTCTATGACGAGGGAAGCCCTCTGGCCGCTGTGGTCCCACATCTGCACATGAATGGTAGATGTCACTATGTATTGTTGCGCAAAAACATGTCTTTTTGATTCCACATAATCAAGAAAATACAAAAAAAAATTAAATAACTCAAATTTTTAAAAAAGAGTGAGGGTCGAGATTCGTTACCTATATCACCATATGTTGATCTTGGTGGCAATGGCATGTCCGGATCCCCCCAGAAATCTATCCCTGCATAGGGGTAGTCATCTATGGCAACGATTTGTCATCGCCACCATGGAAAGAAGTTAGTTGGATATGGGTTGGCCACCCTACCACCCCCCAGTATGCACACAGCATCTGCCCAACACCATTAGACCGGATCTCGAACCCCGTGCAGAGGAATGCCCACTCTAGGGCTCAATCCTGGAACACGCTCAAAGAAAAACGTGCTCAAGATACTGCTGAACCCGAAGTTCTGTATCCTTCCTACCTTACACTCACTGAGTTGGTGTTTCATGTTGCTCAGTAGTGTAGTACTCCAGTCATATATAGTGGATCTCATGCACTCCACTGCATAGAACATCAGAGGCTGCGAGGCCTGGTGGAGTGATGCTAAGTCGGCTATCCTGTCCAGTGTCAACAATATGGAATTTAGGCCCAGCACCTGTATAGGATTGGTAGAGATTTGACTCCTCGCCTTCTCCGTGTTTGGATGACAGTACACTGCTATGTACTCATCGATAGTCAGGACACCCCCTGGCCCACCTCGGGAATGAAGGTTCACCACCTCCCCTCGTCTAGAAAGACCAGTGATAAAGTATGTGTCCTCCACCTCTATGGTGAGGGACATCCCATCAATACGGAAGGACTCTGAGTCTGGATCCCAATAGTCTACCAGCATCTGTAGCAGTCTTGTTTTGGCCCTCAAACCACCAAGACACCAAAACTTGTAGAGTCCGCATGCACAAAGAGCTTGTTGAGCCATTAAGTCGGCCCTTACTGCTTCCTCTACTTCACCATGCTCACGCTCTCTCCACTCTAGCACCATCCTGCAAAATAAATTTCAATATTACCCATTAGTTTCTTGAAAATTCATATGCGCGGCCTCATACGCTACTATTTTGCAAACAACCACGTATGTACATGGGTTTGAGGCCCTTTTCCGCGTATAGCCATCCCTATACGTGGAAAAAACCTCGATATCTGCGTGGGCCGCAGCACATAATTTGGGATGGCTTAAAAACCTCATTTAACCATGAAAATCTATAAAAATTATATCAAAATGCAAGAGGAGAGCATGAGTAAATACCAGGAAGAAACGGTTGTGAATTCCGCCGGCTGGATCTCCTGGAATTTGCAGTTGAAAATCAGAGCTCAAATGGGTAAAAGTTTCAAATGATTCATATTTTTTACTATTTATAGAAAAATTTTCAAATATTTGAAAATTTTTACCCCCTTTCCTATAGTTTCGACATTTTCTAACCATTTTGGACCGTTTTTGACATAATTTGTGATCTAGAAGACCTTTTTCAGTGCCATTTTAGCCGTTGGATTGACCCGTTCATGCTGATCTCTGGTATCATGTCTAAACTGGCATATAGGCTAGGTTCACCACCGTTTGCATTTTGCATGACCTTATGACCATATCACCATGTCCTTAAGTACGAACCCACTCTATTATGTCACGGAACCTTCTTGCTGCTTTAGAAGTGGCATGATACGAGTGGTAGAGCTTCACCTTACATGGGTACCCTCGTTAGCACCTTATTTGCATTTGGTTCCCATGTCGACATTTTCTCCTTTAGGGTGTGGGAGTCTATTGTATAGTATCGCCATGACATTTCGCAAGAGCCTCATACTCCTGTTGATCTTATGCTGCCCTATTTCTCTCAGGACTCCCTTATGTCAAGTTGTGAATGCATTATCATGAGCTTTTCCTACCTTATTGAGCTTTATGCCAACTCCCATGACATTGCATTTCAGCCATATAGCCCGAGATTGTCTCATGTCTAGCCATGCAGAGCCATTTTTTATATCCTTCACAGCTTGATTCCCTTTTTACCAGGAGGGGATTTCCCCCCGAGTGTTGATATCCTACACATGTATCCTTGCATTGAGCATAGGTATATTCCACTGCTTGGAACTAGTTTGTTTTCTCTTATGACACTCATCTCCTCCTAGTCTGTAACTATAAAGCTAGTTTATTCTTTTTTCAAGCTTTTCAAATAACTGAAAAAGTCCAAAAAAATAAAAAAACCAAAAATCCGAACAAGGAAAGATGTTATCTTTGGCAGCTGTCGAGTTGTGTCACCTTTGAATAGAGCACTGTATATCACATCCATTGGTTGGGTTATCATTTGACTTTTGGATCTGTACTCGTTTATCTGAGTTTATCTCCACCGACTGGTTAAGCTTCCAGTCCCTATGGAGCCTCTATTGATGCCTCCCATGTCACAAAGATGTCCCAGTTTGTATATCGATTCTATGATTCCTTCATTCAGTCATCATACACTGTTATGCTCTTGTTCGAAGGAAGTTGAAACCTGAGTCGGCCATTCCTCAGTTATCTTGACTTTGCATATCGACCATTCCCGGTACAATTACTGGTTCGTGCACCTTATGATTGAGTCCTTCCACATTATACAGCTTTGCTGAGTACCTCATGTTGGATGATGTGGGATGCCTTAATTCCCTCCTTCCAGTGGATTTCATCCCATCGAATTCATATCATTTATTCTGGGATTGGAATATAGAGTCATTTTGAGTGCCTTGAGACTTGCAGTCATCAGTGGCAGGTTCTCTCGCCATCGACAGTTTCTTGGGAATACATCAATGTCCCTTGATCGATGGATCCTCTCAAGTGTTCGACCTCAACTCATTTATTCACACTTGTTAGTTTTCACTTTAGTACCTTTATTCCCATTTTCATTATCGGTGGGTGATCTCGCGTCTGTTAACGGTATACATTAATGACCGGTAATCAGACAATGGACTACTATGTTCGACCTTGACACCTCTATTCGCATAGTAGGACATGTACTCGTAATGGTTTGTGTAGAATACCTTCCAGATTGGTGGCATCTCTTATATGCTACCTCCTTGATCGTGGCAGTGTTCATGAGATTTCAGCTCTCGTGACTTGATTCCAGTATATGTCAGACATTTCCAGCCACTATGGAGATCTTGATGTATTATATATCTTCAGGCATTTTGGAGATCATGGTCCTTTGTATATCTTCATCATGGAGATTCTTATCTATGTATATTGTACGTGGCGATGACCACATATTTGATATCATGTATTATTCTTATTCATGGCCATTGTACTCTTATGTATCCGGGACTACTATATGTACTTGCAATTATATGTATAGTTGTATTATTGTACTATGCTGATTGGGTGGCTGGTCTTCCATTTGGGATCCTTCATCACTCCACTTCTGGGATGGACTTATAATATATTTTGGCCATCGTATAATCCCTCTGATCTCATACATTAGGGGGCATCTGTTATAGTGTATTTCACCACTCTAGGTGAATCACACTTTGTATGGCCTTCCCCTATCCCGCTACAGACTCCTTAGACCCTATGGACCACTTTTTTTCCTTTGATGTTTCCTTGATCATCCCTACAAACATATGAAAAATGATATACGTGGCTTTTAACCCTATAATCGCGTACATACGCGGGTTTGACCCATATAACCATGTACATCGAGATGTGTGCATAATCCAAATCCTTTTGGAGTTTTCCTTGACATGGATCTGACTCATTTGACTCCTGGCCTTCCATATGCCTTGAGATTGCTTGGATTCAACCTTTCATTATCCCTTTGAAAGCTATATAAGGAACCCCTTGGTACATTGAAGGCATAAGAGAGAATTGAGAGCAAAGAAACTATAGTCCATTGGTGCCGGAACTTATGCTTGAGTCTGCATCCCTTTGTCCCTTGGAGCACTTTTGTGTTCTTCCCAAGCTTTCCTTTTTCTTGTGAGCTTGCTATCGAGAGATGGAGGATTGAAGTGGTGGAGGCCCAAGTGGGGGATTCAGTTTCTCCGGTTTGCAGACATGCCATCAGAGGTTGTATCTTGTAATCTCTAATTTATATTAATAGAAATATATTTTCCTGTACAATGATGTGTATTTGAATGAATATTTTATCCATGGGATTATGTCAAATATTATTGATTATATATGCTAGAATAGATCTAACACCATGATATATAGAATGCTTGTATTGTTTACTTGTTCTTGAGAAAGTAATCTATCAACTCAAGCTGAAGTTGGAAAGCTCAACGGGGATATACTTCAACCGTCCGAAATAAGGTACGAGGTCTGATCCTTTAGTGTTAGACATTTAATTTCTATTGCATATTGGAAAGGATTGATTTCTGGAGTCAAGTTGTCTGTTGTTGTACCCCAAGCCATAGGAATTTCTCTCCATTACAGAAATGGACAGAATGAGACATGGTCCAAAAATTTCCACTACTAGTGCGACCGATCCTATCATATTTTATGACATAAAACCTCTAGTTCAAAACCACGGGTGAAGAAGTTGCGTCCAACGGAACCAACTCAAATTCCAACATTAACACATAATCTAGCCAAAAATCCATCAACAAGCCATGTTGAAGCTCTTGAAGACATAAGTATATTGAGAGTCCCTGAGTACCAAGCATTGGACCTAGGAGAAATTATTAATTTGAGATCTCTCCAAGAATACCACACCCATGTCAAGAACACTCCCAATATGGACCAACATGTGAATGAAGCACCACAACAAAGAAGCCATGGGATTCATAGCTCATGTCCACCTTCCCTACCTCAATTGTCTAGTGCAAGAAAAAGGACTCCTAGACGTATCCATGTGGATAAAAGTTGTCTGTCAGGCCTTGAAGGTAAGTTTCCCAAATGCACTATCGATTGGAAATGTAGCAAATTAATGAAGGAATATTTTGAATCCAAAGGCAATGCAGGTAAATGTCAATTATTACTATGTTTGTTAAAGTCAAATTATTTAGTTGTTGTTAGGAGAATTCTAGGCATAAAGATGGTTAGAATTTCAGAGGCTAACAATCATATTGTTAGAAATATCCAATATGTTTTTAATGTGATTGGGAAGACGTCTCGCACTAAATATCTTTGTGCGGCTCATCGTGTGTTATCAGAATCAGTTGCAAGAAAGTCCACATGACAACGTCGCCTCCTTTCACACACTTCTCACATACTTAAATTCAATATAAAAACTATTAAGAAGTACTCTGTTATAAGAGAAAATATTCAGACTCCATGTGGAAAATATTGTTGGGATTTTGTGGGTAGGTTTCCTCATCGAGATATGAAGCTAATTGATGTTGTTAAGGACTTAGTACAAAAGTTCTAGCATGATCATACTAGACCTTCATCTAACCAAAGAGATGTGCTAAAGCTGTGAAAAGGTTCTACTGAACGCGAAACCCACATCAAACACTTCCTTGACACAACACAGACTGAAATATATGAGAGATTCAGGAATGAGCACACACAATTGAACCTGGGCCAAATGTCCTTTGAGAAATGTAAACCATCGTATGTTCATATATGCATTAATCGAAACACATGCTGTTGTATATACCATGTAGAATATGAATATTTTTATGACACATATAAACATATATTTTTTGATTTGCATACTAACATTGAGCAGGGCTGTAATGAATCCGTAATACCATAGAATGCATCAAGATATTTTATTGTCAGCATCATGTTTCCAAGGCATGAAGGACAAAAATACTATAGAAAATCATGTCTATATGGGAATTGTTCCAGGTGCAGTGGGTTTTATCTTTTGAACCATTGCATTCATGGTAGCGATGAGCATCAATTTGGTAGTATGAGTGTGGAGATGTGGAGATGCAGAGCTTCAAGTATGTAACTGTTATGGAGAGTACCTTATTCCAGATGGTTGAAGTAGATCCACGTTGAGCTTTCCAATATTCAGCTTGAATTGATATAATACTTCCTCAACAATAAGTAAACAACACAAGCATACTATATATCATGGTGTTAGATCTATTCTAGCATATATAATCAATAATGTAAAAGCATTTGACATATTCCAATGGATACAATATTCATTCAAATACACATTACTAGACAGGAAAAGATATTTCTATTAATGTGAATCAGAGATTACAAGTGACAACCTCTGACGGCACGTCTGCGAACCGGAGAAACTGAATCCCCCACTTGGGCCTCCACCACCTCAATCCTCCATCACTCAGATAGCAAGCTCACTAGAAAAGGGCAAGCTTGGGAAGAACACAATAGTGCTCCAAGGGACAAG
>LPNX011152777.1:80730-96064 GCA_001517045.1 Pseudotsuga menziesii | reverse complement strand
CATAAGTTCTGGCAACAATGGACTATAGTTTCGTTACTCTCAATTCTCTCTTATGCTTTCAATGTCTCAAGGGGTTCCTTATATAGCTTTTCAAATGGATACTGGAAGGTCGAATCCGTGTGATCTCAAGGCATATGGAAGGCCAGGAGTCATATGAGTTGGATCCAAGTCAAGGAAAACTCCAAAAGGATTTGGATTATGCACACATCCCGATGTACGCGACTATAGGTGTCATATCCGCGTATGTACGCGGTAATCGGGGTAAAAGCCGCGTATATCACTTTTCTTATGTTTTTAGGGATGATCAAGGACACATCAAAAGGAAAAAAATATTCCATAGGGGTTAATGAGTCTGCAGTGGGACAAGGGAAGGCCATACAATGTGTGATTCACCTAGTGTGGTGAAATCCACTATAACAGTAACCTATCAATTAGTTAGTGCGAAGGAAAGTAAAAATATTGCATTGGTGAAGTCACAGGTGAAAATGATTATTGCATGTTTTTACTCTTACATGTTCAGTTTCTACATATACATTCCTTAAAGGTCACACTCTAATATGACCCTTGACGGAGTTCTACAAGAAAACCAAGCATTATGTTCAACATGTGCATGTAGTGCGATGGTAGGATGAGAAATACAAAAATACAGGGACAAATTTCCCATTGGGACCATATTTTCAATTGTGGATTTTGCAGAAAACTACACCCTTCAACCACAAAATGAAATTCAAAGTCAATACTACCATTCCGACCAAGTCAACATCATGGTACATATTGCGTATAGGCATGGCCGTGAGAGCAACATTAACAACAGGATAATACAAAAGGAGACAAACTTTTACATAAGTGATGATAGATGCCATGATCTACATTATGTGCAACATTGTTTTTGAAATTTCTATGATTAGCTAAAGGAGGGAGATATACAGATGGATCAGCATTGGATATGGTCAGATGGTTGTGTGGTCTAGTTCAAAAATTCTTGAGTCTTCCAATGGATGAGTATGTCACATAAGAATTACAATGTGACACATATATGTTACTACTTTGAGACCGAGAACGACAAAGGTGAGCATGATGGGGCTGGTGCATGCATTAAGACCGCACTACGAAGGGAGGAGATGAGGTTTACCAGAAACCCCCATATCAAAGATGCAGAATCCATAGTTCAATGGCGCTATGAAACAATGTCAAACTGAACTAAAGTGAACCATACATCAATAGGGACAAGAAGGCAAGTTAGGAATTTTTGGCAAGTGATTGAAATAAATCAATCATGTTCCTATAGGTGTGGCATAATGCAAGGAACATGTGGATTTCATTCGGTTCGAAGCTCAAACAACCCCCTATTTGAAATACGGACACAAAAGCTTGCTTTCTTTTCCATCCCTTGTAGCACTGGGGAATGGGATGAATGTGAATTCATGGATTGGGTTGATGATTGGGATAATGTGTCACTTGCAGTAAACCCATGTTTAGTCATTTAAACAACCCACTTAGAGGAGGGTTAGTCAACAATTTCAATAGACTACGACCATATCTCATATCTTGTACAGCTAGGACACATATATGCAGTTGTTTCCCCAAAAGACAATGAATGGGAAACATATTATTGGTTGGATTCAACGATGCATTCGAGGTAAGTAAATCATGAATAGATCATTGATTGATGATGAAGGAAATGAATTTCCTATTGGATCGATGGTCGTTGAGGGTGAATATCTTACACTAGATCGGAAATCAAGAAGAACTAGTGGGCATGTATTCATGGATTACAAACCAGGTTCTGTGGTCTATCACTTCACAAAATTGATTATTGGAACGGACATCCATCTATAGACAATGTCAAATAAGAACTCAACCAAGGTACATTAATCCTTTCCTCATTCATAGAATGAGAGATTGATGGAGGAAATTAGCAACAGAGAGGATCTAGATGGCTATATTGAATGATATTGGGTAATTGCGCTTACACTCCATTGGGGAGAAACCATATTTTGCACAATATGGCCTAGAGGCATGCCCAGACTATGTGGAGTCGGGGGGGAGGCCACCCTAGGCATAATCTGATGCCATGGTCCCAATGAAACTGACGGTTTGTCCATCGGATGCCTGGTCAACTTTCAATGGTGAGTTACAACACGCTTGAAAATGCCATTCAAGGACACCTGGGAAAATTCAAGGCCGGGGTCCAAAAACTAAACCAGGCAGTGATTTCTAAATCCGTCGGCTCTTGTAGGTGTGTTTGGGCATGGCTGTCATGGGTAGCCCACCCCTAGATTCCCGTCACAAGGTTGCATGAACCATTTCTAGGGTTGCAGGAACCCCACTTGGGATTTCATTCATTCAGTGCCATGATCCCAACAGAACCAACGGTTCATCCATCGGATCCCCGGTCAACGTTCTATGACGAGTTGCAGTAGGCCTTCAAAAGTCGTTCAAGGACACTTGACCAATTCAAGGCGAGGGTCCAAAAACCAAACTGAGTGGATATTTTCTATTCCATAAGCTCTTGCAGGTGTATTTTGGCATGGCCTCCATGGGAAAACCACCCCGAGATGCTCAGCACAGGTTTTTGTAGGGCCGATGCACCGTTGCCAGGGTTTCATTAACCCCATTTTCATGTGACTTTAAACTCAACATAACTCGGCAACCGAAGGTCGAATTGACAAACTGTCGACTCCGTTGGTCTCTTGGCATGCCATTACCTTTATTGGGACCTCTCCACCATGTTTTCATGGACCAATGAATTCATTGTGCATCGGTTTCATAAACTAGGGTTTTGCTTAGTTTCCTTCAATGCAACTCTCGCATTGGTGGGTCAAATCTGCAAAACCCTCCACTATTCCAGTATTGATAGTGTTCCCATATTGGAATTTCCCATACACATTGTCAAATCCAAAATCATGAAATCTTGTTGCTCTGTTTGGTTTTTCGCTCCCAGACCGAGACTCACCAAGTGTCCTTGAACGACATTTTCATGCGATTTCAACTTGACATAACTCGACAACCGGAGGTCCTATCGACAAGCCTTCGAATATGTTGGTCTCCTGGAATGCCATTACCTCTAGGGCCTCTCTCCACTGCATTTACATGGCCCATTGAATTCATTGTGCATCGGTTTTGTAAACTAGGGTTTTTCTCAGTTTCCTTCAATGCAACTCTCACATTGGTGGTTCAACTCTGCAAATCCCTCCACCATGCCAGTATTGGTAGTGTTCACATATATACATTTCCCATATGCACTTGTCGGAGCCAATGACATGCAATATTTCTTCCTCGTTTGGTTTTTTACTCCCAGATTGAGAGTCACCAAGTGTCTGTGAAAAACATTTTCATGCGAATTTCAACTCAACATAACTCGGTAACCGGAGGTCGGATCGATGAGCCGTCAACTCTGTTGGTCTCCTAGAATGACATTACCTCTAGGTTCCCTGTTTGCCACATTTTCATGGCATAGTTACTTCATTGTGCATCGGTTGTGTAAACTAGGGTTTTGCTTAGTTTCCTTCAATGCAACTATCGCATTGGTGGGTCAGCTCTGCAAAACCCTCCACTATACAAGTCTTGGTATTGTGCCCATATTGACATTTCCCATACACACTTTTTAGATCCAACGACATACAATATTATTGCTTCGTTTGGTTTTTCGTTCCCAAACCGAGAGTGACCAAGTGTCCCTGAATGACATTTTCATGCGAATTTCAAATTAACATAACTCAGAAACCGAAGGTTGAATCGATGAGCCATTGAATTTGTTAGTCTCTTGGCATGCCATTACCTCTAGGGTCCCTCTCCACCATGTTTTCATGGCCCAATGACTTCATTGTGCACCGCTTTCATAAACTAGGGTTTTTCTCAATTTCCTTCAATGCAACTCTTACATTGGTGGGTCAACTCTACAAAAACCTCCACCATGCCAGTATTGGTAGCGTTCCCATATATGAATTTCCCATACACATTTTTTGGAGAATGAGAGATTGATGGAGGAAATTAGTAACAAAGAGGATCCATCTAGCTATATTGAATGATATTGGGTAATTGGGCTTACACTCCGTTGGGGCGAAACCATAGTTTGCACAATTTGGCTTGGAGGCATGCCCAGATTATGTGAAGTCAGGGGGGAGGCCACCCTAGCCATAATTTGGTGCCACGATCCCAAAGAAACTGATAGTTTGTCCATCGGATCCCTGGTCAACTTTCAATGGTGAGTTGCAGTAGGCTTGTAAACGCCATTCAGGGACACCTGGGCCAATTCAAGGCTGGGGTCCAAAACCTAAATCGGGCAGTGATTTCTAAATCCGTCGGCTCCTGTAGGTGTGTTTGTGCATGGCCGCCATGGGTAGGCAACCCCTAGATTCATGGCACAAGGTTGCATGAACCATTTCCAGGTTTGCATGAACCCCACTTGGGATTTCATTCATTTTATTTCCATGATCCCAACGGAACCAACGGTTCATCCATCAGATCTCCGGTCAACATTCTATGATGAGTTGCAGTAGGCCTCCAAAAGTCGTTCAAAGACACTTGAACAATTCAAGGCAGGTGTCCAAAAACCAAACTAAGTGGATATTTTCTATTCCATCAACTCTTGTAGGTGTTTTTGGGCATGGCCTCCATGGGAAAGCCACCTCGAGATGCTCGACACAGGTTTTTGTAGGGACGATACACCGTTTCCAGGGTTGCATTGACCCCATTTTCATGCGACTTTAAACTCGACATAACTCGGCAACTGGAGGTCAAATAGACAAATTATCGACTCTGTTGGTCTCCTGGCATGCCATTACCTTTATTGGGGCTCTCCACCATGTTTTCATGGCCCAATGAATTCATTGTGCATCGTTTTCATAAACTAGGGTTTTGCTTAGTTTTCTTCAATGCAACTCTCGCATTGGTGGGTCAAATCTGCAAAACCCTCCACTTTTCTAGTATTGGTAGTGTTTCCATATTGAAATTTCCCATACACATTGTCAAATCCAAAAGCATGCAATCTTGTTGCTCTGTTTGGTTTTTCTCTCCCGGACCGAGACACACTAAGTGTCCTTGAACGACATTTTCATGCGAATTTCAACTTGACATAACTCGACAATCGGAGGTCGTATCGACAAGCCTTCGAATCCATTGGTCTCCTAGCATGCCATTATCTCTAGGGCCTCTCTCCACTGCATTTACATGGCCCATTGACTTCATTGTGCATCGGTTTTGTAAACTAGGGTTTTTCTCAGTTTCCTTCAATGAAACTCTTGCATTGGTGGGTCAACTCTATGAATCCCTCCACCATGCCAGTATTGGTAGTGTTCACATATATACATTTCCCATACACACTTGTTGGAGCGAACGACATGCAATATTTCTACCTCGTTTGGTTTTTCGCTCCCAGATCGAGAGTCACCAAGTGTCCATGAACAACATTTTCATGCGAATTTCAACTCGACATAACACGGTAACCAGAGGTCGGATCGATGATCCATCAACTCCGTTGGTCTCCTTGAATGACATTACCTCTAGGGTCCCTGTATGCCATGTTTTCATCGCATAATGACTTCATTGTGCATCGGTTTTGTAAACTAGGGTTTTTCTCAGTTTCCTTCAATGCAACTATCGCATTGGTAGGTCAGCTCTGCAAAACCCTCCACTATACCAATCTTGGTATTTTTCTCATATCGAAATTTCCCATACACACTTTTTGGATCCAACGACATACAATCTTGCTACTCCATTTGGTTTTTCGTTCCTGGACCGAGAGTGACCAAGTGTCCCTGAATGACATTTTCATGTGAATTTCAACTCAACATAACTCAAAAACCAGAGGTTGAATCGATGAGCCATTGAATTTGTTGGTCTCTTGGCATGCCATTACCTCTAGGGTCCCTCTCCACCATGTTTTCATGGCCCAGTGACTTCATTGTGCATCGCTTTCGTAAACTAGGGTTTTTCTCAATTTCCTTCAATGCAACACTCCCATTTACAAAAACCTCCACCATGCCAGTATTGGTAGCGTTCCCATATATGAATTTTCCATACACAGTTTTTGAAGCCAATGGCATGCAATCTTGCTCCTCTGTTTCGTTTTTTGATCCCGGACCGAGAGTCACCAAGTGTCCCTAGATGACATTTTCATGCAACTTTCAACTCGAAATAACTAAAAAACCGAAGGTCGTATCGATGAGTGTTCGAATCCGTTGGTCTACTACCATGCCATTACATCTAGGGGACCTATCCACCACATTTGCATGGCCCAGTGACTTTATTGTGCATCTGTTTCGTAAACTAGGGTTTTGCTCAATTTTCTTCAATGCAACTCTCGCATTGGTGGGTCATATGTACAAAACCCTCCACCATTCTAGTCTTGGTAGTGTTCCCATATAGGAATTTCCCATACACACTTTTCGAAGCCAACTACATGAAATCTTGTTGCTCTGTTTGGTTTTTCGCTCTCGGATCGAGAGTCAACTCGACATAACTAAAAAACGAGAGGTTAGATCGACGAACCGTCGACTCTGTTGGTATCCTAGCATGCCATTACCTAGAAACCAATAGACCATATACCTAGAAGATATGTACCTACACTACAACAAAGAAACTAGAGTTTCCTAAATTACAAGTAGAAACACATAATTGTATGAATTAGAAGTAAACAATCATACATGAATTACAAGTATATAACCAGTTAGAGTGTCATAGATTGAAATAATTTCCCATACACAGAGATAATATATATTTTAATCTCTCTTATGTAGAACCACTTAGACTATATACCTAAGATACAACAGAAAANAACCTAAAAACTAGGGTTTATAAATTTACACATATAACTACAAACTAGGGTTTTATGAAGTAGAAATTCACATACATAGAGATCATGTGCTATGTTAGTCTCACTTAAGTAGAAATAATCAAACCATATACCTAAGCTACATGCATAAATAGAAAAAAAACTAGGGTTCACAAATTTAGAGATAGAACTACAAACTAGAGTTTATGAACTCATTAGGTTTATATCATTATATTTGTCAGTCTCACTCAACTAGAAACACCTATAAGATATGTACATGCACTACAACATAGATATAGTTTCATGAACTACAAACCACAAATCTAAAAACTATGGTTCACACATTTTAGACATAGAAATAATTGTATGAAATAGAAGTAGAGACACATACATGGATTACAAGTATCAAGCCAACCGGGATTTCATGAATTGAAAGAAATTCAAATACATAGAGATCAAATTCTATGTTAGTCTCACTTCTTTACATAAAATTAGACCATATACCTAATCTACAAGAACAAATAGAAAAAAATATAGTGTTTCATGAAGTACAAACCACAAACCTAAAAAATAGTGTTTACACATTTACACATACAACTACAAACTAGAGTTTTATGAACTCATTAGGTTTAGATAATTATATTTTTTGGTATCACTTAGCTAGAAAACAATAGACCATATACCTAGAATATATGTAGCTAGAATAAACCATATACCTAGAATAGACTATATACCTAGAATATATGCTTGCAAGCCAATAACCATAATTAATATTTCTTGTGAAAGAGGGGGGTCAAACGGTTAGGATTATTAATCCTCCCTTGTCCAATTTTTTCATATGTCTAAATCAGGAGTCATGTCTAAATCAAGAGTCCATCCAGTCTATTTTTAGTCACTAGCACCATTGGGTCCACTTGGTTTAATTGGGGCACATGTTCCAGTTACTAAAGTGTGGGGAACACTAATTGAGGCCTACTGCCACTGATTGCAATTGCATGCATCAGTTTAGGAGCCTCCTAGATCAATTCCTACAATTTAGGAGCCACTAGGAGTGTCAATACCAACCTTCATCAGTTGAGTTTAGTTAGTGACTAGTCAAGCTGAGTTAGGAGTCAATTACATTCAGTTCTAGTCCTCTACATTCAGTTAATGCTAGGTTTCCATGGCTGCATGCAGGAGAGGCGCATTTCTCACCTACCACATTCAGTTAGCATCAATTAACACTGAATTAGACATGTGAGTTGTGTTTTAGAACTTCGATGAACTCCGATAATGGTTTAGACAAGGTCAATTAACTATTGAGTCCTTCAATAATGATGTAGACAAGGTCTTAGTTACCTACAGTCAAGTAGAGTCTAATCAATTAGAATTTCCTCATGTGGATTCAAATTGCATGTGGATATTTAGCCATTGTACTTCATTGTAATTATTATCTAATTACTCTTTGATTAATAAAAAGCATTCATATCTCCAAGCCATTTTTGCATTGTTTCATTCTTCAATAACTGAGTAAATTGTGTGATCTATCTTGTGAATTGTGTGTTTTTCCACAGATCTATGTTCTCAATTTAATATGGTATCATATCCTTAGAGGACAAGGAACTTCTCCTCCTTAGATCTCCTACTAGATCATTTTTTAGCAAAATTGCTCCTTCCAACTCTGCACTAGAAGCAGAAGGTTTACCACTTAATACCCCATGTTAAGGAATTGTTGATCAAGCTTGCTTGATCAACTATGCTGGGTGTGCTGAAAACCTAAAATGTGAAGGCTGTCGACCATACGGTGCCCCTTTTGTATTTTTTTATGTACAACTTCGAATGGATTCACCAGTTTTGGATTCATCAGTTCCTCTTCTCACCCTATTCTCAAACTATTCAGAATGGAAGATGAAGATGATTACATCTCTGAAGAGACAATATCTCTATGAGGTGTCTATTGGACTTGGTGAATATTCCTTTGAGAGTGATAATGACTAGCTAAATGAATGTGATGCAGATTTTGGAACAATGTGTATGGCCCTTTCTCCTAGCATGGGCTACCTCAAAAGATCTGTTGAATACCCAAAGGATCTCTGGATGACATTGGACAAAACCTTTGGAATGATTGATGAGGATAATAATAGCACTTTGGAGAGAATATACAAAACCATAATCATTCTAAATACAAAAATCTTGGCCTCCACTCTCTCTGATGAAGTTGTTCAAGATGAAGAAGAAGCAGAAGCTTTTAAACAGTTAATTCAAATTGAAGATAGCCTCCTTGTAGTGACTCCTTCTCCTGATGCTCCGAAAGTTTATGAGATATATGACATATCATATCCTAATATGGATGCAATAGAATAAGACATTTGAATCTCTAATATTGAAGAAAAATACTGTTGCACTTCCATGCAAACATTCATCGGTGATTTTCCCTTGAAATCTGTGCAAAATTTGCCAGTAATTGCTTCCAAAAGTGAAGAGGAATTTGATTTTTCTCTCTCTAATGTTGCTGCTAGTGTGAAAATATGTAATAACTTGGATATTTTAGAATAAATATCATATTACCAGAGTGATCCATTCGTTCCCCTTGATCTAGATCTTCCAGCAAATTCCTGTAGGATTGCATGCACCAAAATTTAGAATTTTGAAGAAGAAGAAAGTAGTGCATCCACCGTCTCGATTGACCATTTCTTTGGATATGATATGAAACTTATTGGATATGATATGATCTTATTTGGATCTGATATGATATTTATTTTTTCAATTTTTCAAATTCATAAGCTTCCAGTACTGCTTGTAGCTGTTCTCATTAATTTTGTGAAGAAACAAGTACCGCAAGTCTCCTACAAAACTGTTGCTGGGGATTTGATTTCATTTCACAGTTTTGGATATGTTATGAACCTATTTATATCTGATTTAATTTCTGATCTGATATTATTTGGTTCAAATTTTAAAATCCAAGAGCTTTCAGTCATGCTTGTAGCTGCTCTCACCAATTTCGATGTGAAAAATCAAGTACCACAATTTCTCTTCAAAACTGTTGTTGCAGATTTGGTGTTAGTTTCCTCTTATGAGTTTGCTGATATTTTATTTTGTGATTAATTATATATTTTTGAAGCTATATCAGACTATGTATCTCAAGCATTCACTCTCCATAGTCCCAGTGCTTCTCTACCATTGATCACATGCTCATCTCCTCACAAAACTAGTAAAGAGGAAGACATTCTACATCCGCCTAAACACTTGCTCCTAACAATTGGGGATGATTTTACCACTCATGGTTTGTTGTTCATGGATGAAACATATCAGTTTCTTGAGTGTTCCTCACATTTTTTGAATCCTCAAGAACCTTTTCTCACTTATCAGTTGATTTCAGTTGCTCTACATGGGTCCAGTCTTCATCCGGCAGCTGTCTATATTTCTGATTTAGTTGAGCATATCATTCTTCTTCCAAAGAGGAAGATTCCTCCAGACATAATGATGGATAGGTTCACAAGCTATGCCCTAGGATATGTAATGTCCCGGTTTTGACCCCGTTGCATTAGATGTATATGATGTATATATTGTAAACGATCATGGTGTGGAGCTAAAAGCTAAGGCCCCACCATTGATCGGTCATGTTATGTTTTGGATTTAAATTTGTCACCGATTGTATATCGGGGCATGTGGCATATATTAAGATGGTCATCATGTAAATATGCATCTATAATTAATTAAATGAACACAACTAGCTACGGTCGCGGCAACTAAATCGAAAGGGGCATGATTTTCACAAGGATAAGGATGTGGGGGAGTTTGTCCAGCTTTGGCCAATGGGTTGAAAATCCATGTGTCTTCTCATTTTGTTTTACCCCAACCACCTTCAGTTAATAATTTCTGCTAGTAGTTGAGGGAAGTTATGGCAGTTAATTGTTTTGGGAGTGGGGTGGCAGGACTGTCAGTCCATGACCCCACGCACACTCCACCCATAGTTGACTTCTGAATGGAAGGGAAAAATGACGATCACCTCTCACTCAGACATTCTTCTCCTCTCCACGAGATGCTGAACACCCACGCACTGAAAATTCACGTCCTCCTGGTAGTTGTTCACCTTCACGCACTTCCCATTTGGCCGCTCACTATTTTCACGCACAGGAATTCCCCTGGGTTTTACCCACGCGATTTTCTCCTGCAAATTCGCGTCCTCTCCATTGCTGTGCATTCTCACACTGAGGGATTCCTTCCCGTTTTGGTCTTCATGCACAGGGTTTTGCTGGATTTACCCACGTAGCAGTTTTCCTCTATGGATTGGTGAATAGTGTGGCCGTATCCTGTACTCACGGGACGATTTTGGGTTCTGCATTGTTGCTCACGCTCACCCACAGGCTGGGAGACTGTAATTTCTTCCCCAACTCGGTCTGTGTATGTTTTCTGGGTGATTTTGTTGCTAGGACGGGCTGTGTTTTTCCACGTTGTTGGTGGTGGTCTTCCTTACATGCTGGGGACTGTTGTAAATTCGCCTGAGATTCATTTTGGCCATGATAGGGCCAATAATGACTCAGAATTCATTTTCCTTGTTTAAGCTGTGACGGTTGACTTGATTACATACGTGCAATTGTTGGTCTTTGGACTGTGAGAGGAGCAGGGATGTTGGCTTAGTTTTGCTTGATAAACCTGGTGTCTGGAACCACACAGACAGAGCTAGAGGGCTGGCCTTCTTCTCCATCACCCCTGAATAGCACTGGAAGGGAATGCAGGGCCTGAGGGACTATGTAGCAAAGAAGGGACTGATTCCTTATGTTGGGTGTGGATGGGTGTCTTAGAGGTCAGGCTATTTCTGGTGTAGGTGTCCATGGCTCTATAATGAGCTCACCAGCTTAGCAATATGCCTTCTCCAACTCCTTAATGGCCTGATAAACCCAACTGTGTTGGCTTGGCTTTGTTTTGTGCATCCCTAGCTATGTGTAAGCCTGCTTGCTCCCTTATTCCTTGAAGAATCATTCCCAGCTCGGGGGTGGAAGCGTTGCTGAGAGATTAAGGAGCACGTTGGCCTATGGTTGGGTGGAACGTTGCAGTGACGTAGCTGGTTGTGGAACTGATTCATCTTAAGATAAGTCATCCTATCCATTTTTACTTCTGTAACTATAAATTCTGTTAATGAAAATGATGAACATGTTAAATGAATACATGCATGTATGAATGATGTTGGTTTCCGCTGTGTATGATGATTAAAATGCATCTGTGTATAATAAACATTCCTGTGTGCATATTCTAGTTTAAATTCTCTTTCAGCATTCTGTTTTATGCAATTTTTAAGCCTGTACATGTTCATGGGGCTCTTAGCCCAGTCGGATTAAGCATGGGGTCGCGTCCTCTTCACCGGTCGGAGGCATGGGGATGTGACAGCATGGTATCAGAGCTCTGGGTTGCAGCAATGGGCCTCTATGGGCCAAGAAGATGCAGTGACAGAGGCAGGACTTCATTCTGCCCAGCAGAGATCATAGTTAATGGCAGCAGTAATCAGGAAATTTGAGGACAGTGGATGAATGGAAAATTTCCAAAATCCTTCTAAGTATTGGAGCAGTGGTCGATCGGAGCACTCAGTGGAAGGACTTCCGCTGTGGCGGAAGGATTCGGCGTTTGACAGCCCACAGTTGTGGCTGTGAAAAGGGTTATACCGCCAATGTAGTAATGGGTCTGATTGCCGACACGGTCGAAGAAAGAAAAATTTTCAAAATTTGTCTAAGTGTTGGGAAATCGGAAGCGGGAGTGATCTCCCGTCCGCCGTTGCGAAAGGGTCAGAGAAGTCCCTCATCCGCCGTTTTGGAAGCGGAAGAATTAAGGCTTCCAATCCAAGAGTCATCCGACTCCCGACGTTGATATTTCTCCAAGAAAGAGCGGACGTCGAAAGGATTCGGACTTTTGTGAGCCGCCGTTACGGAAGCCAAAGTCATTTGGCTTCCGATTTGAAAGTCCGCCGACATCCAATGTTAAAATTGTTCGCCGATCGGAAGAAGTTATGGTTTGCACGTCCGCCATTGCGGAAGCCAGATCCATCTAGCTTCTGAAGGGGGAAGTGGTCCGACTGCCGACACCGCAAGAGAAAGTGCACCAATCGGAAGAGGAAAGCAAAGGAGCGTCTGCCGTTGCGGGAGCCAAAGCCATTTGGCTTCCGATGTCAGAATTCTGCCGACGTCCAACGTCCGAGCTATTCTAAGTGCCAAATCGGAAGGGAAAGTGTTCCGGGAGCCAATTCGGCGGAAGAGAGAATGGAAGAGGAGCCGATTCTGCGGAAGAGAGAATGGTTCTGGGATCCGATTCAGCGGAAGACAAAGTCATTCGACTTCCGATGTGGAAAGTCATCCGACTTCCGACGTGAAGAAAAGGAAAATTTTGAGTTTTCCATGAGGTTTCTCAACCGATATTAACTGTTTTCCAGTGGTATTTTTTGGCTGTTTCTCAGTCAAAATTTCAGGGCTAAAAATGAGAAATTGGCAGTGATCTAATGCGCCAAATTGTGCGAAAGCAATGATTTACTAAAAAAAAAAAAAAAAAAAAAACGAGGGCGCTGCCCTCCTGCAGTGGCGCAGGGAAGCCACAAGGGGGCAAGCCCCCTTGACCCTCGTCATCCCCCTCAGATAGACGTTCTTGGATGAAGAAAATTTTGTGTGTTGGGCATTTGTAATTTTATGCTTATTCCAAGAGAAGGTAAGTAATGTTGATTTGTATCAATATATGCATCTAACACTTGTGTTACTAACACGTTTGCAGAATCATAAGTCACCTTCGAGGGGAGTATTCCAGGTAGTGCAGTTTGACAAGTAAGTGGTGGTTCAGTTATCAGAACCCATGACGGGTATGATGCTCGTGATTCTGATGAGCATGCCCGAGATGCCATGGGAGAAAATGTCCGTAATAGGAATGATGACATTGAGTCTAATGGAAGGAGATTCCAAGAGACACCGTTAGATGTTGCAGCTACTATGAGAAGCTTGATTAAAGCCCAAGAAGAGCAGCATCAGTTGAATGCTGCCATGTTGCAGATTTTGACTGACTTGCACAAGAAGATAGACTCTGGACGAGGTACAGCAAGACTAGAAGGTAGTAAGAGCAGCACGAGGAGAAGGAGAAGAAATTCTAGTGGATCATCTGATTCTGAAGAATCCAGTGGGGATTCAAGTTCTTCTTCCCATAGAAGAAAAAGAAAGAGGCACCATAGGGATCGCTCTCGGGATGAATTCAAGAAAGCAAAACCTCCTACACTTGATGGTGAGGTAAAGACTGGACAAGAGGCTGAAGCTTGGATTCTTGGGATTAAGAAGTACTTTCAAGTGCATGACTATTCAAGAAACATGAAGGCAAGAGTTGCCATTTTCAATCTGAATGGAAGGGCATCCATTTGGTGGGAACACTTCAAGCAAGTGAAGAGGATCAGTGAAAGGAGACTTAAGTGGAAGCAGTTCAAGAAGTATTTTAAGCAGAAATACCTATCTGACAGGTATTATGATGACAAGATTAAGGATTTCCATGAGCTGAGATTGGGACAGCAAACCATGGAAGAGTATGCAAATAAGTTTTTGGAGCTGTTGAGGTATGTCCGGTATATCAGAGATGAAAAATTAAAGGTCCAGCGTTTTTTGAGTGGATTACCTCAGTCTTACAAAGATAGGATTGAGTTTTATGAACCTAGAACTCTGGAAGAAGCAATAAGAAAGGGTAAGTATTGCTATGAGCAAAGCAAGGGTAAACCTGATTACCATAAAGCATGGAAGGACAAGAAGAACGAGAAGTTTGACCAAAGGAAGAAAGGTTTCAAACCTTCTAGCTTCAAGAATCAGCAAAAGCAGCCATCCCAAGCTGCGAGTAAGCCAGTTGGAGTGACCGGATAAAAGCCTAAAGATCCACAACAGAATAGAGGGCCGCTTCAATGTTGGAAATGTGGAGGACCCCACATGCGCAGAAATTGTCCGCTCGAGAATGAGAGTGCAAGGCCAGCTTACAATGTTCAAGAAGCAGAAACAGTGGGGCAAATAGCAAGGGCAGTTCCTAGGATCTATGCAGCACTAGAGGACCGCCAAGAAGATCACCAGTTAGCTGTGGTTGAAGTAGCAGGTAAGATTGCTGAGCAATCTGTTTCTATTTTGATTGACCCTGGTTCAACGCACAGTTACATTACTCCTAGAGTAGTGGATATTTGTGCTTTTAAGAAAGTAAAGCATAGGAAGTCTTAGTTAGTTCAGCTAGCCACTGGAACTAAGAGAAAGGTCAGTGAAGTGGTAGAAAAATGTCCATTGTTCATGAACGGATTGGTCACTTGTGTAGATCTAAATGTTCTACCGCTTGGTTCCTATGATGTTCTCATTGGAATGGATTGGTTAGAAGCTCACAGGGTGAAGCTTGATTGTTACAATAAGACTTTCTAATGCATGAATGAAGAAGGGAACCTAGTTGTTGTGAAGGGTATTCCCAAGGTGAGTTTAGTATGGCAAGTTTCAGCAATGCAGTTAAAGAAGTTCTGTAGGAAGGGTTTCCAGTTGTATGTAGCTCAGATTTTGGGGGAAACGAGAGATGAAACTCCTAGGTTAGAAGACTATCAGA
>LPNX011152777.1:40001-76313 GCA_001517045.1 Pseudotsuga menziesii | reverse complement strand
CCTTGGAGAATCATGCCCAGCTCGGGGGTGGCAGCATTGCTGAGAGATTAAGGAGCACGTTGGCCTATGGTTGGGTGGAACGTTGCAGCGACGTAGCTGGTTGTGGAACGGATTCATCTTAAGATAATTCATCCTATCCATTTTTACTTCTGCAACTGTAAATTCTGTTAATGAAAATGATGAACATGTTAAATGAATACATGCATGTATGAATGATGTTGGTTTCCGCTGTGTATGATGATTAAAATGCATCTGTGTATGATAAACATTCCTGTGTGCATATTCTAGTTTAAATTCTCTTTCATCATTCTGTTTTATGCAATTTTTAATCATGTACATGTTCATGGGGCTCTTAGCCCAGTCGGATTAAGCATGGGGTCACGTCCTCTTCGCCGGTCGGAGGCATGGGAACGTGACAAGATACCTGTCCACAGAAGAACCAGATTGATCCTGATTATACCTGCTTAATTAAAGGGGGGATTTTTCCATGTGGTTTTTTCCCCAGCTCCTTGTATTGAGTAGTTACTTTTCTTTACTTGACGTAATGGGTGAATTATGGTATTAGTTACCAGGGCCCACAGATTGTCCAAATTAGCATTCATGGGGGGTGTTAGGATTATTAATCCTCCCTTTTCCAATTTTTTCATATGTCTAAATTAGGAGTCATGTCCAAATCGGGAGTCCATCCAGTCTATTTTTAGTCACTAGAACCATTGGGTCCACTTGGCCTAATTGGGGCACATGTTCGAGTTACTAAAGTGTGAGGAACACTAATTGAGGCCACCTGCCATTGATTGCACTTGCATGCATCAGTTTAGGAGCCTCCTAGATCAATTCCTACAATTTAGGAGCCACTGGGAGTGTCGATACCAACCTTCATCATGCCTTCATCAGTTGAGCTCAGTTAGTGACTAGTCAAGTTGAGTTAGGAGTCAGTTACATTCAGTTCTAGTCCTCTACATTCAGTTAACGCTAGGTTTTCATGGTTGCATGTAGGAGAGGTGCATTTCTCACCTACCACAGTTAGTTAGCCTCAGTTAACACTGAATTAGACACTTGAGTTGTGTTTTAGAACTCTGATGAACTCCGATAATGGTTTAGACAAGTTCAGTTAACTATTGAATCCTCTGATAATGATTTAGACAAGGTCTTAGTTACCTACAGTCAAGTAGAGTCTGATCAATTCGAATTTCCTCATGTGGATTCGAATTTCATGTGGCTATTTAGCCATTGTACTTCATTGCAATTATTATCTAATTACTCTTTGATTAATAAAAAACATTCACAGCTACAAGCCATTTCTGCACTATTTCATTCTTCAATAACTGAGTAAATTGTGTGTTTGTCCATAGATCTATGTTCTCAATTTAATACAAACACTGTAGGATGATTCAATATTTCATTTAATGTTTGGTTGGGTGATTGCGAATAACATTGGATGTAATTTTCCTTTCAATTATGCATGTGGTTGAAGCATGTTAGTGGTGTTGATGGGACATTATCATAATATCGTACAAAGTCAACCTCTTTTGCAACTGACATACATTGGCATAGACCGCAATTAATCCACTTTTCATGAAGATAGGACCGTCAAACTAAGAATGATTTCCAACCAAGTGAAAATGGTTTCCTCGTTAGGGTTAAATTTTCTTCATTGATTAACATCAACTTGTTCAATTTGTGCATGATAAACCGTAAAGAGTATTTCATTTGATTAGTCTATAAATAATATGTGACATATGACTAAAATCCTAGGCATGCTCATATACGAAAAAAATGTAAACACTTTATAAGAGGCCACAAGAGATGGTTAGGTAGCGTTGTTTTTAGGGTTTTCCTCCTAGGTTTAGGGTTTCTTCATTGATTCTAAACCCTATGTTATGCATGCTAACCCAAAAACACCATTTGGGTTAGGGTTTTGTTGCAACTGCAACTGTTTTCCCAAATTTTTTAAATTTTGGACCCTCCTTTTAAGTTCATTTTGCCTGGGATTGTTTGGATTACCGAAATCTGTTTTTTGTTTTCCCTCTACTACAAATTTGGATTTTTTTAAGTTGAAGTGAGGTCAACTGTTTTCATGCTTTTCAGAAAACTGGGTTTGTTTTCCAATGCTTTGGACTGTGGAATTTAAGGTTGATTTGAAAATGATGATGTCCTTTGATCTGAATGATTTCTTTCATTGCTATCGAAAGTCTATTTCTGTTTGAATAGAAACTTTAGTTCTCTTTGCAGCCGCTGTGTCAAAAATGAAACAAACTTTTTCTATCACTGCACCGCCGAAGACTTTTGAAACTTAACATTTTTATTTGGTTTTTTGGAGGTAAGTTGAATAGTAAAATGGGGTCGTAGTTCTCTACGCAACCGTTGTTCCGGAAATTAACTAATGAATGACCTGATCTAAAGCTATGTTTTTCGCCGATGAGATTTTTTGTTTTATGTTATTTCGGCATTTTTGTTTCATTTCCATTGGAACAATAGTCCTTTCTGTTGCTGTCGTTTCGGATGGCAGACTGCAAGTAGTCTGACGGAATCCCTTATCTTTGCCGATTCCACGGGTTTTTTAATATGATTTTCTCTTTTCGCTATCAAAACTGTTTTGGACATTTGATCGGAGCATTAATCTTTTGTGTTGCCAACATGATGGCAACATTGAGCCTTTGGTTGCCGATACATAGCCTTCAAATATTCCGATCGTCGTTATTTCTTGTTATTGCAGAATCCGTTGATTTTCCATCTTTCGTCGTTGCAGCTGCGTATTGATCTATCCTGCCAATGCTTTATGATTAGTCTTTTTGATCCCCGATGCCTGGATGGCAACTGTATTTATTGTATTTTTTTCGATGTTTTATTTCCTCCCCAGAACCCTTAGTCTATAGGATCTCCGCCGTTGCGGCGGCCTAGTGAACTAACCGTCCGTCGTATAGAGTTTCCGTTTGCCGATGAAATTTTATTGTGGTATGTTGCTTAGTATTTTTCCTACCGGTCAGGATTTCTTTCCTTTCTTGTGAGCTTTCACTCTATTTTTTGATGGCAGTTACTTTGTCTTTCTCCATGCTTTCACCAGAAGTTGTTGATTTGGTCCAGATGCGGCCGAGATTAAGATAAGGAGTTTGTTTTTAAGGTTTGTGGTTTTAGTTTGGACAGTGGACTTAGCGGAGTTCAAGATATGAAAGTGCGGGATTTTCTCTGCATTATCATGCATTAATATTTTTAATAGTTCACTTTATAAGATGTATGTTTTAATACAGTTTGAGTTACTTTGTCAAATGCTAAGTGATATAAGAACTGGTTTTCATGACAGGATGATGGTTTCTGCAGAGAAGATATGTCTAGAAGACTAAGCAGAAAAAATGAGGCAACATGGAAGGAAGAGAAAGAAAATGAAGAAATAGAGAAGAAGGAATTAAGGGTTTGAGATATTAGACAGATCAATAGCAGCAAATGCCCAGGCTTGGGAAGATTTTTTCAGTTACCAAGATGGTCCTTTTTTCATAAAAGTGTTTTTAAATCTTAAATTTGATATGTAACGTTTGTATGAACCACGAGCATTCACAAAAGACAAAATTGTGAGATTAAACGATTGGGGGAGCCCAAGGGTCACCAAGGGGCAGTCCAAGAGTTTGGCCTGTAGTATAAATATAGGAGAATAGAGGGAATAAAGGACTTTTTCCCAAACATATTTGTGAGAAACTGATGTAAGAAGAACTATTTCCTTTTTCATAAAGAAATTACAAGTTTCCTGTTGGAGAAATCTTTGTGGAACTTTTCAAATGTTGTGCCATGGATTTGCTGAATGTGAACTATTTCATTTTCAGTTTTGTGTCCATGAACTATGAGATCGTTCTAACTCTTTGAACCTATGTTCTTGTATGAATGCTCTCTAGTTTATTCTATGAATTTTCCACTATGAGTAATGAATGTTCTTCATAAACAATTGGATATCTGGTTGTTCAAATATCTTTAAATGTTCATGTGTTTTGAAAGAAGTATCAACTATCTATGATTTTTCATAACGCATGTACAAAATACATTACTCATTAATGAATGATAATCTTGCTCCCTAGGGATAGGTTAGGTAGTTAGTTTTAATTTCTTGTTGTGTGTTATTTAGATGCGAGAGAGTTTAAGATGAGAGGTAAGAACCTGCACATCACATTGTGACCGCTCCTCGTATTCTCTATCAATCTGCTTTATTAGATAGGCACTTTCATCTCATACTTAAATACAAAAACTAAAAATACACACAGTGGACCGGTCCGTAACCGCTAAAACCCTTTATTTTTGTTACTTGGCCTACGGTAGCCGGACTGTAAACTAGACGGATTCCCCATACCAAACAGTAACGGGCTAGTTGGGAACATTTACTGGGGAGAATCCCTTGCTGTTGTTGCCTGCAATTTTCCAGGCCTCAACAGGTTTCCTCATTGATTATAAATCCTAGGTTAAGCATGCTAACCTTTAAACTTCAATTAGGGTTAGGATTTCCTCGTCGATTCTAAACCCTAGGTTATGCATGCTAACCCTTAAACTTTAGTTAGCCTATGCCAAAGAAACACGTACAGGAGATCATTAAAATTGAAAGTGCTCAACAATAGCATAACAAATATGTATGTATTCAATGAGAGTAAGCAATGTCAACTTCATCTTCAAAAGATATAAATTGTCAAATTTATCAAAATCAATGTTTACCAAGTAGTTGTAACAAATGCAAGCCAACAACAGTCATGTTCAATATGATTCGCAGCTCATCAATACTATGAAATTTCCAGTCAATCAAATGGTAAAAGAAGATCATTCCAATATCAATTTCTAGCTTGCAAAATGAGACAATAATTACTATGTAAATACCAAAGGGAAATAAGTTCTTTCTATTCCAATTTGGATAATGAATAAGACTATCAAACCAATGATAACTTTCAACCAAGTATGAATGTCCCAAAATGTTACTTCCATTCAAAGTAAATATGCAATAGTGATGGCAATTTCAAGTTTGCAATTAGGAAGACAATTGATAGGTAAAATGCAATTGGACTACAAGTATTGTCAATTCCAACTTGGTCATTTAATGGGACTGTCAAACCAAATGTATTTTCCAGCTAAGACAAATTTTACTATGACTGTCCCAAATAGTAATTTTCAGTCAAGCCAAGAGTGCCAACAAGTAGCTATATGATAGTCCTCAATAAAGATGGTATCGTGTACATGTTATTTAGAGGTCCTTTTGGTATTTTAGTAGTGCAAATGTACTTGTTGATCACTGTCAAAACTTCTTATGTATGGCTGGAAATGCCAATGATATACACAGTCCTCTAGGACTGTGTATACAGTCCTATAGGATTGTGTATCTATCACAAAGGAACGTAAAGTTGAAAAGGGAGAGGGTAGGCATTAGTATGTTGGTTCAATAGGAGTTAGGTTTCAACAAAGTGCTAGATGACATTCTTCATGAAATTCATCTTGAGGAGAAAAGAAAGTATTTAACTTTGTAGCTTTTGTGAGAGAAGAAGGCTAGGGATTGTGACATTTGAGAAACCATAAGGTTACTTGGTGTGCTTGTTGTGGAGGAGAGAGAAGGAAACAATGTTATACACTCTTGGAATGAGTGACCAACTTTAGTAAGAATTGATTCTTATCTAGTAGTTGTTGGTAGCTAGGGTTTCAAAGAGCTTGACTTGTAGAGTCCTAGGAGGGATGCTTAAGAAAGAGAAGGGGTTTTGAATGGGGCCCAAGGTCTGATCCTTTAAGCCAAGGATAGGAGTATGAGATTCAAGGCTTAGGGTTAGGAAATGAGAGAGGATAGGTGGAAAGGTAAGCGAGTAGGTTAGGGTATGGAGAACGGAGGAAGGGTTTGGAAGGGTAGAAATATAGGGTTTTAGGTTAGGTGTCTAGTTAGTTCTAGGTCCTTAGGGTTTACATCTGCAATAACAAGGCCGAAGCAAGGTATGAAAAGCCAAGAAAACAAATGGAAGGCCCAAGGGGTGAAGGGAGGCTTGGAAAACTAGAAAAATGATCTCGATAAAATTATTTGGTAGCAAGAGGAATACTTCATGGGAAAATTTTCTAGATTGAAAAATTATTTACACTATGATTTACAAGATCAGTTATTTGGTATTTAAAATTATCATTGTTATTGCACACGTTTATGCAGTTGTGTATTTTTTTGTTAACTTACCTACAGTGTTAAACTTTTTATGCATTTTATTATGAACATACAGACTTTATTGCTTCGTCAACAATAATTATTGCAAGCACATCAACTTGAATCTAATATTGCATTCAACATAATGTATTCAAATATGTAATCAAAGGCAAAGTAATATAAAGAAGTGAAAAATGATCTATTAATATACATAAATTTCCAATCATATACAGTAGTAGTGAAAAATGGAACATCGTTCCCAATGTCTATACAATGGCTACTCGTTCCCTATACAAAGTATGGCGAATTGTGCTGAAATTCCACATCATGGTTAGTGTACATAGGAGGGTCTCTCAATCCTCCTGCCCACCCTCGGAGCTCCTAAGTGCACCTCCAAAATCAAACTTCCTCTTCTTCGAGCTAGAGGAAGCTCAGTCCTTCTTGCCTCTTTGACCACCTCCCCTTGGACTCTGAAACAACAACAATAAAATGTCAACTCCTATAGGAAATTATACAAGTATAAAACACAATTTAAAAATCAAAATTATCTTTTCAAATCTTAAATAGTTCACCATAGGCGAGACCATAAGTGGTGAGCAGGATATTCTCCTCTGTGATCCAAGTCTCTCGACAATGCCACCTTGCAACATTTAAAGAGTAAGATAACTCACACAATTTACTTCTTATGTTAATTTTCATTAATATTGCACGATATTTTCATAAAATAATCAATCTCACCATGAACACAACTAGCTAGTCCTCGAGGCTGGCAGGTGGAGTAGTCTGCTGGTCCTCGGGGTGGAAGGTGGAGCAGTGGACTGGAATACCTACTTTGATGATAGGGTATATGGCATAGTATTGGATGTAGCCACATCAACGTTGGATAAAAAACTAGATGGCATGATGAGAGAGGGTGTGGACTGGAGTGGGCGAAGTGGTGATGCACAGCGATAAATCCCAACTGGCTGTAGAATGGAATGGGACACCCTGGAAGGGGAAACGAGGGTGGTGGGGGAATATGGGGGAGGGGGTTGAGGTCTGGGATGGGGTGGAGGGATGAGTGAATGTGGATGGATGGTGTATCATGGTCATAGGGGGGAGGGGGGAAACATGGGAAATTACAAGGGAGGGGGTGGATGGGTGGGGCAGGGGGAAGTGAGAGAAGGATGTGACAAAGAAGGAGGAGTATGATGGAAGTGTGGTGGTGGATGGGAGGCAAGGGATGGATGGAATGGGGTGGGGAGGGATGCAGGGAAAGGGACATGTATACCGGGGGCTACCCCTGGCATATATGGTGGGAAAAAGGCAGTCAGTGGAGAGATAGTGACACTGATGTGCCTATGTGCTTAGACCTTCCTACATATTCATGGTCTCGTATATTAGTACATAAAAATATAACTATACAAAGTTAAGACATCAAAAATGAAATTAAATTTATACTTTAGTACATGATCCTGCACACAAGGGGATCTACTGATCCCTGGAGGGGATGGCTGGTCACTCACTCTTGTGGACACTTGTGCAAACACAAAAATATTTAGATTCAATTAATAAATATTAAATACATTGGATAACAAGAATAAACACTAACATTACATTTAATTACTAAAAGAAAACTACATGTGTGTATGATGTCGTGATGTCCTCTGTAACTGCCATGGCTCCATCTAGGTTGAAGGAACCAACATCCTCCCACCCGGTTGTTGGAGACTTAACACTAAATATATGTACATTAAAACAAATCAAGTAATAAACATCTAATTCTAAGTTAAATTTATTAGAAATTATGAGATTACATAATGTATAATCAATACTTGAACATTAAATAAAATAATAACTAACCTGTTGTAGGTAGCTCTCTGTGGCATGCTCCTGCATGGGAACATAGCTTGGATTCCCAAAGCGAGAAAAAATATGTGGCACTGCTCCCGTCAAGCTGGATGGATCATCCTGGATACAACATGTAGCTTCTCTCCCTCTCCCAACACCAGTAGACTGTGCAAAAGTGTGTCTCTCGGGGTGGACCTGCTTGCTCTGTGAGGAGATAGCCATCAACGTGGTATGCTTGAGAAGGTGTTGTGTGGCATGTCTAACGTATTCATGGATCTCATCTATCCCACTACCTAACCCAATTGGTTGAGGAAGCGATTTTGGATCTCTCCTAGGTGCAGGAGGTCCTCTAAGTGGGTTCTGGTGGGCGTGAGGTCGATCTTGGGATGATCCAAAACTGGCGCCCTATAACTTGGTGATTTTGAAGTAGTTCACATGGAACCCTAACACAAACTATGCCCACATTTTCCTGAGAAAATACTGTGGTACCTCGACATTCTTGCATGGAGGCTTGTCAAAAACCATGAGCCATCTCTTCCTCCAGTTTTCTCTCCATGGATGGTAATTACACCAGTCCATGCAAACTCGCCTCTTCCACACATTTGGATTTTTTCCTGTTCTCGGATCTATAAATTTTCTCCATAGTTGAGATTTTGTGATATTTAGCTTTTTTATATCTTCTTTGGACATACCAGTGGCATAAAGTTCTCTCATTCAAGCTCTATATTGGCTCAAATTGGTTATCTCACTGTGGGCAATATTGATAGACTTGATTATGTTTTGTAGTGATGTGGCGAGGGAAACCCGAGAGGGTTCCCTGGTGTTCTTCAATTCGTCACTCAATATCCTTAACTGGTTTAAATCCCCATGCAATACATCTTCGGGGCTTTCTTGTGGTTCACCAAATCCATCTTTGGGGTTTTCTTCGTCTAATTCAGTTTTTATTGGGACCTCTGATTGGTTTGTTTCACTCATTTGTTGGGATGGTTCATTGGTATTTGTCATTATGTTTAGGTAATGTATCTGCAATATAAAATTTGTTCCATTTCAATTCATTTTCATTTTTTTAATTTTATACTTTATTTGAAAAACAATGAAAAACATTAAAAATAACAAAAAAAATACAACAAAATGCAAAAACTACTCCACCTACCTTACTCCAATGGTCGTGGGTGTCATTTTAGGGTGCTTGGACACTTTTTTTGGGCTCTATGGGTGTTGTTTTGGTCTCCTTGGATGTCGTTTTTAGGTGGCTTGCATGCTCGCGGGTTGTGGGTGAATAAAAAATTGTTCAATGTTTGTTTTTTAAACACAGGGATGCGCACGCATCTCTATATGCATACAAACTAAAAACACATGCGCTTCTAGGTAAACGTGCACGCCCATACACATGTGCACGCCATTTGGGGTGCGTGCACGCTCCTATTGTCCACATGGAAATCCAACCATGGGTTTCACAATACAAATATCCTTTACAGAATGATGCACTCCGTGACTTCAAAGATAGAGAAGAGTCTAGCTAATCCATAAGAAAGATGATAGAATGATGACAATAAGCCTATATTTATAGATGGGTTGTTTGACTAAAAGTCTAAAACCATGGACTCAAAAAAAATAGTTGGAAACCACCAAGCAAAAGCAGAGATCAAAACCAAGGGAAAACCTTATTCTAATTTACTTAAGCTTGATTACCCCTAAATGGCCTTTTACGACTATCAAAAGACTTAAACTACAGCTTTATTATATAATAATCAGCTTACATTTAAAATAGCCCAATTACATAGAGTTCAAGACAAAATTTATTGTCCAGGGACACAATAATAAGATAAGTTGCTTCACTTTCGCTCTTTTACATACCTTATAGTAAATCAACTTCTCATTCAAGAACCATTTGAACAAGTCTTAACCAATGTTGAAAAAATCGGCTTGGTGAACAACTCAACCTGGTCAATGTAAGAGTTCAACCCAAACTCACTAAAAAATAGGAAAAAGCTCAAAAAATAGAAATGGTTCAAAGAGAGGGTGTTTATTTTCATTTCTAGCAGTTATATTTGATGTAAATAAGGTTTTCCATCTCCACCTGCAAATTGGATCTGTTGGGTAGCAAATAGCCCACAAGTATCTCATAGGCAGTCTCTAACCCATGGGTACTCACAAGTATGGATCATTTATGGTTAGTTTGACTTGGGAACAAGTTAACTCATCTTAGCTTAGCAGCAAGGCCGAGCAGAGATTGAATTGGGAGTACTCAGAAAATGATGATTTTTCAACAATGGTCATAACAAGATAATAGCCAATTATGCAATGTGGAGAACCTCCTGCAATAAACAATGAGAATGCACGATATAATAGAAATATTGGAGCACAAAAGATATTTTAGTGATAGCGGGCCGCTTTGAGGGGGCAACCTCCTTTGAGAAAACTCAATACAAAATAACTCTTCGATGATTTCATTGGCCTCAACACTTAGTTATATACTAAGTCTGATATAAACAACTATTACTCCCCATGAATGTGGGATAATACAACATACTAACTAGACANAATCCCCATGAATGTGGGATAATACAACATACTAACGGGACGACTTACAAAGCATATGCGTCCAATAAAATATACTAACAAAATAAAGAGGAGGGCTGACACGGGTTCTTAACATCCCCTCCCTCTTAGAAAAGCGTTGTCCTCAAATCTTAAGATGTGGAAACTGTTGCCAAATCTGAAGGAGTGTTTTCCATGTAACATCCTCTGGTTCCAGGCTGTGCCACTGAATTGAAGACCTTTGTGATAGACTCAGATAGAAGCTGACAAGTGTGCTTATTGAGAATGGACTCCGACTTTGAAATGATGGATCCTTCATTATCCCATTCTGGTAAAACAATTTGTGTGCTGATGTTGGTGCCAATCACTTGCTGAATGTGAGGAGGAAGTGCCAATTTATAAGCAACATACCCATTCTTTTGAAGAACTGTATATGGGCTAGAGATCATTGGAGAGATCATTTTATTCCCTTTTTGTTTTAAGGAGGATTGCTTGTAAGGCTGCAGACGAAGAAAAACCATATCACCAACTTGAGAAGTGCACTCAAAACAATGTTGATCGGCCTGTTGTTTCATGCGGACTCTTGCCATGTGAATATTGTCCTGCAGGAGGTGAAGAATCTGATGTCAGTTTCGAAGAACCATGTCAACTGCCTGAAATGGTGAACTATTGGGGGTGGATGGAAGGAGTATTGTAGGTGTGTGACTTTAAACTGCTTCATATGGAGTCATTTTAGATGCAGTATGGTAGGAATTATTGTACCACCATTCAACGAGAGGGAGCCACTTTTCCCACTGATGTTGTTCTTCATAGGTGAAACAACAAAGATAAGTTTCCCAATATTCGTTGACGACTGTAGTCGGACCATCTATTGGTGAGTAAGAAACTAAACTCATATGCAATTTGGTGTCACTGAGGTGAAAATGACTTGTGAAAGTTGTGTTGCGGTCTGAGACAATGCAAGAAGGGATTCCATGAAGAAGGAATATTTGGTCCATGAATATTTGTGTGATTGAAGAGGTGGTATATGGATTCCTGAGAGCACAAAAATGAATATATTTGGAGAGTCGATCCACCACAACCAATATTATAGTATTCCCTCCATATTTAGGGATCCCTTGAATGAAATCCATCGAAATATATGTCCAAATCCTTGTAGGGGTGAGGAAAAGGTTCGAGTAACCGAAAAGTAGTGTAGTTTCATCCTTGTGGTGCTGACAAGGAGCACATTCGACAACCATATGTTGAATTTATCATTGCACCCCCTTCCAAAAGAAGTTACGTCGTGCCAACTCATATGTTTTGATGAACCCAGAGTTCCCTGTCGATGGAGAAACATGGAGTTCATAAAATACCGCATTTTTAAGGTTTGTGCTTTGGGGAAGCACCAGACGACCCGTGTATCTCAGAGAAAATCCATCCCAAGATGAATATGGTACCACATAAGGGTTATTGGCCAACTGTTGGATGATTTCAGATAATGAGGAGTCATTGACATAGCCTTTCTGTGTAACCAAGTTGGAATAAGTATAGAAATAACTGAAAGAGAAACATGGGCATCAAATGTGCAGAAAAGAGCATCCATCCCAAGATTGTCGTGAGCCCTCTTCTAGTCATAATCCCTGAGTTTTCTAACCCATTTCTATTGTTTTGGGGATGAGACCCATTGTTCCAGGAAATATTTCAAACTATGGTGATCATTCTTGATGCCGAAAGGATTCTCTAAGAGGGATGGCCACCACTTCTGTACTGTGTGCAAAATAGTCATCATTCGTTCTCATATGTAGAGGTGGATAAATTATTTCCAGAAAGGGATTTGTTGGTGAATGAAATGGGATGTTCATATTGAAAGAGGACAACCCCAAGTCCATTGTCATAAGCATCACTATCAAGAGTGAAGAGCTTGGAAAAATCAGGCATCTGAAGGGTCCATCGAAATGAAATATCCAAGGGACTAGTTGAGACTACTGAAGGTTGCATCTGAATGAAATGGAGCTGAGTGATGACACCATGTGAATTCATATTAAGGATATTTTCCATGCGATGGGAACTGATGATGCTGAGAGAACCTGGTTGTAAGCCATTGAATGTGTGTTTGTCCCCATTGACTGAAAATTGCATCCATAGTTTAGAAAAATCCCATAACATGGGTCCAAGAGTGTGTAACCATTGAGTTCCCAAAATCACATCACATCTTCCTAGAGGCATGGAAAACATGTTAGAGAGCAAGTTATAATCTCCAATAGAGATACACATATTGCGACACTTTCCTTTGCAAGGTAAGGTGCTCCCATTAGCAACCATGACTTTAAAGATGGAACAAGAAGGACAAAACTATCAGCTTGTTTGGAAATCTGAGGGTCAATGAAGTTATGGGTGCTACAAGAATCAATGAGTATTGTAAGAGGAATCTTCTTGAAGAAACCCTTAACCTGCATGGTTTGTGGGGCGGTGACTCCTGCTAATGCATGGAGAGATAACTCTGGGTATTCGCCATGAGAATGAGGATCAACAGGATGTTGTTGAATGTCAACTTGATTGTCTACTAGATCCTAAGAAGCTTCACAAATTTCAAGTGCAGGCAGAGAAACCACATCCAAGTGATAGAGCTTTTGTTCAATACATTGATGTCCCCAGGTGAATTTCCCATCACAATTATAACAAAGTCCTTTTTCCCTATGTGCCCGCATCTCGGCTTTAGACAAATGCTTGATATGAGTGGGTCTAGGAGTTGGAGGGATTGGATGTCTTTGGGAAACCATATTTCTGAATGGAACAAAAGTGGATTTGGGACGTTGCTGAGCCCTGATCTTGTCCTATGCCAACTTAGCCAACCCTAGGATCTCCATCATTGTGTTGGGGAAAAAAATGTTAACCTTAGATCAGATTGTATCCTTAAGACCACTGATAAAAAAACTCATGTAGAATGCATCAGAAAATCCTTCTATGTGCTTGACTAATTTCTCAAATTCTGTCTGATACTCTCTCACAGTGCTAGTCTGGCGAATTTTGGTGAGTGCTCCTGTGAATTCATCAAAACCACTAGGGCCAAATCGGTGCAAAAGGAGTTGGCAAAAATCTTTCCATTGGGGCTCTTCATGATCTTTGATGTACCAACAGAACCATTGAAGGGCTTCACGTTCCAAATGAAATGATGCAAGTGGGACTTTGGTGACATCAAAAGTGTTATGCATATTAAAGTATCGTTCTGCCTTGTGTATCCATCCAGTTGGATCATCACCATTGAAGCAAGGGAAATCAATATTCGACCCACGAAAGTTTCTGGAAGAAGAGAACTCGGTGGCTACAGAAGACTCATGCTGTTCTCGGTTGCTCATGGCTGAATGCTGAAGATGGAGGTCGAGAAATATTTGATCCAGATCTGTGAGTTTGGTCTTGAGGGTGACGAGTTCTTCTTCCATTTGTCTATTTTCTCTTGCGTGTGTGCCAATAACAAGAATTTTTTTTTATTTCTTTTTGTTTTTTTTTGGAGGGGGGGTAGTGTTGGGGGGAGGGTATAAAAACAAAAATAGAGAGGGTTTTAGAAAAGAAAAATTTTGAGTTGGAAAAGACGTGAGTGGGTAATTGGAGTGACTAGGTTTGGGACACTTTCTGGAGGACAAGGAACAGAAAATGCGAATTTCAGAAGTAGGGTGAAAGAATGGGAAAATTTGTCAGAGAGGGACAACAAAGCAAAATTTGGAAACGAGCACTGTGACAAAATTTGAAGGCGATTGGGTCAGAATTGAAGAAGTTATGAAAAATGTGGAATTTTGAGCTTCGAGAAGTGGAATTTGGGATAGGGTCCTCAATGAATGAAATATGCAGAATCGATAGGGTCCAGAATGAATGAAATAGGGTCGCTCTGCAATTTCCATGGCCGTCACCAAAATTCTGAAAAATTGCTGATTTTAAATCCGCGATATCTCCACTTCTGGAACTCCAAACGAGATGGTTTTTTTTTTGAAACTATGTATTTTTGCAAGAGGAATTCAGATATGCAACATTTTTCTTATGAATATATGGCAAAAGTTTCAAAAAGTGATCTGAAATTCACCACCCAATTTTTCCCTCTTTTTTTTTTGAAAAAAAAAATTCCCACTTTTTCCAAGGAAAATGCTCTGATACCAGATGTGGAGAACCTCCTGCAATAAACAATGAGAATGCATGATATAACAGAAATATTGGAGTACAAAAGATATTTTATTCATTGTGGGCCACTTCGATGGGGCAACCTCCTTTGAGCAAGCTCAATACAAAATAACTCTTCGATGATTTCATTGGCCTCAACACTTAGTAATATACTAAGTCTAATCTAAAAAAATATTACTCCCCATGAATGTGGGATAATACAACATACTAACTAGATGACTTAAAATCAACTATTAATCCCCATGAATGTGGGATAATACAACATACTAACGGGACGACTTACAAAGCATATGCGTCCAATAAAATATACTAACAAAATAAAGAGGAGGGCTAACACGAGTTCTTAACATGCAATTTTTAGCTAAGTGAATGCCATATTAAATCAATCGTGAACAATGTAGCTCATTCAATAACCAATTCAAAAGTTGAATACATCATAAGTTCATACATTCACAACTTAAAGAGAAATAAATTATCACAAATTACAATGATGATGTCTTTAAACCTGAATAAACTGTCAATTGATTGTTGGACTATTTACCAAACAACCATCGGCATCTCTCCTTGAATGCCACACTAAGCTAAGGGATATGTTATTACAAGTGCACATGCCTCACTCATTATCTCTTCCTTTAGCTCCCAGTTATATCCATTATTATTTCTAGTGATTTCTAAGCAAACTAATGGTAGAAGAAGGTAGACAAAACTTCATGACAACCTCCCTATTATACACATGTGATGCAGCACTACATCTGGGGTTTTGGCCATCCTGTATCAAAAAAAAAAAAATCATATTCCACCTTAGTTATTTGTTGTTCCTATTTTGTTTATAGATCAATGCAATTGGGTGGATTTGATTACTCGAATGACCATGCAAGGAATTTCTTGAGCAGGAACCTTCACTTCCATACCTCACTAATGGGCATGCATTTTCCAAAACATGGGATGCATTTCTCAGGGACATGACTCAGGTCACAACAACAATAGAGAGGTGCGAGAGGGAATGATTTTTTTTGGCTATGTATGAAATGAAACTAAGAGTGAAAGGTGGCAAAAGTGTGAGAGACGATAAATGTGCAGGTTTAGACACTGCTGTGATTGCAAAAAATTTCCAGAGGCATTTTTAAACCCTCTATGATTTTAATAGTTGGTGCAAAACACCTTGTCTCTATGGATATTAAAAACCCCCCAAAAAACAATATATATAGGGTATAAGAACTTATCAACCATGGGATTCAATACCATTGTTGCAATTATTCCAAGTTTCAAGACCCATTGAATTATCACAACCACTACCTAGATAATATTTATCGTGGTCTGAATGTCAAAACAATGAGTAGATATATTTTTAGGAGAAATACTACCACACACATGTCAATTTGGTTAATGGGTGTCCATTCGTCTCCTAAAACACCAAGGCACATCTCCCAAAGATCCCTGTTTTCACACAGAATTGCCTAAGGGAGGAAGTGTTAAAGTTTTAGTATTTTTCTAAATTTAACTAACTTGTGCAACAATTCAAACCAAGCACTCAGAAGGAAAAGTATAACAGTGGAAAAAAAAAGATAAATTAAAATTTAGATTTCATTCCTTTCAACTTTAACACTCCTAAAGGTCCTTGTATTAAAATTGAAACATACAGTAATACTGAACACCAACAACAATGATGAAAATAGGCTAATAAACAAGATAAACCAAACTAATAGATCTCATCATTAAAAGAGGAAAACAAGACTGTTTTAGAACTTCCTTGTACTCAGATATATTTTTCATATCAGGCCTCATCTTTTGAAGAAAAGTCACTAAGGAATAGTGAACATACCTGAGACATAGATAGGAGGATTGCAATAGGGTAAATTTAGACAAATGCAAACCTCAAAGGGTTAACCAAAACAATCCAGAAGAAATATGGAAGCTTCAAACACTTGTTGCAGTAAATGATAGTCTTTAGGACAGTCATACATCAACCAATTGCAGCACCTTTCAAATGTACAGAGGTATCGTTAAACCTTACACTAACACCCCCATACTATAGAAACACCTTTATGAAGACAAAGAAACCTTCAAACAAAATAGTAGCATCCTCAAGGAGGCTGAAAGAGGTAGAGTCACACTCAAGACATCAACAGGTAGACACCAGCAAGTATACTAACCACTGAACAAACCTTAGTAGTCACATATCAAAACTCAAAATAGTCAAGGCATCCCTATAAGTCCTCATAATGGTCATGGCCCCGTCTTAACAGGTTGCAACATGTCACTACCCATCCTAACACACTGTCAACAGGTCATGGCCCAATCATGGGAAAGCTCAAACAATCACATCCTAGCAACAACAATATACTAGCAGCCTGTAATGATCACAGGTCATCCCTAAGCATGCTCATGAATCTCCAAGAAATATCAACAAGGTCACAACCCAATAGAAGAAGGTCAAGATGGGTCACAAATCAGAACCTAGAAACCCATAAGGTCACAGCTGAGTGCTGGCTTCCTAACAAGGTCATGGATGAGTGCTAACAGCCTCAACAGGGTCATGGTTTAGTGCTTGGCATACTTCAAATAGTCATGGCCTAGACCTAGCAGGAGTTAAATAGTCACAACCCAAGGAGCCTCAAATAGTCACGGCCTCGCTCTAGCAGGCCTTAAACAGTCAAGGCACAACCTAGGATCCTAAAAAAGTCACGTCCCAACAAAAGAAGGTCAAGATAGGCCACAGATCAAAACCAAGCAGCCGACAAGGTCACGACTGAGTGTTGGCTACCCAAAACGGTCATGACTATGTGCTAATAACCTCAATAGGGTCACAACTAGGTTCTTGGTAGACTTCCAGCAGTCATGGCATGGCCTTAGCAGGCCTTAAACAGTCATGTCCTAGCCTAGGAGCCTCAAATAGTCATGGTCCAACATAATAGGACTACAAATAGTCAAGACCCAACCTAGGAGCCTCAAATAGTCATGGCCCAGACCAAGAGGGCTACAAACATTCCCGACCAGTAGAAGAAGTTAGAACAAGAAGGTGGTAGCTCAAAACCAATAGAACAACAACAAACCCTAAAATAGTCCCTTGAATGAGATCTCCAATCTTCTCTTGTCAAGACATACTCCAAATGAAGTTTATAACTTGAATTTATAACCTTGAAGAGTCTTCTAGAAAGATCTTCTTTTTAACCCTATATTTTAGGAGTGTTACCAAACAATAACACAAAATAAATTTAAATTGACTTAGGATAGGGTAAGACAGAACAAGTGGCTAACGACATATTACATTCATTGACAAATAGTTTCCAGATTATCCTTATTGTGAACCCTTTCAACAACTTCTTCAGGGGCAGGGGAAAATGTTTTTCTAGAGTAGTCAGGTAAAGAATATCATGTTAACGCCTCGCCTAAACTCTCTATATATTATTTTATTTAGGAGTTCCAACATCTTCTTCGACACTAAAGCAGTTTATTTATTTTCCAAGTAAAACAACCTGTTTCTCTTTTGGAGAACATTAAAAAATATATGTAATTTCCTCCTTTCCTAAAATTTTGAAAGTGACATCCCAAAACCTATACCATTTCAAACAACCCAATTCCCTTTTCTATCTCCCCATTCTAGGTAGCATAGGAATAATTCTAGAATAGATCGAAAAATGGGAAAAGTAGTAAATGCATCATTAATATCTTCCCAACTAATGTCATAGCGGTAACTATTAGGTATTTAACAACATATAAAAATAATGAAGAGCCTTGTTTGCAGAAATAATTCCCATAGTTACCTTTACAAACTGGAGTACAAATTGTATTCTTAAAAACAAATTCCTGTGGAATGCCCCCTACTGCAATTTCTTATCAATTATGTTTTGGTATTTCTATGCTTCTTCTACATTCTAATATTGTTTCCAATCTTCTCTAGCACTATTGGGGTGCTTCTCATAGACATTAGCATAGTTCAAAGTCAGGAACTGGTAACTTTGCAAAAACTTGATCTATATGCCCACTAATTTTCTCACTCCTAATTTTTTCTTGTAAGATACTTCTAATCCCAAATACCAGTAGAACAAAGAGTATTTCCATAATATGTGGTGATTGAATCTTTTCTACCTAAGTAATTCTTCCAAACGATAGACACAACCTTTTGCAATTTGTTGAAAAATATTTTTTACTACTTGAAATGATAGAAAAGATATTTTGGGTATTCTTGAATGTTTGTCCTCCGCATAACATTTTTCATGCCATTTAAGCAGCTGCTACAACTTTTTAGAACTATGTAATTTTTCCCATGAAATGGTTTATACTTCGATGTCTTCCATTCAATTATGATCTATAAACATTATAGTTTGAGCAAATTCCAAAGCCACATCACCTAACCATAAGTGCAGCGCTAAAATTAAAAAGGGAAATAAGGATAGAAGAAGTCCATGCTTTTGGTGAAAGCATAAGATGGGCAACAGATAAGATGAGATAATTTTAACAGTTTCCAACAAATGACCACAAAGTAAGTTAATGGGAATAAGCTTTACATCTAGTGTAAATACAATATCAGAGTAGAAAATGCATAACAAAATAGTTGACTATAATTAAAGGATATAAATATAGTAGAGTCTATTCCAAAAGAAATAAAATTAGAATCTACAAATAAGGTTAGGTTTCATCATGAGTTTAAGCAATTCTAGTCACTAGTAGTCGTAATACATTTGGGAACCAAGCAAGATATCAACCTTCAGATATCTATATGAATTTTGAAATTCCACAACCTTTATGCCTAAGTTGATTATGGCATGAACAACTAGAATAATTGTTGAAAAGGTGATCATGTCCACCAAGATATTTCTACAGGTCTGAGTCTAAGCAGAGATTGCTAAGGATTAGATGACTAGAATCCGTTGGACATGGATTGTTCTAGCCTAATTTCATATGTTCCTCAAACCAATAGTAAATACTAAATCCATAAGAGTTTATAAATTATACACAAACTGGAAAATACACAGACCCTCATTGGAAAAACGATGGTATGGTTAAAACCTAATAGAGTACATTGTATGATGACATGAGAAAAACAACGTCTTTAAAAACCATTTTCTAAATATAAAACCATAAACACTCACAAGTGATAATTGCAAATAGTACAGACTCATGCCTGTGGAAACTTACACACCAATAACCATGACTTTATCCACTGTGTTACCAATTATAGAATAATATAAAACCCATACAAAACATAAGATCCAATTTAAATTATTTAATAGGTGAAAGAACCACACTTACCCTTGTATTAACTCCATAAGTTGTGGTTGTAGTTCCTCATCCCTCAATCTTTGGATTCTCTTTGATACTGAATCAACTGCCTCAATGGTAACCCCGACTCTTGAGTGAAGATATTTTGTTGCATCTCGTGTCTTATCAATCATGTCCAAAGGCTCTCCTTTGGATTCCTAATTTCTTAGTTGAAGAAGGCTTATTTTCATACACTCTTCTTATACAATCTCCTGCCTGAAAAATCAGGTGTTAACAAACATGACTAGAATAGGAAAATCATGCCTCATCTATCCTAAGAGAGAAATTTAAATATATACATTGAGATGCTTGAAACATTCACAAAATACCTGCATGAGAATATATTTTCACTCAAACAAAAAAAATTCCAAGACTGATATCGAAATCTATCAAAGAAGCCAAAATATTTCAACATAAAGACATGTTGCATATTATACAAGCTTACGAGGGGCATGAAAATTTTTTGCCCTTCTATAACACCTCTCCCTCCTAGTTTGTGTACTAATTGATATTACAATATATGCAAAAAAATTACCTCTAAGAAGATAAAAGTTTACTTGAAGTTTCCACTTTCCAAACACCTTGCTAGATGCTTGTTTGAAGGAACAAGTTGAAAGATTATATGCATGTTCATCATCATGTTTAGGGGTGTAAATGTGTCTGAGATGGTAATCATAGCTATTAAATTTAAGTGGAAAACAAAAATTCCGCTTCATTATTTCATTTAATATTCCAAAAATGTCCAAAATTCTATGAAAAAATATAAAAGAAAAATGCAGTTTGAAGTAAATGTCCAAAATTCTCTGAAAATCTATAAAAGAAAAATGTAGTTTGAAGTAACCAAAGAATCAGTGCAACAAGAAACAAACACTCAGATACAAACAACAACATCTGGAAAACTCCATGTACACTTCAGCAAAATCATCTTTAATGTTTTATAGACCAAGAAAAGTCTTTACAAGCTATCTCCACGTGCATCACTTTTTTCACAAAATATCTTCAAGATAATTTTTCCATAGAAATTGTCACACAAAAGTTAGTCTTCCCTCCATGTAACTGCCAGGAAAGCCTTGTAACTTTTTCAGTGAAACCTATACTCAGAACAAATCATTACATAAAACACAAAACTTGTGTGACTTATAAACGAGCAATTTTAAGAACAATTTAAGGACTGGATCGTATATATAGCTAAAGGGAACTTTACAGAGGTTTAACAGCAGATTCAAAACAAACAATAAAGAATAGAATACATTTTTCTAGTATATAACTCATTTACTATTTTGTATGGTTCTTGACTATTTGGTTTGTAAAAAAAAAGTATACCACTGCAACAAGGTCTTAGATATAATGCAAAATATACACTTATCATCTCAAAAATTTGGTATTCTTGGAAATATGATCAGAATTACGAGCACATTGCATTGTCCAGAACAAATTAAGAGCTCTCTGACAAGTAGAGAATTGTATGATCCAACAAGTATCCTTCAATGGCTAAAGGGTGTGCCTTCTCTGGCATAGGTTTTGTGATTTTAAGGTAACAAATCTACAAGTAGACTAACAAATTTTCCAGTAAATCCTTCCAAAATTTATATGATTTTATAAATTGTAGATAGTTCTTTAGAGGATTTCTTACCAAGGCTTTCTCTGTAGATCCCTACCTAAAGATTGTTGCTTAGTTGCTTACTTTGGTAGTGACAGACTTCATGTTCCCTGTCCCTTCAATTGCAAATTCTGCCATGGTATTCTTCTTTACTTGTTTTCTTTAATACCTTGGCGCCCTGTCTTATGTTACTATTATCATGGCCATTTCTTATAATGAAGGTTTTCCCTTTCCTTTCATGTGTTTTTCTATTTCCAATTTGTAAATTTCAGTTAATAAAGTTCCCAACTCCTTAGTATTCATTGTTTTATATTCTTTGTTTCCTTCCATGAGGAGGGATTTCCAGAGTCTAAAAAGATTCATATATTTACTTACACCCTTGGTATTAGGACTGCCCTTGTTTCCACAGTACCATTCCTCTATTACTATGAAAATTTATTCAATTAGCATGGTCAGTAGTTTTCTTCATTTAAGCAAACTACTACTTTTTCTCATGTTACCATGCAAAAAATTGCTACTACTTTCTGGCATCTGATGTTTAGTAAAGTGAGAGAGAAATTTAATTTTAAATTTAAACTTAAATACTTTCACATGAATCCTAGTTATTGAAGCTTATCCTTGTCAGTTCAACATGCATGAAAACAATTGGGGACGACAGGTCACTTGTGGCGAGGCATAACTACTAGAAAAAATAGTGGTATAACCACAAATATGGCAAGAAATCTTGTTAGAGGTGTTTGATGATAAAAATCTAACTTCTCCTACTCTCTTTCTACTACACTGCTGTCATTTTTCTGAGTCTGGAATGATGTCAAATAGGTAGTAATCTACTAAGGTTGATCCCCTTTTTGTTGTAGCTAAGTGTTATTATGGATGGGGTTTATTTCACATAACAATGCATAACACCACAAATATTTATTGCATATAAAATGAAAATACAATATGAGCATTTCTCTAGATATGCATAAGCTCAAAATCAATACTCATAAATATGGGCTACTTACATGCCTAGGAATGTAGAAATGTTGCAGATCTGACTTGTGGAAACTCCACTAGCAAGACAACCTCTTCCACTGATCAACAATAGATTTATGATAACACTATGATTTCAATCTTCAATGCCCTCCACATAGATGAAACACCTAGTTACCAAGTCACCAATCCACCAATGAGCTCTCCCTTCTTGCAACATTTTGTAACAACAGTAAAAGTATATGAGTTATTGTTGTGTATTTGGTCTTTCCATGCCCCAAGACTTCATGTATGTGTATGTAACACTCTCATTATTTCCCCCTTCACTGCAACAACACTTCCTTTTGGTTTTGTATGAATAGCATGTCCTTTCAAATGGAGGGATGTACACAAACAAATAGTAAATAGGAATCCCCTATCTCTCCCACCTGGATTCTGCAATAGTCTACGACCTTCACAACCCAACCACAAGATCAATTTGAATGGGCCCTCTTCACAAGGGATAATCATAGAGAAAATACACCCTCTCTTATTGCAATAGAGATGAAGAATCATCAAGACTCATACTTCAATGTTCTCCCATAAGTGTGATCTCCTTATAAAACCTTTGAAACCCAGCTCAAGCTGCACCAAATAATAAAAGCTATGAAATGAACTCTCCTCTACACTGGAAATGAACTCTCTTCAACAAGTTCTATGAAATGAACTCTCCTATGCACCGAAAATGAACTCTCTTCAGCAAGTGAAAGAAAATCAGGGTATTTTTTGGCGACTTAATGTTTAGGCGCAATTAAGTTCTTTGGAAAGGTATGCAAAACATTGAAAAATCATGCTTGTTTTTCTTAATATAATTTCGTGAGGTGACTCTCCATTAAAAAATAACTAGCAAGTGGCGATGGTTGAGGGATGACATAACTAGGCATCTCCTCTCAATTAAATAATAATAATAAATTAGTGCATTATAAACATCTTTATGAAGTGCGCTCTAGGTGTCAATGATTATATTATTATATAACTTAAGAAAACTCTTAAAATAGAAATGAGATTACTATAAGTAATCTCCAAGAATAAACTCAAAGAATAGCGTATCCAAAAATAGGAAAAAATCTATGAGGGTTCTTTCTCCTAGGGAAAGAATAACATGGATGAGACCAAAAAAATAAGGTTGTGAAAGCTTTCTCACATGATGTACCCCCGGTCTAGGTTGACCAAGTGAAATAAATAACCTTTTCACTAGTTCTCCCCAAGTCTCCAAAGAGAGCAAGTGTGCCTCAATTGGTGTTCACAAAGTACCTCCTGTAATGTTATAGAATGCTCTGGACCCCGTAAAATAGACCAAAAGCTAGAATTCTCTAAATGGCATAAAATATTAACCACATGCTATAAGAAACACTGATCCCCACAAATATGAACAGACGAAAAAAATCCCATGGCAAAAGTAACCCTCCACCTAAGCACAACGTCAATGACAAAAATGTGGGTAACAAGGTATCTCATACAACAACCTACTCGATAGACACATATCATTGTTGCTGGGATATGGTGAATCCATGAAATAAGTTTCCCTATTTTCCCTCTCTTGAGTGAATACAGTCAACCTCAGTCAATGACACTTTCCAGCCATGGTTGTTTCCATCTCATTCCACCCCAAAGAAGAACTAGTTCTCAAGAAAGTGCTTAATGTGATAAACTAGTTGAGTCCTATGTACATGATGTATTGTTAGCATGTTAACTTAATGCATTCCTTTCAAATATTTAAGGGGTCTATAATATGTCTACATGACTTACTATATGATAACTCAAATGCAATCAGATGTTACATGCCTCACTAGGTACATTGTTCAATACATGTGTACTCACTCTACTGGTCCACCAAGGACACTTGTTCATCAACTAGGGACATAATGGGGATGCTTCTTGGTGTCCAAGCAAGGGTTGATAGAAAGATACAAGTTACTGACCCATGATATTTGTCTTTGGATCTCATGGTCCATACATGGGACCTCAGACCACCACACAAATTATAAAAAGGGAATCTTTGGAATATGAGTGGGATGCGGTGTTTCTTTCAAGATTTAGAAAACCATAGATGGTATTCAAAATCATAAAATGTTTTAGGGTTGAAATTCAAGGTCTTGAGCCATAACGTTTTTCTGTGGAGCTCATGGTTCATGCATGGGGCCACAACAACCACATAGGAAATTAGTAGTAAATATCATCCCTCGAGTGCATTATGGTGGTGATTTTGAGGTTTTCCACATTACAGGTTAGTTTTAGTGCCTAAGACATGGTTTGGTGCCAAGATATAGGTTGTTTCACCATAACATTTGTCCTTGAGGCTCATGGGCGATGTGCGGGGACTCGAGCCACCATAATTTTGCATGTGAGAGGGATATGCTACTCATTTAAATATTTGGGATGCTAAGCATGGTTCTCATTTCCCATTCAATATTCCAATGCGAAAATACAAATCCTTACACCAATATTTTCCTCTATGGCTCATGGGCAATGTGTAGGGCCTTAGTTATGACATAAGCCCTTCATAGGAAAAATTTAACCTGCAAGAGGAATATAGTGGCCATATCAAGATTTGTAACACTAAGGATGGTTGTTATGAACCAAGATTTAAATTAAGGCCAGTGTAAGTCTTTACCAATTCCATATATATCTCATGGTCCATGCATGGTCTTCTAGGCCACCACATAGAGCTTTTGTAAGGAATATTTAGCATACATGTGATATATGGTCATCATTTTGAGGATTAGAAAACTAAGGATGGTTCTAAAGGCCCATTCCTTGGTATAGGTCCACCTATAAAATCTCGCATTACATATTTTCATAAGGAGCTCATGGTCCATTTATGGGGCCCCAAACTAACATACATGCCATCCATAAGGAGTTTTGGCTTTTAGGTGTAATATTGTGAGTATTTTGAGGTTTAAACTACCAAGGATGTTTCTCAATACATGTCCCATGGTTTGATGTGAAAAGCAATGGTATTAGACCATAACAGTTTTTTGGGGGCTCATAATCCATCTATCGCGCCATAGGCCACTACTGGGGATAAATATTTGTTGATGCGGTGTCTTTCCATGTTAAATTACAACATTTAGTGTGTGCAAGCAAGTTAGGATAATTATAGAGTATGGTGCTTGGTGCAAAGGTCGTGGATCCCATTGATTATTTTTCCGATGATTAGATCCAATAACACACTTCATTCTTTCTTCGATTGAAGGTGTGGGGAGCTATGCACTTAGAGATCATAGGGAGATATGCAATAATTTTACGTTGTTTGTGGACATGAATTCCTTCTACACAAATAAAATATAGCATTACACAAAAATGCTATCACATGAATCATGACCATTGACAATGACATTGATATATCTGATGTTATGTTGAACGTTTTCTAAACACAATTCCTAGCTCTAAACCACTTATACTATGAAACGAGAACTCGACACAGTTCTCGTTTTTCTCTCTCCTAATTTTAGTAGCTATTTTTACCCCCGTTTCAAAAATGGTTGATGCCAGTATCACACATTTTCATTTTCAGACATTTTTTGGGGCCTTTGAATTATCTTTGTTGTAAAATATTTTTAATTTCTATTTTCAAGTGTGTTTTTTGAAATTTAACAAAATAACATACATTTTTAAGCAATTTATAATGAAAAACATATACATTTTACGATTTTTTCTATAAAATAAGGCATTTTTATTGACAAAATTGTAAATAATTCCAGAAAATAAAGACATTTAAAACCATTTTCAATGAATTTTCAGAGAATGTTTCTCTAAAAATGATCATATTTCATATTAGTTATCAAAAAGTGACGACTCACATAAAGTCGAGAAAAAATATACAAATTATTTGTAAAAAACATATTAAAAACATTATATTTAGAAATTTTATTTCTAAAATAAAGTTTGAAAGTCAAAACATTACTAATATATCTGATCAAAAAATTGACAAAAATTGTCAAAATGAACATTTTCTTCAAAACATGAAACTATTCAACAATATCATGCATGCCAAATTCTTCATCGACATTGGAATTTTCTGGAGCTTGAATTTCCTCAGGGACATCAATTTCCTCTTCCATTGGGTCTTCTATGTATGCAAGATCCCCAAAGTGCTCCTTTCCAAACACCCCTCCTAACGGGGGTTGGGGCTCTTTTGACATCTTTGCCACAAGTGTTTCACTAAACTCTCCTTTCTTCAAACCAACTTCTTGCAGTTCATCTGGAAGAACTTGAATAGCCTTAATTCTTTGTTTTATGTAATTGGATTGGAGTGGATCATTATCAATCGATATGCAATTTCTTCCTTTCTGTAAGGAGCATGCTATTATTGTACCTAATCACCAAAAACAAAATTAAAGTTAAGTGAAATAGCATAAAGAAGCATACTTTAAAACAATAAAATAATGAAGGATAAAACATACAATAAAACTTGATATATTATTTCATATGTAATATGAGAAAGTTTACCTGAACCCGAGAACAAATCTAAGAGCCAATCTCCTTCTCTTGAAAATGTATCTATGAGATAATTAATCAATGCTTGTGGCTTTTGATAGATGTTTACAGTCACTCCTTTCAAATCCCTTTCTTCATATGTTAATTTTTTTACCACGGCATTATAACTCAATATCTGACTATGTTTTCCTCCTCTCTTTTCATTGATTAAAAGAGGTTCATAAGCATCTTCCTGTGTCCAAGTTGCAACATGTATGCTTTCAGCATCACTCAGGAATGGATCGCTGCCTGAGCTACGAACATTAGGCTTTTTCCTGTAACAAAACTATAAAACAATTAATTAACTTATCAATAAATATAATTGATTTATAAATTCAAAATTTTGATAATATAGTGCAAATATATTACCAATGAAGTTGCTTCCTTTTTTTTCCTTTACCCCTGAAGGCTGTCAACAAGCCCCCTAATTGTGTGTCTAAATGGAAAACAACAAATCTCCATAGTGGTGATGTTGTGACATCTACAAATCCCGAAACCACTTTACTGAATGATTGGTAAGTATAAGGCTCACAATCATAAGTAGTGTTTCGGATATTGTATCCATGAGGGATATCTGCAATCACTAGTGCGTACTCCTTTTTAGGAACAAGATTTGCAATGTCTGCACAGTCACCTAAAATGACTCTATATTGCACAGTGTCAAGCCTATTCCAAATATAATGATCAAGTGTATCATTAAGTTCAACATTTGCAAGACATTGTCTCCTTTGCCGTTCTATTTTGGCTCTTTGGATATGGATTTTGAAGGACTCCAGTACTCCAGCTCCACCCCTCTTTGGCATCTTCAAATGAAAATGATCTCTATAAGTAATAAAATAGAAATGAATTGAATTAGAAAATAAATAAAAAAGGATGCATCATAGATCAACATACCTTCTTGAATGCAACAAAAAATTGTTGTAAACTTTCTATCGAGCTTGAGTCTGGATAGTTGCATTTGACATCATCCCAACTCTTCTCACTCAACATTTTAACCATCTCCTCTTGTATTTTCATGTAGACCTTGTGACTAAACAATGAAACAATAAATGATGTTTACAATCATATATAATAATATAACAGAATACCTAGAACATAACAAAAATGTTAAACTCAAAAAAATGCTGAACTTACTTCTCAAGTTCGCTGCACATTTCCTCCATGGAGAATTCACCTGACTTTACCCATGATAGTATTGTAGCTATTAATTTTTCATCCTTCACACCTTGCATTGTTCTCCAAGGTGTAATAGTCATTTCTTCTGGCAGATTCTTGACGTCGGGACCTGCCTTACCACCTCTCCATGGAACAACTCTACCTTTTTTCACTTTTTGGTTTTTTATGCCAATATTCTCCCACAAGCTAAATATGTCATCAATCAAATCCCATGTTTTCCCAACTCTGAATGCCAACTGGAAATAGGCATCTACAGCCCTGAATGCATCACTTCCTCTGGAACTTTTTGGTAGCATAATATCATCTTTAATAGGGAGACCTATTTCCATACAACATTGTCTCCGAAAACTTGCATCAACTCTAGATTTTTCCCCACCACATATTTGCACAAATTCACTGTGTATAAATCTCACCCTTTGAACAAATGTCATTGTCAACCTATATTCACTATCTGTGTTATGATCCCATGCCAACAACTTTGCTTCAACATCTGTTAAACCAGCATAAATGATGCATTTAACTGTTTCAAAAATAGGGTTATTGGGATATTCTTGCATCAACTCTCTTCTTGCCTCTGCAGAATGATTCCCTCTAAGAACACAATATTTTTAATGAAAACATCTTGTTTCATCAAATTCATCTCTAGTAGGAACAACTTCTGGGTCAACAAGGACTAGGTAGTCAACAACATGTGCATAGGGATTGTGCCTCATCAATGCTTTCAAGTTGTGAATATGCAAGTGATGTGGTTTTCTAATTCTAAAGTGATCTTTCCCTTCTGTGGGTTTATAAAGTTGATTCACATTCAACTCAAATGTATGTCCATTGTTAACCAACTTATCCCTCCGCAATGGATCTCGAATGGCATTTTGTGTTGTCTTGACAATGCCATCCTCTAAATCAGCACCTGGAGTAATGATTTCCCTACTGCCACCAGAATTTTCACTCTCAGATTCAGTAATAACATTGGTTTCAGCACCAACAGATCTCCTCCTTTTTTGATTTGAAGGGGTTCCTCCTAAATCTACAATGCCTTCAACAGGAATCGAGGCACTATCAACCATATTTCTTTTACGAGATTGTTTGCTACTCTTACTAGCAGGAGTAACAAGATCATTTGCAACAATTTCATCATGTTCAGTTCGGCGAGATGAAGATTTAAATATAACCCTTCTAGGTACCTGATTTGATTGTCGGATGCTCTTTCCTCTTTCTACTTGTACTTCTTCAGTTTGAACATTTAACACTTGTTTTTTCTTCCTTGCTTCTAGTCCCTTTTGAATAGCGACAGTAATGACATCCATAGGATTGGCCTCTGTATAATAAATTCCATTCAACTTTTTTGAAATCGAAATGGAAAAATCCTGCAAAATAAAAACATTATTGTATTAAATCTATTACATTGTGATATCCAAGATATAACAAAACCAGTTTAAGAATAATATCAATATTCATACTTACTCTCCCGCTTTCAATTTCTTCCACGACCCCTTGACAAAAATCTGTGAAATTTTCTTGAACATTATATTTTGCAATATTCAAAGCATATCGGATTTTTGCAAAGGTCTTGGCTTGTTTCACCTGTGCATAAACAATATCTGTACCCGGCACTACACATATATCTCTCAGCAATCCCAATAGATTGTAATCTGCTTGAATATATGGATCTGCAGAACAAAATAAGAGAATGCTTTCTGGTTTTCCTTGATTTTTTTCCTTCAGATGCCAATGATACTCTGTTCTGTCTTATTTTGTTGCATGTTTCCATTCTCTAGCATTCTTCATTCTTAATTCTTCAAAGCTAAGAACTCTCTCTTGAGTCTCAACATTCTCAGATGCCTCAACTATTTTTTTCGATGCAATGATTGCCACTCTTGATCCAGAAACATTTACAGATATCCGCCTTGATGACATTGTACCTATATCCAAAATGTAGAATTTTAAAATAAATCAACAAAAATTTATAATCTAAACAAAATCAACATCAATATTCACTATAAACTGTATTTGAAAAACGTTTTAAGAAATTTAAAAATATTCTTATCTTCATAATCATTGTTTTTTACGTTTTGAAATTAAAAAAAAAATGTAAACCTACACCCTACCCCTCTAACGAGCATAATAATTATTTTTAAAATAAAAATTACACCTACCCCTACCACATAAATATATAATAAAAATTTTAAAAAATAAATTTAAAACTAACCTCCTACCCCCTAACCTCTTAACAACATAATAAAATATTTATAAAAAAAAAATAACCCTCCCACCTTTTCTTGTCTTGTCTTGTCTCCGCCGCTTGGGCACCAAAGGGCGGCCCTTGATGCCCGACATCGAGGGCCGCCGTGAGGGCCGCCCTTTGGCGCCCAAGCGACGGACTGAAAGGAAAACATTATAAAGAAAAGCTGATCTGCAAACTATAAACAAGAAGTTGGAAATAAAAATCGCAACTTCAATAAGGCGTCTTAAGGAGGTGAGAATTCAGGGGAGAAGGAAAGCAAAAATCTGATATTATTAAAGAGTGAGTTGGAGCATCAGAGCGAGATATGAACCAGTTAATTTGTAACCAGTTAATTAAGTGAGACGGAGATCAAACATCTAGCAGGTATAACAGGTATGGAATAAAAAGCAATACCTCTTCTCATGATTTATGCATATTCCATCTTTTTACTTTTCAATAACCCCCAAGGCCTACAAGCTTTATATTTGATGGCATGTGGTACCATTCGACACCCATATAAAACCCAATATCAAGATCATGGAAACAAAATACATAATTCACAATAAGTGATGAAAGATACATCAATAATAATATGACAAACGACTAGAAAGATACACAATACACAATATCGCAAGTGATGAAAAGATACATAAAAAAACACAGATGTACGTGGTTCGCCCCGTACTTGGGTTACGTCCACCAAATATTTTTCTATTTTCTTTATTAAGGACCAACCTTTTAACTTATACAATCCACATCACATATGATGTGTTATCTTTCTCTTTTACCAGTTTTCTCATATGATGAGAGAAAACTTTACCTTTTCATCCCGGGCCTCTTTAACCCTCAACTTTATCTATAAGAAGGTACTAATAAGCATGCACATTAATCATTGATGGAATATATATACATATATAGTGTAACCTTGTAACTAAGTTTGTTCGTGTTCACTTCAAAAGACATTAAATCCCGATCCTTTGGCTAAAGCCATGTTCCAGCAACATTCAAGGGTAGCTAGTAGAATTCATTATTTTCCTACTTCGTAACTATACATGATCCAACGCATCCAGGTCTAACCAAGAACAAAAGTAGAAGTTGGGTGCACATAATTTCATAGTCTACAGTATTCATACAAGGTTGAAATATTTCGTTATTTATAACCTAGAACTAGACCTTACGCCTCTAAAATGCTTACTGTTCATTGGAAAAAATAGACACTGGTCAGTTCTTAAGGATTCCACCCCAAGTGTTGGTTCACTCCTAAACCAAGCATACGGTCCTATATAAAACACATCCATGGTTAAATTTATCTCGGAACTGCAACATAGTGGGGCACAACCTGCTCATACTAATTTCCTTGCATTGAAAAGGATATTCTATTCAATCATGTCTCTGAAAGGTTTTTCCCCTTTTTATGTAATTGACGAGGGTTTTGATCTAAAGCACCAAAGCACGTATGTATCTTCTAGCTAGCCTCTGGTCTATGAACCAAGGATTTTGTATGAGCCGATGTTGAACTTGGTACAGCGAGTGAAACTTGGCATTCGAATCCGCCGGAATCACCCCATGCGATGTAACGCGTGCATACGAACCCTACCCCTCGATGTGTACGTTGTAGAGACTTGGAAATAAAGAAAATAAATGTCTGCAATAAACTACTACATGCATGACATATGGAGTATGCCAACCATAACCCAAAGGATATGGATCACACATGCCCAGGCTGCAAATCACCAGCTAGCAACTATGTTAAAAATAAAACTAGGATAAAAGTTGCTCGGTAGATCGAAGCAGAGTCTGCCCAAACTGACAATGGAGGATATCGCCGGGCTAAGAACCAGGCTAAGAAATATATGATCATCGAGGGTGGCCGTGAGGGCCCTCGATGCCCGGCATCGAGGGTGGCCATGAGGACCGCCCTTTGGCACCCAAGCGGCGGAGGATATGGATCGCACATGCCCAGGCTGCAAATCACCAGCTAGAAACTATGTTAAAAATAAAACTAGGATAAAAGTTGCTCGGTAGATTGAAGCAGAGTCTGCCCAAACTGACAATGGAGGATATCGTCGGGCTAAGAACTAGGCTGAGAAATATATGATCATCGAGGGCCCTCACGGCCACCCTCCATACATGATACTCAGAACTCAACTTCTCTGGAGAACTATTTATGAATGATAGATTATAGGTGCAACAAATAGAAGAAGAACAGAAACAAGGTATCACATTGAATTGCCAGCTGATTTGTTTGAGTACTGTACCAATCTATGGCGCTCTTCAACACTATCCGGAGGGAACAGGCAGTCATGCCAGCTATGGCGATTCTAGTTTACTGTAATCTTTCGGCGTTCATGCAGAGTGGATCTCATGACTATGAGTTCAGAGTTGGAGGTACAAATGGCTAGGTAGAACTGGACAATACAAACAGAGAAAACCATAACCAATGGGCAAGACGAAATAGGTTTCAGGTTGGAGATTCTCTCGGTAAGTATTTTATTCTTCCTTAATCGAATCCTATACCTCCACCCGCTTGGGTGCCAAAGGTCGGCCCTCACGGCCACCCTCGATGTCGGGCATCGAGGGCCCTCACGGCCACCCTCCATACATGATACTCGGAACTCAACTTCTCTGGAGAACTATTTATGAATGATAGATTATAAGTGCAACAAACAGAAGAAGAACGGAAACAAAGTATCACATTGAATTGCCAGCTGATTTGTTTGAGTACTGTACCAATCTATGGCGCTCTTCAACACTATCCGAAGGGAACAGGCAGTCATGCCAGCTATGGTGATTCTAGTTTACTGTAATCTTTCGACGTTCATGCAGAGTGGATCTCACGCCTATGAGTTCAGAGTTGGAGGTACAAATGGCTGGGTAGAACCGGACAATACAAACAGAGAAAACTATAACCAGTGGGCAGGACGAAATAGGTTTCAGGTTGGAGATTCTCTCGGTAAGTATTTTATTCTTCCTTAATCGAATCCTATACCTCCGCCCGCTTGGGAACCAAAGGGCGGCCCTCACGGCCACCCTCGATGCCGGGCATCGAGGGCCCTCACGGCCACCCTCCATACATGATACTCGGAACTCAACTTCTCTGGAGAACTATTTATGAATGATAGATTATAAGTGCAACAAACAGAAGAAGAACAGAAACAAAGTATCACATTGAATTGCCAGCTGATTTGTTTGAGTACTGTACCAATCTATGGCGCTCTTCAACACTATCCGGAGGGAACAGGCAGTCATGCCAGCTATGGCAATTCTAGTTTACTGTAATCTTTCGGCGTTCATGCAAAGTGGATCTCATGCCTATGAGTTCAGAGTTGGAGGTACAAATGGCTGGGTAGAACCGGACAATACAAACAGAGAAAACTATAACCAGTGGGCAGGACGAAATAGGTTTCAGGTTGGAGATTCTCTCGGTAAGTATTTTATTCTTCCTTAATCAAATCCTATACCTCCACCCGCTTGGGCGCCAAAGGGCGGCCCTCACAGCCACCCTCGATGCCGAGCATCGAGGACCCTCACGGCCACCCTCCATACATGATACTCAGAACTCAACGTCTCTGGAGAACTATTTATGAATGATAGATTATAAGTGCAACAAACAGAATAAGAACAGAAACAAAGTATCACATTGAATTGCCAGCTGATTTGTTTGAGTACTGTACCAATCTATGGCGCTCTTCAACACTATCCGGAGGGAACAGGCAGTCATGCCAGCTATGGAAATTCTAGTTTACTGTATTCTTTCGATGTTCATGCAGAGTGGATCTCACGCCTATGAGTTCAGAGTTGGAGGTACAAATGGCTGGGTAGAACTGGACAATACAAACAGAGAAAACTATAACCAGTGGGCAGGACGAAATAGGTTTCAGGTTGGAGATTCTATCGGTAAGTATTTTATTCTTCCTTAATCGAATCCTATACCTCCACCCGCTTGGGCGCCAAAGGGTGGCCCTCACAGCCACCCTCGATGTCGGGCATCGAGGGCCCTCACGGCCACCCTCCATACATGATACTCGGAACTCAACTTCTCTGGAGAACTATTTATGAATGATAGATTATAAGTGCAACAAACAGAAGAAGAACAGAAACAAAGTATCACATTGAATTGCCAGCTGATTTGTTTGAGTACTGTACCAATCTATGGTGCTCTTCAACACTATCCGGAGGGAACAGGCAGTCATGCCAGCTATGGCGATTCTAGTTTACTGTAATCTTTCGGCGTTCATGCAGAGTGGATATCATGCCTATGAGTTCAGAGTTGGAGGTACAAATGGCTGGGTAGAATCAGACAATACAAACAGAGAAAACTATAACCAGTGGGCAGGACGAAATAGGTTTCAGGTTGGAGATTCTCTCGGTAAGTATTTTATTATTCCTTAATCGAATCCTATACCTCCACCCACTTGGGCGCCAAAGGGCGGCCCTCACGGCCACCCTCGATGTCGGGCATCGAGGGCCCTCACGGCCACCCTCCATACATGATACTCGGAACTCAACTTCTTTGGAGAACTATTTATGAATGATAGATTATAAGTGCAACAAACAGAAGAAGAACAGAAACAAAGTATCACATTGAATTGCCAGCTGATTTGTTTGAGTACTGTACCAATCTATGGCGCTCTTCAACACTATCCGGAGGGAACAGGCAGTCATGCCAGCTATGGCAATTCTAGTTTACTGTATTCTTTCGACGTTCATGCAGAGTGGATCTCACGCCTATGAGTTCAGAGTTGGAGGTACAAATGGCTGGGTAGAACTGGACAATACAAACAGAGAAAACTATAACCAGTGGGCAGGACGAAATAGGTTTCAGGTTGGAGATTCTCTCGGTAAGTATTTTATTCTTCCTTAATCGAATCCTTAATAATATTTCACAGATTCTAATAACCGGTTGTATTGTAGTGTTCGTGTACAACTCAAGCGAGGATTCGGTGCTTGAAGTATCTCGTGGGGACTATCTAACCTGCAGTACATCACAGCCCATTGCTTCATTCAAAGATGGAAACACAGTTTTCAAGCTCCCCCACTCAGGCTCATTTTTCTTCATAAGTGGGGCTTGGGGTCACTGCCAGAAATTTCAAAATCTTCATGTGATTGTTCTAGCCTCACAATCCTCTCATAATGATACATCTCGTATTCCCGCCCCTGCCCCTGCCCCACCTGCATTAAATATGACAGCTCCCTCTTCCAGTGTGGCCATTAAAGCTGCTCCTCCAATGAGTACGACTGTTGCTACTCCCCTGCAATCCGCAGGTTTTGTGTGTGTTGTGCTCATTTTTCTATGTGTTTTTCTTTTCTAGACTTGGATTTCGATTGTTGTGGTTGCACGCTATAATATTTTGGATCATATTAAATATTCCTTAGGAGGTAACAGCCCCTGGAATTTGAAGTAAAAGTTTTGTGTGAGCTTGTTGTAACGACTGTAGTGGAAAATTACATGACATTAGAATATAGCCACGCCGATTTGTTAAATGCTATGTTGTCCATGATTTTATACGTTATCATTGTTATCATTGTTATCGTTATGATTGTTACACAATAGGGTTCTCCACATGACATCACAGAGGGTGCCATGAAGGGCCGAGGAGGAGGGGGAAGATGAGGGTTTTTTTTTAAATAAATTTAATTAATTTTTAATATTCTTTAGGGTGTGGGGAGGTGGGGTTGATGATAAAAAAAAATTTAGAACATGGGTGGAGGGTAAAAAAAAAATAAGGAAAGGGGCATGGGTAGGTTTGGTAAAAAAAAAATAGTTTCTATTTTAAACCCAAAACGAATATTCTTAGAATAAGGGGCAAGCCTTGTGGAATAAGGAGCAAGCCTTGCCTCAATTAATAATACATGAATTTAAAAAAAAAAAACGTTTTAAAAAAATATAAAACTAATCGG
>LPNX011152777.1:8658-31857 GCA_001517045.1 Pseudotsuga menziesii | reverse complement strand
TAGAATCCACCCATCATTTTACCATAAATCCAAAGAAGAAATAGTAATATATTTGATAAGTTTCCCCTGTGAATCCATAGGCAAGCCTATATTAGAGCATCTTCTTCATATGAAATATTTTGCTAGATCCATTGATTTGCAGATAATGGTGCTTCCACATGATTCAGTATTGTAATTGCAAGAGGAACTTCACAAACATTTATAGATTCTCAACTAGTCATAAAAGGACAAGCAAGCATACATTTACCAGAATCCCAAGAACTATTTAAAGGATCAAAGACAATCACCCGTCTCTTCTATTGAACAATCATAGAGTGAAATTATGTTGTATATAGCTTGATTTTAGCTGTTCTATTGGATCCACCACCCTAGTGTGTAGTATCCGCTAATAATTGCAACAAGTTGATCTACCTTAGCTACCAAACTAGGCATATGTGTTGTTTCGATCGAAGGACTGTTAATGTTCAAAGGTGTTACTGAATCTGTAATACTTCCAGTTAATGCAACTCTTCTTGCAATGGGGACCATAAGAAGAGAGTTTGATCTATCTTGGCCAAACGAAATTGAAGGTTGGACCTATTCATTCTGCAAACCAAGATCACTTGAATTGATTCCAGTCACTAAGGTAGAAAGAGTTGCCATACCTAGTTGTTTCTCCCTTTTTTTCCTGAATACTGCAGAGGATTTCATGTTATATGATGGTCCAAGAGAAGTAGTAGACACAGATACAAATGTGAGAGGTTGTGATAGTTCACCTGATTTTGACAACGGTGTTGACTGTAGAGCACCTCTAACCTCTGCTTTTTGGAATTCCCTGGAACTTTTGACCAATTTTATATTTTGGAAAAGGTCATACAATTTCTTACTCTTTTGACCTAGTTGGCCTTTTCTTCCTTAAGGTTCGATATGCTATTGCACGATATGATATAGCATATCATTCACTTTTTCTGCACTTGTTGCATTTATGGAGTTCTTTGTAAATAACATAACTTCTCTCTGGCCCTTATTTTTAATTGACAACTAAATTATTTTTCTATCCTTTATATTGTCCTAGGTTCTTGTCAAGTGATTTATATCTCCATTGGGCATCCACAAACTACTTATATTTTACAGTTTAGTCCTTTGGTTGACTTGGACTTGAGTATGCATTTTATTTATATGTTTGAAAAAATGATTCTATATCATCACTCATTTGGACATGTTGAGTGAAAATCTATCATATCTAAAACACTAATTAGATTATTTTGATGCATAAAATTCAATGATCACCAGCAGAGTGTGTTCTCTAGAATGAAAAGGATATATAGAAGAATACCATACTGATATGTCGTAAGAGTTGTCAGGTAAAGAACTGTAAATGAAAAGGATATAGATTGTTTACATATTTATTGGAATAATCTCCACCATTATCTGTGTGAAGGATATTGATCCCATTACCAGATTGTTTCTCTGCAAGAGCTTTAAAATCTCAAAGAAAAGCAAACACATCAGCTTTGTGTTTTAAGAAGTAGACCCCTGTGTATATAGAGATGTAATCAATGAAGGTTAGAACTTAGTACGTATATTTATTTATTCATAAATAGGTGAGGAAAGGGACTAGTAATGTCACTGGGCACAAAATCAAGAAGTGATGTGGCTCTCTTAGCCTTTCCTTTCTCAAATCTCTCTTCAAGGTGCCTACCAAGAGTATATATTGGACAAACTCCTTCTAAGAACGATATAGGTGGCAACCCCACCATGCCGTCTTGTTTGATTAATTGATGAAATTAACGTAATTTAATATGCCCAAACATATAATGCCATAACTTACTAACATCATTAGAATGTATTAACAAAGCTAGAGTAGGAGTTTTAAGAAAAAAAACTTTGAAAAAACATACAATTTATTTTTATGATCAACTTTTCTAAGTGAAATCTTTCAATTTTTTTTTTTGTTAAATCTACCAACAAGTGTTACTTTTTCGACAGTGTTCTGACGCTTCTGTGAAACATCTGACACATGAAGGCGGCGATCAATAAATGCTTTGTATCAATCTTCCGACGACAGTGTCATGACTCCACCACTTTAGCCCGTCGGATGACCGACACTTCATGTGTCAGTCGGGGTTGAAAATCCGACACTTTCTGGATAAAAACACCGACGACATCATCATGCATCCGACACTTCTGCCCATCGAAAGGCTGACCCTTTAAGTGTTGGAGGGTGTCGGATTTTCGACGGTTTATGCAAGTTTTGATTGACACTTTGAAAGAGAAAACTGTCGAATAGGTGACACCGTGGTGTGTCAGATCTTCGACCCACTTTGGTAGCATGTCAAATATTCGACGTCATGCCACCGACGACAAAAAAAAGTGTATGTGTCGAAGATGCGACAGAGAAGTGTCAAAATTCAAACATGCAAGGTGTCAGATTTTGGGTTGAAATTCTGCTATGATTATATAATAATCGGCTTACCTTCAAAATAGCCCAATTACATAGAGTTCAAGACAAAATTTATTGTCCAGGGACACAATAATAAGATAAGTTGCTTCACTTTTTCTCTTTTACATACCTTATAGTAAATCAACTTCTCATTCAAGAACCATTTGAACAAGTCATAACCAATGTTGAAAAAATCAACTTGGTGAACAACTCAGCTTGGTTAGTGTAAAAGTTCAACTCAAACTCACTAAAAAATAGGAAAAAGCTCAAAAAATAGAAATGATTCAAAGTCAAGGTGTTTATTTTCATTTCTAGTAGTTATATTTGATGTCAATAAGGTTTTCCATCTCCACCTGCCAATTGGATCTGTTGGGTAGCAAATAGCCCACAAGTTTCTCATAGGTAGTCTCTAACCCATGGGTACTCACAAGTATGTCTCATTTTTGGTTAGTTTGACTTGGGAACAAGTTAACTCATCTTAGCTCAGCAGCAAGGCCGAGAAGAGATTGAATTGGGAGTGCTCAGAAGCTGATGATTTTTCAACAATGGTCATAACAAGATTATAGCCAATTATGCAATTTTTAGCTAAGTGAATGCCATATTAAATAAACCATGAACAATGTAGCTCATTCAATAACCAATTCAAAAGTTGAATACATCATAAGTTCATACATTCACAACTTATAGTGAAAGAAATTATCACAAATTACAATGATGTTGTATTTAAATTTGGATAAACTGCCAATTGATTGTTGGACTATTTACCAAACAACCATCGGCATCTCTCCTTGAATGCCACACTAAGCTAAGGGATATGTTATTACAAGTGCACATGCCTCACTCATTATATATTCCTTTAGCTCCCATTTATATCCATTATTATTTCTAGTGATTTCTAAGAAAACTAATGGTAGAAGAAGGTAGACAAAACTTCATGACAACCTCCTTGTTATACACATGTGATGCAGCACTACATCTGGGGTTTTGGCCATCCTGTATCAAAAAAAAAAAAATCATATTCCACCTCATTTATTTGTTGTTCCTGTTTTGTTTATAGATTAATTCAATTAGGTGGATTTGATTACTCGAATGACCATGCAAGGAATTTCTTGAGTAGGAACCTTCACTTCCATACCTCACTGATGGGCATGCATTTTCCAAAACATGGCATGCATTTCTCAGGGACATGACTCGGGTCACAACAAAAATAGATAGGTGCAAGAGGGAATGATTTTTTTGGCTATGTATGAAATTGAACTAAGAGTGGGAGGCGGCAGAAGTGTGAGAGGAATGATTTTTTTAGACATTGCTGCGATTGTGAAAATTTTCCATAGGCATTTTTAAACCCTCTACGATTTTAATAGTTGGTGCAAAACACCTTGTCTCTATGGATATTAAAACCCCCCCAAAAAACAATATATATAGGGTATAAGAACTTACCAACCATGGGATTCAATACCATTGTTGCAATTATTCTAAGTTTCAAGACCCATTAAATTATCATAAGCACTACCTAGATAATATTTATCATGGTCTGAATGTCAAAACAATGAGTAGATATATTTTTAGGAGAACTACTACCACAGATGTGTCAGTTTGGTTAATGGGTGTCCATTCGTCTCCTAAAACACCAAGGCACATCTCCCAAAGATCCATGTTTTCACCCAGAATTTCCTAAGGGAGGAAGTGTTAAAGTTTTAGGATTTTTCTAAATTTAACTAACTTGTGCAACAATTCAAACCAAGGACTCAAAAGGAAAAGTATAACAGTGGAAAAAAAAGATAAATTAAAATTTACATTTCATCCCTTTCAACTTTAACACTCCTACAGGTCCCTGTATTAAAATTGAAACATACAATAATACTGAACACCAACAATAGTGATGAAAATAGGCTAATGAACAAGATAAACCAAACTAATAGGTCGCATCAATAAAAGAGGAAAACAAGACTGGTTTAGAACTTCCTTGTACTCAAATATATTTTTCATATCAAGCCTTGTCTTTTGAAGGCAAGTCACTAAGGAATAGTGGACATACCTGAGATATAGATAGAAGGATTGCAGTAGGGTAAAGTTAGAAAAATACAAACTTCAAAGGGTTAACCAAAACAATCCATAAGAAAGATGGAAGCTTCAAACACTTGTTGCAGTAAATGACAGTCTTTAGGATAGTCATACATCAACCAATTGCAGCACCTTTGAAATGTGCAGAGGCAACCTTAAACCTTACACTAACACCCCCATACTATAGCAGCACCTTTATGAAGACAAAGAAACCTTAAAACACAATAGTAGCATCCTCAAGGAGGCTAAAAGAGGTAGATTCACACTCAAGACATCAACAGGTAGACACCAGCAAGTATACTAACCACTGAATAAAACTTAGAAGTCACAGATCATAACTCAAAAGAGTCAAGGCATCCCTAGCAGTCCTCATAATGGTCATGGCCCAATCTTGACAGGTTGCAACAGGTCACGACCCATCCTAACACACTGTCAACAGGTCACGACCCAACCATGGGAAACCTCAAACAGTCATAGCCCAGCAACAGCAGTATACTAGCAACCTATAATGGTCACAGCTCATCCCTAAGCATGCTCACAACTCTCCAAGAAATATCAACAAGGTCACAAGCCAATAGAATAAGGTCAAGACAAGTCACAGATCATAACCTAGAAACCCACAAGGTCACGGTTGAGTGCTGGCTTCCCAACAAGGTCATGGATGAGTGCTAACAACCTCAATAGGGTCATGGTTTAGTTCTTGGCATACTTCAAATAGTCATGGCCTGGACCTAGCAGGTGTTAAACAGTAATGGGCCAACCTGGGAGCCTCAAACAGTCATAGCCTGGCTCTAGCAGGCCTCAAACAGTCAAGGTGCAACCTAGGATCCTCAAAAAGTCACGTTGTAACAGAAGAAGGTCAAGACATGTCACAGATCAGAACCAAGCAGCCCACAAGGTCACGACTGAGTGTTGGCTGCCCAAAATAGTCACAACTGTGTCCTAACAACCTCAATAGGGTCACAACTAGGTGCTTGGTAGACTTCAAGTAGTCATGGCCTGGCCTTAGCAAGCATTAAACAGTCACATCCCATCCTAGGAGCCTCAAATAGTCATGGTCCAACAGAAGAGGACTACAAATAGTCACGACCCAGCCTAGGAGCCTGAAATAGTAACGGCCCAGCCCAAGAGGGCTACAAACATTCCCGACTAGCAAAATAAGTTAGGACAAGAAGGTCGTAGCTCAAACCCAACAGAACAACAACAAACCCTAAAACAGTCCCTTGAATGAGATCTCCAATCTTCTCTTGTCAAGACATAATCCAAATCAAGTTTATAACTTGAATTTATAACCTTGAAGAGTCTTCTAGAAAGATCTTCTTTTTAACCCTAAATTTTAGGAGTGTTACCAAACAATAACATAAAATAAAGTTAAATTGACTTAGGATAGGGTAAGTCACAACAGGTGGCTAACGACATATTACATTCAACAAATAGTTTCCAGGTTATCCTTATTATGAACCCTTTCAACAATTTCTTCAGGGGTAGGAGAAGACTCAGGGGATGATAATTAGGGGAAAATGTTGTTCTAGAGTAGTTAGGTAAAGAATATCATGTTAACTCCTCGCCTAAACTCTCTATATATTATTTTATTTAGGAGTTCCAACATCTTCTTTGACACTAAAGCAGTTTATTTATTTTCTAGGTAAAACAACCTATTTCTCTTTTGGAGAACATTGAAAAATATATGTAATTTCCTCCTTTCCTAAAATTTTGAAAGTAACATCCCAACACCCGTACCATTTCAAACAACCCAATTCCCTTTTCTATCTCCCCATTCTAGGTAGCATAGGAATAATTCCAGAACAGATCAAAAAATGGGAAAAGTAGTAAATGCATCATTAATATCTTCCCAGCTAATGGAATACCAGTAGCTATTAGGTATTTAACAACATATACAAATAATGAAGAGTCGTGTTTGCAGAAATAATTCCCATAGTTACCTTTACAAACAGGAGTACAAATTGTATTCTTAAAAACAAATTCTTGTGGAATGCCCCCTGCTGCAATGTCTTATCAATTGTGTTTTGGTATTTCTATGCTTATTCTACATTCTAATATCGTTTCCATTCTTCTCTAACACTATTGGGGTGCTTCTCATAGACAGTAGCTTAGTTCAAAGTTAGGAACTGGTAACTTTGCAAAAACTGGATCTATATGACCACTAATTTTCTCACTCCTAATTTGTTCTTGTAAGATACTTCTAATCCCAAATACTAGCAGAACAAAGAGTATTTCCATAATATGTGGTGATTGAATCTTTTCTACCTAAGGAATTCTTCCAAACCATAGACGCTACCCTTTACAACTTGTTGAAAAATATTGTTTACCACTTGAAATGATAGAAAAGATATTTTGGGTATTCTTGAATGTTTGTCCTCCGCATAAAAATTTTCATGCCATTTAAGCAGCTGCTACTACTTTTCAGAACTATGTTATTTTTCCCATGAAATGGTTTATACTTTGATGTCTTCCATTCAATTATGGTCTATAAACATTATAGTTTGAGCAAATTTCAAAGCCACATCACCTAACCATAAGTGCAGCTCTAAAATTAAAAAGGGAAATAGGGATAAAAGAATTCCATGCGTTTGGTGAAAGCATAAGATGGGCGCCAGATAAGATGAGATAATTTTAACAGTTTCGAACAAATGACCACAAAGTAAGTTAATGGGACTAAGATTTACATCTAGTGTAAATACAATATCATAGTAGAAAATGCATAACAAAATAGCTGATTATAATTAAAGGATATAAATATAGTAGACTCTATTCCCAAAGAAATAAATTCAGAATCTACAAATAAGGTTAGGTTTCATCATGAGTTTAAGAAATTCTGGTCAATAGTAGTCGTAATACATTTGGGAACCAAGCAAGATATCAACCTTCAGATATCTATATGAATTTTGAAATTCCACAACCTTTATGCCTAAGTTGATTATGGCATGAACAACTAGAATAATTGTTGAAAAGGTGATCATGTCCACCAAGATATTTCTACAGGTCCGGGTCTAAGCTGAGATTGCTAAGGATTAGATGACCAGAATCCATTGGACATGTATTGTTCTAGCCTAATTTAATATGTTCCTCAAACCAATAGTAAATACTAAATTCATAAGAGTTTATGAATTATACACAAACTGGAAAATACACAGACCCTCATTGGAAAAACGATGGTATGGTTAAAACCTAATAGAGTACATTGTATGGTGACATGAGAAAAACAACGTCTTTAAAAAGCATTTTTTGAATATAAAACCATAAACACTCACAAGTGATAATTGCAAATAGCACAGACTCATGCCTGTGGAAACTTACACACCAGTAACCATGACTTTATCCACTATGTTATCAATTATAGACTAATATAAAACCCGCACAAAACATAAGATCCAGTTTAAATTATTTAATAGGTGAAAGAACCACACTTACCCTTGTATTAACTCCATAAGTTGTGGTTGTAGTTCCTCATCCCTCAATCTTTGGATTCTCTTTGATACTGAATCAACTTCCTCGATGGGAACCCTGACTCGAGTGAAGATATTTTGTTGCATCCCGTGTCTTATCAATCATTTCCAAAGGTGCTCCTTTGGATTCCTGGTTTCTTAGTTGAAGAAGGCTTCTTTTCATACACTCCTCTTATACAATCTCCTGCCTAAAAAATCAAGTGTTAACAAACATGAGTAGAACAGGAAAACCATGCCTCATCTATCCTAAGAGATCAATTTAATATCTACACTAACATGCTTGAAACATTCACAAAATACCTGCATGAGAATATATTTGCACTCAAACAACAAAAATTCCAAGACTGATGTCGAAATCTATCAAAGAAGCCGAAATATTTCAACATAAAGACATGTTGCATATAATGCAAGCTTACGAGGGGCATGAAAATTCTTGGACCTTCTATAACACCTATATCTCCTAGTTTGTGTACTAACTAATATTACAATATATGCAAAAAAAATTCCTCTAAGAAGATAAAAGTTTACTTGAAGTTTCCATTTTCCAAACACCTTGCTAGATGCTTGTTTGAAGGAACAAGTTGAAAGATTATATGCAGGTTTGTCCTTCATGTTTAGGGGTGTAAATGTGTCTGAGATGGTAATCATAGCTATTAAATTTAAGTGGAAAACAAAAATTCCACTTCATCATTTCATTTAATATTCCAAAAATGTCCAAAATTCTATGAAAAACTATAAAAGAAAAATGCAGTTTGAAGTAACCAAAGAATCAGTGAAAAGGGTTACAAGCAAAATGCAGTTTGAAGTAAATGTCCAAAATTCTATGAAAAGCTATAAAAGCAAAATTCAATTTGAAGTAACCAAAGAATCAGTGCAACAAGAAACAAACTCTCAGATACAAACAACAACATCTAGACAACTCCATGTACACTTCAGCAAAATCATCTTTAATGTTTTCTAGACCAAGAAAACTCTTTCCAAGCTATCTCCACGTGCATCACTTTTTTCACAAAATATATTCAAGATAATTTTTCCATAGAAATTGACACAGTAAAATTAGTATTCCTTCCACGTAATTGCCAGGAAAGCCTTAAAACTTTTTCAATGAAACCTATACTCAGAGCAAATCATTGCATAAAAAACAAAACTTGTGTGACTTATAAATGAGCAATTTTAAGAATAATTTAAGGACTGGATCGCATATATAGCTGAAGGGAACTTTACAAAGGTTTAGCAACAGATTCAAAACAAACAATAAAGAACAAAATACATTTTTCTAGTATATAACACATTTACTATTTTGTATGGTTCTTGACTATTTGGTATGTAAAAAAAAAGTATACCACTGCAACAAGGTCTTAGATATAATGCCAATTATACACTTATCATCTCAAAAATTGGGTATTCTTGGAAATATGATCAGAATTACGAGCACATTGCATTGTCCAGAACAAATTAAGAGCTCTCTGACAAGTAGAGAATTGTATGATCCAACAAGTATCCTTCAATGGCTAAAGTGTGTGCCTTCTCTGGCATAGGTTTTGTGATTTTAAGGTAACAAATATACAAGTAGACTAACAATTTTTCCAGTAAATCTTTCCAAACTTTATATGATTTTATAAATTGTAGATAGTTCTTTAGAGGCTTTCTTACCAAGGCTTTCTCTATTGCTCCCTGCCTGAAGATTGTTGCTTAGTTGCTTACTTTGGTAGTGACAGACTTCATGTTCCCTGTTCCTTCAATTGCAAATTCTGTCATGGTATTCTTCTTTACTCGTTTTCTTTAATACCTTGGCACCCTGTCTTATGTTACTATTATCATGGAAATTTATTATAATGAATGGTTTCCCTTTCCTTTCATGTGTTTTTCTATTTCCCATTTGTAAATTTCAGTTAATAAAGTTCCCAGCTCCTTAGTATTCATTGTTTTATATTCTTTATTTCCTGCCATGAGGAGGGATTTCCAGAGTCTGAAAAGATTCATATATTTACTTACACCCTTGGTACTAGGACCGCCCTTGTTTCCATAGTACCATTCCTCTATTACTATGAAAATTTATTCAATTAGCATGGTCAGTAGTTTTCTTCATTTAAGCAAACTACTTATTTTTCTCATGTTACCATGCAAAAAGTTGCTACTACTTTCTGGCATCTGATGTTCAGTAAAGTGAGAGAGAACTTTAATTTTAACTTTAAACTTAAATACTTTCACATGAATCCCAGTTACTGAAGCTTGCCCTAGTCAATTCAACATGTGTGAAAACAATTGGGGGCGACAGGTCACTTGTGGCGAGGCATAATTACTAGAAAAAATAGTGGTATAACCACAAATATGCACTACAACAAAAACTGGATTTAGCGTCGAATTTAGCACTGGATTTTAGTGTAATTTTTTCTCAATTGTGGTGAACAATCTGGCGCTAAACCTGGCGCTATTGTACATTTTCGTAGAACGCCGTCTATTGGATCTTTTTTTTGTCCTTTTTAACATCCATTTTTGTGTCCATTTTTGCGCCCAATTTTTTGCATCTTTTGTTACGCCTTTATTTCCACCTAATTTTGCAACTTCTATTGCATCTTTTTTTGCGTCATTTGTTACATCCTTGTTTGCACCCAGTTCCACGCTCAGTTTTGCATCCAATGTTGCGTCTTATTTTGCTCCTAGTTTCTCATCAAGTCTTGCACCGAATTTTGCACCATGTTTTGCATAAAATTATGTGTCCAATTCTGCATCTAATGTTGCATCTAGGTTTGCATCCAATTTTCGGCCCAATGTTACATCTAGTTTGCATCCAATTTTACTTGTAATGTTGCATCCCCATTTGCATCTAATTTTGTATCTTGTTTTACGTCTTTTTTGTATCCATGTTTGTGCCTAATGTTTCATCTTGTTTTACGTCATATTTTGCATCTAGGTTTGCACCTAGTTTTGCATCCCAGTTGATGTCTTTTTTTGCATCTATGTTTGAGCCCAATGTTGCACCCAGTGTTGCGCCTAGTGTTGTGCCTAGTTTTGCACCCATGTTTGTATCTAATATTGCATCTAGTTTTGTGTCCAATGTTGCATCCCATCTTGCATTCAATATTATGTCTAGTTTTACATCCAATGTTTTGTCCCATCTTGCATCCAATATTGTGTCTCATTTTAAGTTTTTGTTTGCGCCAAGTGTTCCTTCCATTTTTGCATCTGGTGTTACGCCTAGTTTTATATCCATCGTATACCATATTTTTTGCTCAAAATAATGTCCAATTTTACGTCTAGTTAGGAGTCCACTTTTGCATCTACTATTGCGTCTAGTTTTGGACCTAGTATTGCATCTAGTTTTGAGTCATTAATTGTGTCTAGTGTTGAGTCTCTTTTTGCATCCAATTTTGCGTTTAGTATGACATCCATTTTTGTGTCCATATTTGCCTCTGACATAAGGTCAACTTTTGCATCCACTTTTGTGTTGAGTGTGATGTCCACTTTTACGTCTTGTTTTGCATTTAGTGTTGCGTCTAATATTGCATCCATCTTGCACTACTACATGTTTTACCTTTATAAATACATTTCAATATCATTAGGGCATAGAGGAATTGAACCACCAACCTCCTGCTTGTAAAGCAAGCGCTCTTCCATTGAGCTAACACCCTTTAAGAATCGGGAAGAGGAGAAATATTAACACATAGATTTCATCATTTGTAATTCTAATAAAAGACAATAAGATCCAAAGACATTCATGCTTAAAATCCAATTTATTTTTTCAACCACACTAATAAGCACAAAAATCTACCATGCTCAAGCAACAAAATATCCTAAACAGTTACGCAATCTATTAAAGTGGTCCGCAAAAGAGTCTTAGAGAAAAACATAATGTATTCATGCATACCTAATAACCTAAACTTGATATGGACAAATAATTAGGGATATGTTTAAGAAATAGTTGTAGAAAACAATTGAGGATGTGTGTGTTGCTACATACATGTTGTTATTCATTGATGAGGTGATTTTCTTCAGCAATGGGATGGTAAGAGAAGAACTCATGAATGGTTACTAAAAGAAGATGTCTACTATGTGCAGCATATATGATATAATGAATATTTTAACAATTAACACCAACCAATTTGATTTATATTATGTGCATTAATTATTTTCATTATTTATTGATCAAGGTCACTAGATTTGCTAAGAAACCCACAACCAGGACCTAAAAAAGATGGGGAAAAAATGCTTTCAACTGTGACCAAAAACCAATGGTTTTTTACTAGGGTACCTACTAACGACCAAGGGACATGAAACACTAGACAAACACACTATATTTTATTGAAAGACACTTAAAGGTGGTTAAAAAATGATGGTCTAAACACAACCAAGGATGGATTATGTATCCATTCCAAGTATGGTCACCAAAATATTTTGTATGTGATTTCTCACATGTGTGCAAAAGAGCACCCACCAAGGGGTTATGCAATCCTTTGTAGCAAATTTGAAATGGAAAATTAAAAAACAAAAACACAACTAAACTATAGATCCATACTCTCAAACCAAGATGCCAACATAGATCACTAAGATATACTACATAGATTAAAATAATATGTTTTTCATTAATATCACACAGAATGTTTATAGAGTCACACCTTGGTACAATTTGTAAAGGATAAGGGGCCTCAATAGCTTGTCCATGGGAAGGTTTTTGAATCTCTTTTTATGACCTCCAATCTCTAGCCAAGAGTCACAGGTAAATATTCTTTATGGTAAATGTAGAAAGTATGGTATGGTATCTTGTGATGATGTGTTTTGAGAATGAAATTGGAATGAATGAAATGGAAATCTTGAGAGTTTTTTTTATAGGAACAAAAGTGATCAAGAGAAATATCTAGATCCAATGTATATACTATTCATCTTCTTGTTTGCTTGGTGGAGAAATAAGGGTTTTGCAAGCTAGACCCATTATTGGTTTAAACCACATCAATGATTGAGTCCACTATTGGCCACTATTTTATCAGGTAAATGGGAAATGACAAAATTTAACTAAAAGATCATTTTTTGGGACATGGTTGCACTTTTTGAGGGCATAGTAGTGACCAAGGTTGCGTTTTACCGAGAAAAAGTGAGACACTGAGGAAATGGTCAATCTTATGGTTTGACATTGAATTTTTGGTATTTTTATCACTTTTTCAAGTCATATGAATTGTGTGATATGGAAAATGAACAAAAATCATATAAATTGTGTGAGATGGAAAATGCTGTGCATGTTATTCCTTATGATGCATAATAATGATTAAAACTCATTAAAAAAGGTGAGCAAATTTTGGTTGTTATTTGAATAAATGAGAACCAAGCAAAACATAAACTATTTTAATTTTAGTTTTTAAATATTATAAACAATTAATAAATGATGAATCTTGATGATGCAATCTATACTCATCTAATAATGAACATGCAAGTGAGGCTACATTAATTTGTTTTTTTTAAATATTATTTTTAAACAAATTAATTTTTTTTTAAATACTAAAAAAAATTTAAAAGGTTTGAATCTTTTCATAAAGTTGAAAAAATGTTTAATTTAACACTAACAATGAAAAGGAAAATTACACTTAAATAGCGAGCGACCGTTCACTCTTCCATATCTCTTGGTGTTTTATTTTTGGAATTTGAGAAAACCTTTGTTAAGGCTATTGTTGGACATTTTAAAGGGGCTGAAAAAAAATGATCAAATACTTCATAATGTTACAAATCACTCGTTCATCTATTGGTCTCATCTTTTTGGAGCTTCAAAAACAAAAAAGTTTTAACAATGGTCAAATATTTTAAAGCTAACGAAATGGAGACCAGAAAAAATACCCAATACTTCAATCTGTTACCAATCACTCTCAGATCTCTTGGTCTCTTATCTTTCGAATTTGGAAAATCATATTTTCAAGGCTGTGGCTACACATTTTACAAGTGGATCTAAATGGGGATTATGAAAATTTACAAAACAATTCAAATGTAACCTATCATTCATTCATATCTCCTGGGATCTTACTTTTGGAATTTGAGAAAAAAACTTTTAAGGTTCTTGTTGTATATTTTAACAGTAAGGAATGGGGATTAGGAAAAATTACCAAACACTTTAATGTTACCTATGACTAATTCCTATGGGGCTCTCTTATTTTTGGAACCTGAGAAAACATCATTTTATGGCTCTAGCCAGACATTAGGCCGGAAAAATGGATTATGCATAGTATTGATGGCAAGGAATTATGTAAGAAAATATAGAGAAACAAGTTACATGAGTTTTGTAGGGGATGATTTTGAGAACTAAAAATTATTGAAAATGGGAGTGATTCTTTGCTTAAATCACAATTTTAACGACTTGATGTATTCAGAAACATCAGCACAAGTAAATTGAACTTTACAGTTGCAATGGCAGATTTTGAATAAGAGTACGATTTTTACAGCAGGATGCAGAGCTTATTTCTGCACCAGAAAAGTTCAGAAGGAGGGGACTTTCGAGTGGCCATTACTACTGGCCCCATTATTCATTATCCAAAAGATCTTGAAAATTTCACTTTCGTTTGTTTGTTGACTTTTCCAAGTTTGAAGTTATCTATAAATGTTTATGACCTCGAAAAACATGAAAGTACTATATCGATAACACTTTGATCACTAAACATACTGTGTCTGGCAGTCAATTTTCTGTCAATTTTATTAAGTAAAATCTCAATTTTTTGTCAAACTTATTAAGTAAAATCCAAAACACTTTGGATGAAGCATATCCTACTCCTTTTTCCGGGCCTTCACACTACTACAAACTTACATATGCTTAAAATCCCATTCTACACTAGTTGTGTCTTTCCATTCATATGGTTCAGAGCAAGTGACACCCAAAATCAGATCCATTCCTATCATATGTTTATAATTTAATTTTAAACACTTTGGTCTTTTTTTGGTCGAGTAGTAATTTATTTGCCAAATTGTACTCTGGATAAAACCATTTCCTGTCATTGTTAGGCTACCCCTCCGCTTTGTAGCACGCTGAAATGTGATGGAAAATTGCATCCCTCTTTGTAATTCATCCAAGCCATTCAAGGATAGTGTAGAATATGGCTTCCAAAAATGTTCTACCCAAGAATCTTTGGTGTGTGTCCAAGATTCTAGAAAAGCGATGACACCATACACAACATCTATTGCTGAGACCTTAAATTGAGAAATATCCATGAATCCTTTGAAAAATCCTATAGTATAATTCATTGAGGCCATATTCTAGCAAAATTCTATCATAATCCTGCTTTCTTTGCCTCATCTCATTACTCATGTATTGAAATTTTTGTTGTCACTCCACAAGTGAAATGCCCATCTGGTCTAAAATAAACATTAGTTTCTTCAATCTGCCATCACTCCAAGTATTCAGTTTCATGAAAACATAGGATGAGCTCAACATTGAATAAAAAAGAGTCCACTCTTTCAACAACATGAGGCATGGTTCATCTTCATATGAAATTCTAGACATGTCAGGAGCTCTAACCCTGGTGTAATCCTTAAGTGTTATTGATATGATCGTTTCTAAATTCCCTACACTATTTACATGTTGTTTGAGCTCCATAACCCTAGCTTGGTGCCTCTGATTTGTGATCCTTTCATGAAAAAATTGACCAGTCAAAGATACACATGCTACCCAAAGCAATTCATTGGTGTTCCTGTACAGACCATGAGCTGTATCAAACATCAATCACCCAGCATAACTACCATGATATGTTCCTAGTCTATAATACACTGCCTTCATATTTTTATTTGCTTTCATTGGATTCACACCATCATCTTGATCATTCGACCTCCTCTTCTTTATTATTCTAGCTTCTTCATCATCACTATCCAAATCCATTACATTTTCCAATTCAATAACATCAAAATCATAATCCTTATCAGCCTGATTCTCATCTTCACGAGTTTACAACAAGCACACCTATTGATTCTAGTCACTCAGATTATGAAGATAATCGAGCGATGGATATCTACAGCAAAAATGTGTACCTTGGGACCCAACTTCAACAACCTCCTCAAATCCTTGGAGCATCCCCAATTATCAGCAACACGGTTATAGCCTGGTCATCTGACTGGAGATTACGACCTGCAATTCCATCCATGTCTCCAAATACAAAAACTCGATAGTATGAATACCTCAAGGAATCATATGGAAAAATGTGAGTGGGTATATTAAGTGCATAAATAGAATCAGTATCAGTTTTTGATGGAAAAATCAATATGGGAGAAGAGGAGGAAGCATTTGGAGCATTCTGTAGGTGATTGCAAAAGCTCGTTGACTATACTCTTTCTCCATGATTTTTTCCGAAGCTTCTAATGTTTATGTTTCATTTTTTGGAATATATATGAGGCGTTTCTGCATGGTGGATCTGTGTGGAGGATCAATCCCTTTAGAGGAATTAATCTCGGCAATGAGATTTAACCTTTATATGACTAAAACTCGATAAAGAATCCATAAACCTTCCTCTAGATGCGATACTAAAGGATTTATTGAGGCAACATCAACTCATTTCCTACTACCCAAGATCTTTGTAGGTAATCACATATATTGACTTCATCATATCGCAAGGTACCCCATAGATATCTTCAAAAATTATCAAGTTCAAATGTTCATATGTTTATTTCCATCAATCTTAGGCAGCGATCCCAAGTAAGTCTGAGAAAGCTTCATTGAAGCACTACTGTTAAACTTATTTAAAACTCATTCTTCCTAAATTAATTACTAAGGGCGGGGGTCAATGTTGGGGGATCTATTCTTACTAAATAAGAAAATATACAGGTGCAACGTATATAAGTACACAAGGTATAACTAATAAAAGCACAAAAACATCCTAAGGTCGAAGCGATGCATGTTATTTCTATGCTTTCCTGCCTAGTTATGTCCTGCCCATAAATCTTAGACCTCTGGCCGGGATTCTAAAGAATTCATCAAGTGGCCCTCCCTCTAGTTGGATAAAACTTGACTTGGGTAGTAGGGAATGAGGGGGGGCATCGTGTCCCCATTTTGTTTTGTATGTGTCTGTTTCTTGAGCGAGCGATCCCAAAAAACTTTGCTAAACGTTGTTTGTCCAAAGAAAAGGTTAAATACAGTCCAAGGATATGGAGCATCTATGTGCATCAGTAGGTATTGAGATGCATCATTCAGTTCTGTAAACACCACAAATTTTATAATTATGGGGCTTTCATTTATGAGATTTAACCTTCAAACGACTACAACCGAGGAGGGAAACCCTAAACTCTTGTCTTGGTGCAAGACTAAAGGATTTCTTAAGGAAACATTAGCTCATTCTTTACTTCCCAAGCTCTTTGTGGTCCCATGGTTCAAAGATTCATAACATTTCTAACTGTGGGGATTTCCTTCAAACCAAATGAATGCATAAATCTGAAAAATACTTTCAACCCAAGTTAAAAAAAGTGCAAAAAAGCTTACCTGCATTCGATAAATCATATAAACGAAGTCTTCATATGGGATTTGATATCATTCCTTCAAAGTGATATTGGATATTACCATGGACACAAGGTATGAAGTGGGTCCATAGATTCGATCTCTATACTTTTGTGGAGCAGAGGTCATGGATGATGTGTTGTGTTGAAGGTATCCAGTAGTATATCAGAATTTCAGTGTATTTCAGGGAGAACATAAATGTGAATTTTGAAATTTGAAATGGAGGATGAAAATGGAGAGAAGGGAGGGCGGTACTCAAAATTTTAATCTCTAATAAGATCAAGCACTTTGGATAGGGACGCCATCATTAAAGTCAATGCCCTTATTTTATTTAAAGTGATACTTGAGGCTTAGAGTATGACCTAAATTTTTAAACACACCCAACTTCTATAGTTGGGATGTTATGTTTATGAATAAAATGTGTAGGAAAAGAGGCATGTTTGTGTTAAACATGAGAGTGTGTTTTTCTTGGATTGTGGTTGCTAATTTTGTGGAGGTTAACTTCAATTTTTTTTAATGTGTTTTATATAGTTTGTTTTTGTTTTTTTATGAATATGGTAAATGTTTTTTGGAATATTAGGATATAGGATGGTTTAACTATTAATTAATAATTGGTTATCTAATATGACTCAACCAAACTCAAATTTCAATCGAACATATTAACTAACCCATAAAATTATATAACTCATTATTATATTATGAGCATTATGGATAATAAATTTTGATTTATGCTTCGAATAGAAAATATATGATCTTTTTCTTGGAAAACAAATCATGGGCATTATGGAAATTGTGTACAACATGAGTGGGCCTACAAATTAACAACATGTATTTCCTCCTTGGATGTCACATGTTTGAATAAGGAGGGGGGTGGGTTAAATACACCTTCATAGATTGAGTGATAAAATTTATGCATAGGGAGTCCCTAGTGTCATAAACAAAGGTGTTGACTCAATGATAGACCTAAGGTACATGGAAGGTGTCCAAGAAAAACTATGTAATATCCCATGTTCCTAACCCCTTTTTTGTAACTAAGTATAATTGATGTGATTGTAACTATGTATGGGTTCATGGAAATGATATTAAGGCCAAGGCCCCACCAATGAATGCTATGACATTGAACAACATTTTAATTTTGTGGTAGAACCATGCATTGGTAAGGCATGGTGATGGAATATCTATGATGTATTGTTTCAAATTCCCAAAATATCAAATGTATGTGCCAATTGATGCAATCTCGATGGATTTCAGAGACCCTAGACCTCGCCTGTGAAATAATGTAGATCATTGCACTGTAATTCTCTTTCAATCTTCTCGAACACAGCTAGACTTTTTTATTCAAAACTAACTCCACCAATCCTTGCTATGGTTCCTACTGAGTCCTCGTCCAAAGGAGCAGTAGGTCAAAATCATAACCCACATACCGAATGACACCCTCTATATGCCTTTCAAGTACAGATCGATTCATCTTTGTTCATAATAGACACATTTTTTGCATTTTTTTTTGTGTTTTTATTTTTATTTATTAATTGTGTGTCGAATACCAAATTTAGCAATATGTACAATGGGTCGAAATTTTCTCTTGACATAGATAGAGAAAGTAAAAGGAAAGTCAAAGTGGCACAAAAGAAAGGAATCTTAGCAAAAATAAATCAGGGCTTGAGGAGATCATCTTAATGTTTAGTACAAACCCAACATCATAACCTAACATCATGAATATCCATCCCTAGTTGCCATATTGTTGTTTATGTGAAATTTCCCTAATCACATTTCTACCCAATGGTCTTCTTTCCTTCTGGAACTGTCTTCTTTCCAATGATTGTACCCAACAAAATATCTTTACTGATATCATTCACATAGATGTAGGCATTAGACCTCCAGTTTGATACTCCAGAGTCCAGTTTCAACTACAGTATCCTGGTCTGAAACATTAACTGAAAATGGATGCCAGAATTCTATAAATGCCCTCAAATAGGTATCAAACCTGCTCTGTTACCAAAATGGTGCAAGCCTATTGGGGCTGCAATCATTCTCAAAGCACACAACAATGTTATGGATGCAGATTCACAAAAATCAATACATAACTAACAGAGGAAACAACAAGCTTGGCCAGTCTATTGAATTCAAGGTTCAATTATTACAAACAGGCCTTAATGGGCTCTTTACTGCAGCTTACAACAAACCATGGGTCAATTCCCTTCAAACATTAATATTATCATTGATCTGTCTCGACTGGGCTACAATGGGTTCACAAGGATTCTTTGGCTGGTGTTTTATTCTTTCTCCATGGATCTTCTCCATTTCTATCACCATGAGAACTCTACCTCTATCTTTCTTCTCTATGATTGAATTTGATAATATTTGATCTTTTCCCTCTTAGTATCCTTTTCCTCTCTTTTCATTAAAGTCGCCAAACTACCAAAACAAACCTTTGAAAAACTATGGGCCTCCACTATTTCATGTCATGTGTCCTATGGTCTCAACCACCAATCTTAAAGTTAGATGTATGATGTGTGTTTGTGTATAAGTTAAAAGGTTTTCAAAGGACTTTTTGATGTCTACATGGGAATTTTATATTATGCTCCACTTATGAGTGTTTTGCAATATTTATACTTCGTAAATCCCCAAAGATTCAGTCTTTCCTGCTAACTAAACTAGCAAAACCATCCATGTAAGGCTTCCCTCAATATGTTGTTTAAATTCAAAATAAATGAGAAGCAGTAAATGAAAGATAAGGAAGTTGACTTAACCACAAGAAAGGTAAGTTGGGTGGGTGAATGAATAGCACTGTTACAGCCACCACTAGAGTTCAAATCCTCTTACATTATGTGACCATTTGCACAGAAAGTGGGCGAGTGCACCCCTGCAAGGGGGGCACTATTCAACAGAAGTCATTATGGTCGGTTTAGTCAGGCATGGTGGTCACACACTCGATTAAAGTGTATGTAAGTGCAAACCTATGAAAGGTGGTTAATGCTTGGCACTTAAAAAGTATTTACTATAAAGGAAGCATCTTTTGTATTCTGTCCACAAATGTCACTCCTTTTGATGTCATAAACTGAGTATTTGAAAACTACTTTACCTACAATTTTTCACTCTGCTGAAATTAGCTTAAAAAGTTATGGAACAATGCTTCAATGGGCAAGAAATATATATTAGTCCATCATACCTGCCACATACCCACTAACAAAAAAATAAGATCTAATGAAATAAACATTAGCTGATGGTTCTAAATTTTGGCCAAAGGGGTTGGAAATTTTTAAGTTTTCTCAATCAATGAATAACTACAGATGACCCAAACTCCTCTAAAATTAGTTGTAGAAGAGCAAATGTACACACAAAAAAAGAGTTTATTGAAATAGTCCTCATAATTTGGTAGAAAAAAGAAGAGATCACTGCTAATGAAGAGTGTTGGATTCAGATGGCAACTAGAAGGTACCATTGCCTCAAATCCATTATGGAAAACAAAATCTAATGACTCAAAAGGAAGATGACAGATTAGCTGCAAGGGAATAGAGAGACTCGGGTCCAGTTGAAACTTGGTAGATATTGATGTGCATGTGAAACTTCTAACAGACAAAATTGAAGCTGAATATGCCAAACTCACTGACAAGAGTAAGGGAACTAGAGGAGCAACAAAAGGAATTGTTTCTTCTCTTTGAATAAATATGATAATCTCTGATATTGTCTCTCTTAGCATCCTTTTCCTCTCCTTTCACTAAATTCACCAAACAACCCTTTGAACAACTATAGGCCTCCATTATTTTCATGTCATGTGGCCTATGGTTTCAACCACCAATCATAAAGTTGGATGTATGATGGGAAGCATGCATTCTTGAATGCCCCTCCCTCCATACATCACTTATACTTGTTGGTCCTCTCTAACATTTGATTGGAAAGAGGTATTGATAGCTCAAGTCTATGCGGGCCCCTTTTGGGCCCTCATGAACAATGCCCTTGAAATGATCAGAGGGATATATGTAATTGATTTGATGATAATGATATTCACAATGATGTGATTATATGATGATGATGATGATGACAATGTTTTTGTTGATGATGGCAATAACAATGATGAAGATGACGGCGATGATGATGAGATGAATAATGATATAGATAATGATGATGAAGATGGTGGCAATGATGATGAAGTTGACAATGATGAGATTATATGATAATGATGATGATGATGATGATGCTGATGATAGTAATGATGAAAATGACAGTTACGATGACAATGAGAATGAAATGAATGATGATGATGATCCTTATAAGAAAGTGTTGGTAAAGGTAAATAAAACCAGTTTCACTACAAGCTCCAAGATTAAAATGTGCTCAATCATAGTTATAAGTTATACATGCTTAAAATTGTAACCATATCCCAATTGTTATGCATGCTTTAAATGGCAACCATATCCCATATGCTTTAAATAATGACGATGATGAACTAGATGGCAATGACATTAATGTTGTTTTTTATGATGACAATGATGGAAATTATGATGATGATCATCATCATCATCATCGACATCATTAGCATTATCATCACAATTATCACAATAGTCATCATCATTGTCATAATCATCATTCATGTCATCATCATTGCCATTTTCCTTGACATCATCGTCGTCGTCGTCATTGTCATCATAATTATTGACATTGTCATCAGTTATTCATCATTACCTTTGGCTACTAAGAAATAACATCTACCCAAGAGATGTGATTAGTGGAAAAGGGTCATGGAGGACACATACTATTTATGCATGAGAAATAACAGCTTTATTTTTTAAGATGACCAACATCATCATTCTCATTGTATTCATCATCATTGTCATCATCATCATCACCATCATCATCATTCATTTCATTGCCATCATAATCATTGCCAACCTCGTCATTTTCATTATAATAATAATAATTGTCATCACCGTCGTCATTGTCATAATTCTCCCCATTATCAACAACATTATCATCATCATCATAGTCATCCTTAATATCATAATCATTATCCTCGTTGTCATCTTTGACATATGGGTGCAAAAGTGGATGCAAAAGTGGATAAAACATGGATGCAAAAAAGGATGCAAACATGGATGCAACAAAAGTAGGCACAAAAGTGGGCGCATAATGGGGTGCACCAAAAATGGATGCAAAAGGTGATGCAAAAGTGGATGCAAAAAATGATGCAATCATGGAAGAAAAACATGATGAAAAAATTGGCACAAAAGTGGATACAACCATGGATGTAAAATTGGATACAAAATTGGATGCGAAAGTGGATGCAACAAAAGTAGATGCAAAAGTAGTCGTAACAACCAACGCAAAACCCGATGCAAAAGTGGATGCAAAAATGGATGCATAAAGGGATGCAATAATTGATATAAAATTGGATGCAAAAAAAGATGCAAACTTGGATGAAAAAGTTGAAGCAAAAGTGGGTGTAAAAGTAAGCGCAAAATTGGGTGTGAATTGGGACACGGCAAAAGTGGATGCAATAGTAGATGCAAAAAAGACATAAACATGGATGCAAAATGATAGTTTAGAGTTTTGTGATATTAGACTAACCACCACTTGGCTCTCCCTAGTTTATAGTTTCACATGGTAATTAATTATTCACGTAATATGCCTCATGGTAACCCTCTTCTATGAGTTTCAAATTGATTTTTTTACTTGTAGACTTCATTATTTTTATATGTAGACTTCATTATTTTTACTAGAAGTTTTAAAAAAATAAGGTCTCATATCGAGGTCAAAGAGAACTCAATGGGTAATTTTCATGATTACTTTTGAAATCC
>LPNX011152774.1:151548-231793 GCA_001517045.1 Pseudotsuga menziesii | reverse complement strand
TTTGTTTAAATATTGATTAATAAAACATTGATGATTGGATTGTCATAAATAAATATATGTGCATTATTTATTGTTCATGATTTTTATTGATTATTGTTTATCGATCATGTATGTTGAATCTTGATGCTGATTTTTAGTTATTTATTCTATGTATTTAGCTCCCATATATTTTTGTTATTCAAATTTCATGCTAGGCCTATATTTATTGTCAATTGATCATGTATCTCTATGTTAATTTAAGTTGTCTATAAATGAAATGTTCTCTATAATTTGAAATAGCAGAAACATGCTCTTAGATGCATAAACTTGTGAGCAGACTTGTCATAAACAACAAGTATATATATATATATATATTTGAACCTAATGTCGAACCTCATCGAAAAATTCGAACCCAAACCGAACCTAATGCTCGCCGAACCCGAACCCGAACCGTGTGACTTAGCAGTTAAACAGTTTTCTCTCTGTGTAAACCGAAAATTACACAAATTTCTGAAATATAAAATGGTTAAGAATTCTTTGTAGAGCAATGTAGAGGTGCAGTTTTCTTTGTGTAAACAGAAAATTACACAAATTTCTGAAATATAAAATGGTTAAGAGTTCTTGGTAGAGGAGCATCATTCTATGTAGAGGTGCTACAGCTTTTCATCATAAAGCACCTTATATGCTTTTATTTTGACTTGACTTTGTGTCTACAATTTCAGTAACATTAATTTGTAACATTTAAATTATTGAGATTGGTTGCTTTGTAAATTGTATCTTAGAAGTGGAAACATATTGGCTTGAAAGATCTCAAACAAATTCCAGCATCAAAGAAGTGACATAATACTAAATGTGTGTAATTGGAAATGGTCTGTTTTTTCCTTTTTTTTTCCCTTTAAAGATCTCTGTTGATGACAAATTTTGCTGATGACAAACTCCAGTATTAAAAAAGTGTCATAATACTAAATGTGTTCTTAATATGCATTAGTTGGAAATGTTCTATTTTTTAAACTCGATAATTTATCTATTTTTCCCTTTAAAGATCTCTGTTGATGACAAATGACAAATTTTGCTGATGACAAACTCCACTATTAAAAAAGTGGCATAATACTAAATGTGCTCTTAATATGCATTAGTTGGAAATGTTCTTTTATTTTCACTTGATAATTTATTAAATAATATAATTTGTGAGTTGACACAATAATTTATCAAATAATATAATTTGTGAGTTGTCACAAATTTTTACCAGGGTTTAAATGGCACTTTGAAAGCTGCATTTTTTCATTTAAACAAATTAACTAATTTTCTATATATATATTTTTGAAAATATCTTAAATGGCTTTAAATTTATTAAATAGTATTATTAAGTAACATAAAACAAGATTTATTAAATAGCATTATTAAGTAACATAAAACAAGATTTAAAGATTTAATGGCATAAAAACAGGGTTTTAAAAGTATATACCATAGTGGATATTTGAACTGGTTTTTGACTAATGAAGAAACTATCACCTTCAAAAATTTGTGGACTTATATTTAAATTTTAGATATTTGAACTGGTTTTTGACTAATGAAGAAACTATCACCTTCAAAAATTTGTGGGCTTATATTTAAATTTTGACTGAGAGTTGGTTCTCCAATATAGGAACTGTTCCTAGGCTATTTATTGGCATGAGGATTTTTATTTGTATTTAATCCATCACTTTATAAATATAGTAGTTCCAGTAGTTTTATAATTATAGTACTCATGAACAATATACCTCGCTAGGGAATCTCACCAATTCAGTATCGGTAACCGATAAGCAATCTCTACTACTCATTGGTAAGATTGATTTTCTTTCTGGTAGCTTTATAATTATAGTAGTTCCAGTGGATCGTAGAATATGAATTAAAGGATTTTTTTACCCATGGTCAGATACAGCAGCGAGCAGTGAACCTTGATGAGACATTATCCTAGGTGCATGCACCATCTATTTTAAAGTATCCATTCTTCTATGTGCTCCCTGGGGCCATAGATTGCTACCAAATATCTATGCATTGAATATCTATTTAGATATTTATATTCACACACCTAGCAATTTTAATCCTCTTAACAATGAAAAATAATGGAAAACCAAAGGAGAAACTCATCTATTTTAAAGTATCCATTCTTCTATGTATGCTGCTTGGGGTCATAGATTGCGGCCAAATATCTTTAGATATTTATATTCACACACACCTAGCAATTTTAATCTTCCTAACAATGAAAAATAATGGAAAACCAAAGGAGAAACTAGAGAATTTAGCAATGATTCTTGGTCTTTGAGAATTTAGCAATGATTCTTGGTCTTTCAGCTTTATAATTTTATAAAGCTTGTTCAAATTATTTTATATGATTGTAAGGTAGTTGTTTGTCCAAATTAGTGTATTAAACAATGCAAGGTTTATAATTTTATAAAGCTTGTTCAAATTATTTTATATGATTGTAAGGCAGTTGTTTGTCCAAATTATTGTATTAAACAATGCAAAATAATGGAAAACCAAATGAAAAGCTAGAAAATTTATCAATGATTCTTAGTCTTTCAAGTAATAATTTAATACGTGAAACTATACATAGTTTAGCCTTACCACCCTACCAAGTGAGAGTTATTGATCCACCAAAATCAAAGCAAGCATATGAATGCACATCTCTTCCATTATTGGCGTTCCTAATTTCATCAATAGAGTCCTAGAGCTAAAGTTTTATAAATCATTTTTATTTGTGAAGCTATAAATGGTGTTGACCACCAAATGAAGATGCCAATAGAATAAGTTTGCAACACCAAATGAAGATGCCAATAGAATAAGTTTGTGAACTAAAGTTTTATAAATCCTTTTTCTTTGCCTAGCTATAAATGGTGCTGACCACCAAAGGAAGATACCAATTGAATAAGTTTGTAAACCAAACAATGGGTTCTTGCCTTTGATCTAATTAATTTAGCGTCCTTTAATATCTTTGATCGAATTATGGTCACTAGTTTGATTTCTGTTAAGTGTTGATAAAATATTGATGAGTTTTCTTTGCATGTGAAAATTAGCTCCATCTTGACTTGGAAAAGTACAAACTAGAACCTCAAATTAATTGGAGTTGGAGTTGTTAATAACTGTATACTTCTACAATGATATGATACTTGATTTGTGGAAAGTTCAAACAAAGTTCATTTCATGTCTTCATTTTTTCACTGTTTAAATAATAATCTATTTATAAGGTTATGACCATGCTAGACACCAAATTGATATGAGTGATTACTTTCGTCTATAGGAGTGTACATCATTTTAATATTCCATGGTTGTCTCCATTTTTTTCACTGTTTTATTCTATAAAAGTGGAGATGTAACGTTAAACCCTTTGTCTTTCTCAAGGGTTTAAATAATAATCTATTTATAAGGTTATGACCATGCTAATCACCAAATTGATATGAGTGATTGCTTTCGTCTATAGGAGTGTAATGTCCCCGGTTTTGACCCCATTTGCATGGTGTATAGAATGTAATTAATCATGGTGAGGAGCTCAAGGCAAAAGCCCCACCATCGATTTGGTTGTGAATGTTTCGGCAATAGGGATAGTTGCCGATGGTATGTTGTGCTATCCGGCACATTATAATTCGGCATCATGTAAACACGCACATCAAATAAAATGAACCACAACCAGCTACGGCAGTGCAACGTTGAATGAAAAGGGCATGGTTCTAAAGGATAAGGGGTGGGGGATGTCAAACCTTGGTTATGGGGGAAAAACCCATGCTTTACCACCTTATTTGATTTGCCACATTTTCTTGTTTCACCAACCTCTTCAATGTCTTGGTTTTGTTGTTGGGGGGCAGTTATGGCTGAGTGGTTGAGGGCAGTTATTGCTGGAGGAAACGTGGGTAAGGAGGCAAGCAACTCCATTCTTTCCCATTCCTCCATCTTCTCCACGACGCCATTCTTCACTGGGGGTTCACTCTCACGCGGAGGTCGGTTCATCTTCCTCATGCGCCTGGCCTTCACCACCACCGCCATCTTCTTCGTGGTCTGTTTTCCCGCTTGCGCGCAGGGTCGTGGTCTGTTCATGCTCGCGCGCAGGGACTCTGCGTTGGTTTTGCCCACGCCGGGGACAAGAGAAATCATGGCTATCGCTTGGGATTCTCGGGTGTAGGAGCTATTTGGCGCTCAGGGACTGTGTGTGTGATTTTTCCTTACTGATTTGCGGTAGTGCATTTTGTTTTCCTCTGTGTGTTGCGGTTGGGTGCAAGTTGCACTCACGCACAGACTTTTGGGGCGTTTTTCCCATGTCGTGAGTGAGCTGTTGTGTATGTTTTGGGATGCTGTTGTGAGTCCAAATTCTGCTTCCACTTTGGAATGTGGATGTGTAACTTTCCTCAACGTCTGCATTGAGGAATTGTGTGTTGCCTTGTGGGCTCGTGGATGCTGGTGGGTTGTTGATTCCCACACCTGTTGGCTTCTCCCTCATTGGGACTGTGTAAGTTGCCCAGCCGTTATATTGAGGAATTGTGTGCGCCGTTGGTCGAGTTTTCCCTGTTTGGAACTGTGGAGTGCTGCTATCATTTATTGTGTGTTTGGGTTGCTGATATACCCTGGTTTGGGTGTTGCAGTTGAGTTGTTTTGGCCACTTTAGGGCCAAGAACAACTCTGAGTTGCCTTGTAGGCTTGAGCTGTGTCTCACCTTTTGTTTGGGATTGCCACCGATTGTCTTTGCCTTCTTCACAGGGATGTGAAGGGATGGTTTTGCTGCATGTAAGCAGTGGTTGGTCTTCGGACTGTGTTGGCTTGGCCGGTTGTGGAAGGCCTGGTAAACCCAACGGTGTTGGTTTGGCTGAGTGTGTCCCTTGGCTATGTGTAAGCCTGCAACTGACCCTTATTCCGGAGGAAGCATGCCTAGCTCGAGGGTGGCAACGTTGCTGAGAGATCGATGAGCACGCTGGCCTATGGTTGGGTGGAACATTGCAGTGACGTAGCTGGTTGCGGCAAGTTCTTCATCAAAAGATAAGTGCTGCTGGTTACTTCATCTCTGCAATCTCTATAGTAATTTCAAATGAATTAGGATGAACATGGGGATGCTGGAATGTATATGTTTGCTTCCGCTATATGATTAAAGAATTATGCATTTGTGAATGCTTGTATGTTTATGCATCTTTGCATGCATTATGTTTAAGCTTTGTAATTTCAGCATTGATCTCTTCTGTTCATGTTCATGGGGTTGTTTGCCCAGTTAACGTGGTGTTCATCGCGTCCTCTTCGTCGGTCTGAGGGATGGGGACGTGACAAGGAGTGTACATATTATAGATCCTTTTGGATTTGAACTTGATTCTCAAGAAGGAAACTCGTGTCCTCGACATTGTTAGACCTTTTCAAGTTGTAAGGCTTAGCTTACATATGTTCTTTACTAGTAGCAAGGATCTTATGTTTTGAAAAACAACGATTACATATTATAGATCCTTTTGGATTTGAACTTGACTTTCAAGAAGGAAAGTCATGTCCTCAGCAAAGCAACGATTACATATTATAGATCCTTTTGGATTTGAACTTGACTTTCAAGAAGGAAACTCATGTCCTCAGCATTGTTAGACCTTTTCAAGTTGTAAGGCTTAGCTTACATATGTTCTTTACTAACAGCAAGGATCTTATGTTTTGAAAAGCAACGATTATGAATTAAAACATGGACTTTGATTCTTAAACATATTATGGAACCAATGTTAAAATTTGTTTTTTTTTAAATTCTTAAATCTCAGTAAGATTTTGGGTTTTGGAGAAAAATAAATGTTATTGTAGATGCAAGGTTTCTATCCACCATCAAATGCCATTGTAGATGTAGGGTGTCTAGCTATTGGCAGTTCAACGTTTTTATCAACTACCTTATTTCCTATGTTAGAAGTTGTGAGTTCACTGAGTTTGGGTCAAGCTTTTTCCTAATTTTAATTGCAAGCAGAAACATTGACTAGATTTGTCATTGAAAAAGCTTTTGGAAGAATCCCAAATAAGTTTAACTGGAAGCAGAAACTTTGACTACATTTGTCATTGAAAAAGCTCATGGAAGAATCCCGAATAAGTTTAATTGCAAGCATAAACCTTGACTACATTTACATTGAAAAAGCTCATAGAAGAATCCCAAATATTCATGGGAAGTTCGGGGTTGAAAAACTGTCACTTAGTTTTTTTTACAAGGTGATACCAAATGACTACTTAGATCATATGGTGACTTTGCTAAAGATAAAAAAATCGAACAACTACTTTTAATGATATGTCCATGAATAGCCTCGATCGATTTGAACTTTTATAAGATTAGATAAATGAATGGAAAACAAGGAGAGACCATATGCACATCAAAACATTATCAAGGTTGAGCAAAATGAAGAGGTCTTGAAGGCAAGATGGAAAGGATATGACAAATGAGGATAGTGGTGCACCCAACAAAAAAAAATTGTGAAAGGAACTTCATAAATGGGAGTTGTGAGAAAGCAATGTACATCCTCCTCATGCACCGATGTTATGGAATAAAATGAAGTTTTAAATAAAGAGAAGCTTCCATTTTGCACAAGAGTCATGGAATAAAAGAGCTTAAATAAAGAGGAGATTGAAACAAGGTAATTTAAAACAAAATCTATACCCTTCATCATTTAAGTGTTTCCTAGTATGAAATTTAAATATGTATTTTTACAACAAAATAAAAAAACAATTAAAAAAAAACACAATCCAACATGGTTTAGTATAAGGATGATATTGAGTACACAAGTAAGAAAAAAACTTCTATTTAATTAATTTAATTGTCACTCTCAAAAGATCTCCTAGTTGTATTGTTAATGAAAATTTTGCTTCTATTTTGATAATGCTGGAATGTATCTTATTTTGTTTTGTTTCTGAAGTAGAAAATTCGATATGTTCCTAAAAAATGGACAAAGAACATGGTAATGTATACAAAAATTATAACACTAGCACAATCACAAGTAAAGTGGTCGGTGAACTATTATTGTTACTCTTTCTTTAACCACGGCTTAATTATTTAAATCTTATTCAAGATGCATTTAAGCATAACAAGATAGGATGACCATGAAATGAATCCTTGTTGTACACGTTACATATTTAATATCTAAATGCCTATAGACTTAACTAATATTAGGAAAAGTCTTAACATCAAGTTACATTAGGAAATTTAGGTTTTGAAGCTATTTCACCTTTTTACTTAGTAAAAAGGCATCATTTGATAAAAGTAATCGTCAAGAGTTTAAATTTTTTTGTCTCACCCTATCTAAAATTAAAAATTTGATAGAAGTCACCAATGGTTGGTTTCCAAAATTTTAAGGCTTTAGAAAAATCAACAATGAAAATGAGAATAAAGTTTTCAAGAGTATAAACTTCCATCCAACTTATTATAATTGAAATTTGCTTTATAAAAATTTCAACTGTGAAAGGTGATATCCAATTTATTATATTATATTAAATAACATATTTTTTAAAATAATATATCTTTAATTTTAAATTAATAAACTCTATAATTTTTTTATTTTTAAAATATTTATGTAAGTTTAATTTTAAATTGATATACTCTTAAATTTTTTTAATTTTATTATATAAAATTAAAACTATATATCAAAATATATACTTAAGTATATTTCATAAAAATAGGCCATATCCAATCTGTTTATAAAGAAATCTGTAACAAAAAAGAGATCACACATACTAAATAACAAAAACAGTTTTGATGTGAAGTATGGAACATTGGTGTGTTGTTAATTAATAATATTTCTAAACAACTTCCAAAAAAATTATTCATATATTTTTTATTAATTTATTGAAATATGTTTAATTATTAAAAATATGTTTTAATTTTAATAAAGTTCCTCAAATGTTAGAAGAGAAAGATCTATTACATGACAAGCCTCCCTGGTTACTTTTGGATTTCCTTGCTCTTAAACCTTTTCCTCCTATACATCATATGGAGCAAACCTTTTCCTCCTATACATCAGATTCACCCCATGTGAGGTTGAGGGTTTATACATCACATTCAACCCATGTGAGGTTGAGGGTTTTTCATGCTTCTCTGTTGAGTCTATTCTACTTTATTTAATTACTACATTTTGTTTTTTATTGGCACTCCAGCTTTGAAATGACATCACTATACTCAACACTCCCATTGACCTATTTTTATGGTCAACATTAATAATTTTATATTATCTTTTTTTCGAAGTTCACTAAACTTGGCCCTTTGTTTACACCATCAAGAAGGTATGGAAACAGGTTACAATTTGGCAATGCTATTTCATTTTGTGAAGGAAAGATATGAATGTGGGTAAATCTGATTATAAGTTTTTTCTAGTTCTCATTGGAAGTCATGTTACGATTCCTAATTGTATTATACAGATCCAAAACCAAGTAGAGAAAGTGCAAATAGCAATTGATCCCCTCAAAAGATCAAATTGTGAGTAACAATTTGAAATAGACCCTGATGATAATCCTTCTGCTATGCTTACCCATCTGCATTGATCAAATTGTGAGTAACAATTTGAAATAGACCCTCAGATGATAATCCTTCTGCCATGCTTACCCATCTGCGTTGTTATCAAACACCTAGAGATCAAATTCTCAAATTGTCACTCTCCATTGCGAAAGATGTACTTCCATACCATACTAATGCTACTCAAAGGATGAATCAACGTATGTAAGCTTCTTCATCATAGCATTCAGTTGAGCCAGTTGAGGTGGTAACTGGTTAGGTTCCATAGTGGTAAGTGTTGTAGTAAAAAGTGTTCTATCCATCCAAAACCAAGTAGAGAAAGTGCAAATAGCAATTGATCCCCTCAAAAGATCAAATTGTGAGTAACAATTTGAAATAGACCCTGATGATAATCCTTCTGCTATGCTTACCCATCTGCATTGATCAAATTGTGAGTAACAATTTGAAATAGACCCTCAAATGATAATCCTTCTGCCATGCTTACCCATCTGCGTTGTTATCAAACACCTAGAGATCAAATTCTCAAATTGTCACTCTCCATTGCGAAAGATGTACTTCCATACCATACTAATGCTACTCAAAGGATGAATCAATGTATGTAAGCTTCTTCATCATAGCATTCAGTTGAGCCAGTTGAGGTGGTAACTGTTAGGTTCCATAGTGGTAAGTGCTGTAGTAAAAAGTGTTCTATCCATGCCCCCGTCTCGTGGAATATGGGGTTTGGGGGGCAAACAATATTGAACATACAATAGAGAATTAAATGCTACGGCGACAACACTGTGGGCCGTTGGATCTCAACCTGTTTGAGATCCAACGGCCCACAGTGCTGCCGCCGCAGCATTTTAATTTTCTGCTGCATGTAAAATATTTTTAGCCATAGATCTTTATGTTCAGACAGCTCGTGAGGTGGATTGATGAGAGATATAATATATCAATTTAAATCAATCATTACCTCCTTTGGTCCAGTGCTAAAGATGTACTTCCATACCATACTAATGTTACAATACGATATTTATAACTGTTATCAAATTATTTGATCAATATTAAAAAACAGATTTATCTATTTCCTCGCATTTGTGTTGAATTGAGAAATAAGTGCAACAAAATAGTAGGAGGCTAAAGCATAGAGATCTTAATTTTTGATAATCATAAATCTCAAAGCTCCTGGGTAAAGAAGATGTCAGAGACCAGTCTTGTTAGGTGACCAATGATAAATGATTCCAGATGGCCACATTCTGCCTTCACTATTAAAGTTTGTATGGAATGTGCTTCTGGTAACTCTAACGGAAAGAAGTTGCAAGAAACCGTTGCCATATGTCACCATCAAATGATTAGTACATATGTGATTATAGTACAAGTGATTTTTCCTAGTAAACAGGTATGCCTATCTAAAAGACTATGCCTATCTAAAAGACTAAAACACAGGTATTTCTATCTAAAAGACAAACAAATGAGACAACCCATAATATAAAGAAAACACTGTATTTCTTACCATGCAATCATTTCCTAAAATTCCATCTGCAATCATGATCTACCCAACCTTTAAATCTGCAATGCTCTTTCAAGTGCTTCACAGCTCTTGATAATATCTGGTGATGATTCGGCAGTAGCTTCTCAATAAATATCAACATAAGACGAAGCCATTGCCAACATAACATCCAGTTTGCAGGATTTTGGGTAAACGCTCCTGCAAAAGCTTTTGTCAACATAACAACTTCCGCCTCTCTCATTTCTTGAAGCAGGCACGGTGCTCCCGGAACCTGCCAATGGATGTAAAAGCTTAAAACATGCATAATCATATACTGACAACAAAAGGGTTTTGAATCTTGATTACTAACATTTTTTTTGCCTAAGTTTCACAGAAATCTTTTAGGATATAAGTAAATAAGGGAAGGATTCATTCTGTAGATGCACTTCCAACCTTACGCGCACCAGTATAATCACTTTTTGAGTGAATTGGAACTAGTTGGATTTCCTGCAAAAGTGACTCCTCAGATTTGTTCATGTAAATTCCAGGTTACAGCATTGACAATTTTGAAGTTATCAGTAAATAGTCAAATTAATATGAAACAAAATCCTGAACTCGCAATATCCACTTTGTGTTTTCTTAGTAAAATTGCAACAATTAAGAAAGCATTACAAAGACTACAATCACAAGGAAGGGAGGCCAATATCCAGAACTTCAGTCTGTCGTCAAATTCTCCAAAGCAAACTTCTGTATATGCTTTAAAAAATCAGGCCGTCCATTCTTTGATACTGAACAGATTGTGAACTATAATCTATCCATAGTACAATGAATAGAAGAGAGTTACATAAACTATTTGGGGACTGAGCCATCCGCCATAGGCATCTTCCAAACTCTGGGAGTAAATCGAAGTGATATAACGTGATATGCTGTTCAATACCTGCGAAATTCGTAACGCAGGAATCGGTGCATTGCAACGATTGCATCAGCACAGTTTGTTGTATCACTGAATGGAAAGGAATGGATCAAGAATTTTACCAACGATGTAAGTGAAATATATTACCATTGCCGATAAGCTCGGTTCATAAGATTATTGTAATGTAGGATTGCAGCTCCTTGGGATTGATGGCACCCCTTCCATCTGCAAAAACGCATCCAGTAAAGTTGAGAGAATTCTATTAATAATATACGAAATAATTGTTTGTCTGAGTGTTACCAGGTATTAGCCCAGACCTATAACTGGTTCTGAATCAATATACAACAGAGACTGTAAATCTTACCTATATTTGGTTTAGATGTCAGTTTGAGGTTTCGTCTCGGCATAGTTTAACACCATTTCGTCTGCTTGCTTCTACAGTTGTTTTGGGTAATCCATCGCTCACGCTCAGCGGGACTCTCCAATCCTGTAGACGTGATTTGGGTATCCTGCATTGATCCATTTATTGCATCCATTACAGAAATTCTTTAAATCCATTTATTTTATTTTGGCATTACAGAAATCCATTTATTTTGGCATCGATGGCATCAGCATCAAGAGTCCATAGCGTACGCTTGGAAATGATGAAGAACTAGGAGGGTTCTGTGTTCATCTCACAACGGCATCCATAGTCCACAGAAATCGATGGAGAACGGTCGTTTGTATCGCGAGCAGAAGCATAACGACCAATGCCCGTTTCCACGTGGCATTATAAACCACGCTGGATGGACCAAGTGGCCTGCGGAGAGCCCTGGATTGTGGCCAACTGGCTTACGGAGAGATGCCAAGTGGTGTACGGAAAACTTGATCGGATGAATATGGGCGTACGGAAAGCTGAATCTAACGACTAAATAGATGACACTTGGCGGCCAATCGATTCCAAATCTGACGCGTGAGGAGATGACACTTGGTAGCCATCGGACATCCGAATCTGAGGGCTGAAGAGGTGCCACATGGAGCCCATCCGACGGCGAAATCTAAGGCCTGAAAATGTGCCACTTGGCGTCCATCTGACGGCCAAATCCGAGGACTAAAGAGGTGCCACTTGGAGGCCATCCGACAGCCAAATCTGAGGGCTGAAGAAGTTCCACTTGGAGGCCATCCAACGGTGGAATCTGAACCCTGAAGAGGTGCCACCTGGCGGCCATCCGACAGCCAGATCTGATGGCTAGAGAGGTGCCACTTGGCGGCCATCCAATGGCAGAATCTGAGGGCTGAAGAAGTGCCACATGCCGGCCATCCGATGGCTGAGTCGAACAAGTGAGGAAGTGATACGTGGCGAACATCCAACGGCCGAATCGAAAGAGTGAAAAAAGGTGAAACGTGGCGGACATCCAACGGCCAAATCTGACGCTTGAGGAGATGAAACTTGGTGGCCATCCAAAGGCTGAATCTGAGCGCTGTAAAGGTGCCACTTGGCGACTATCGAACGGCTGAATCCGAGCGCTGTAAAGGTGTCACTTGGCGGCCATCCAACGGCTGAATCTCAGCGCTGTAAAGGTGCCACTTGGCGGCCATCCGAGGCTGAATCTGAGCGCTGAAGAGGTGCCACTTGGAGGCCATCCGACGGCCGAATCGGAGAGCTGAAGAGGTTCCACGTGGCGGCCATGTGACAGCCGAATCTGAGGGCTGAAGCGGTGCCATTTGGCGGCCATCCGACGGCTGAATCTGAGGGCTGAAAAGTTTCCACTTGGTGGGCATTTGACGACCAAATCTAAGGGCTGAATAGGGGCCACTTGGCAGCCATCCAACGGCTCTGCAAGGCTGTCCGTACGCCCATATTCATTCGATTAAGTCTTTCCGTACACCACTTGGCATCTCTCCGTAAGCCAGTTGGCCACAATCCAGGGCTCTCCGCAGGCCACTTGGCCCATCTGGTTTATAGTGCCACGTGGAAACGGGCATTCGTCGTTCTCTGCTGACGATGCAAACGACCCGTTCTCCATCTATTTCTGTGGACGCTGGATGCCGTTCTGAGATGAACATAGAACCCTCCTAAGTTCTATGTCGTTTCCAAACGTACGCTATGGACTCTTGATGCCATCGATGCCAAAATAAATGGATTTAAAGAATTTCTGTAATGGATGCAATAAATGGATCAATCACGCAAATCACCTCTACAGGATTGGAGAGTCCCGCTGAGCGTGAGCGATGGATTGGAGAGTCCCGCAAGCAAACGAAATGGTGTTAAACTATGCCGAGACGAAACGTCGAACTGACATCTGAACCAAATACCGGGTCTCTGTTATAGGTCTCTGTTCACGTTCTCTGTTATAGGTCTGGGCTAATACCGGGTAACACTCGGACAAACAATTATTTCGTATATTATTAATAGAATTCTCTCAACTTTACTGGATGCGTTTTTGCAGATGGAAGGGGTGCCATCAATCCTAAGGAGCTGCAATCCTACATTACAATAATCTTATTAACGAACTTATTGGCAATGGTAATATATTTGACTTACATCGCTGGGAAAATTCTTGATCCATTCCTTTCCATTCAGTAATACAACAAACTGTGCTAATGCAATCGTTGCAATGCACCGATTCCTGGGTTACGAATTTCGCAGGTATTGAACCGCATATCACGTTATATCACTTCGATTTACCCCCAGAGTTTGGAAGATGCCTATGGCGGATGGCTCAGTCCCCAAATAGACTATAATTCTAGATATTTTAAAGCTATGCAGAAGTTTGCTTTAGAGAATTTGGCGACAGACTGAAGTTCTAGATATTGGCCTCCCTTCCTTGTGATTGTAGTTCTTAAGTTAATTGCAAGTTTACTAAAAAAACAAAGTGGCATATTCTAGTTCAGGATTTTGTTTACTGATAACTTCAAAATTGTGAATGCTGTAACCTGGAATTTACATAAACAAATCTGAGCAATCACTTTTGCAGGAAATTCAACTAGTTGCAATTCACTCAAAAAGTGATTATGCTGGTGCGCAAAAGGTTGGAAGTGCATCTACAGAATGAATCCTTCCCTTATTTACTTATATCCTAAAAGATTTCTGTGAAACTTCAGAAGGCAAAAAAATTGTTAGTAATCAAGATTCAAAACCCTTTTGTTGTTGTCAGTATATGATTATGCATGTTTTCACAAAGCAACCAATCTCAATAATTTAAATGTTACTGAATTTGTAGACACAAAGTCAAGTCAAAATAAAAGCATATAAGGTGCTTTCTGATGAAGCACCTCTACATTCAATGATGCTCCTCTACCCAGAATTCTTAACCATTTATATTTCAGAAATTTGTGTAATTTTCTGTTTACACAGAAAACTGCACCTCTACATTGAATGATGCTCCTCTACCAAGAATTCTTAACCATTTTATATTTCAGAAATTTGTGTAATTTTCGGTTTACAGAGAGAGAAAACTGTTTAACTGTTAGAAATCATGAGCTTCACAAGTGATGATTTACAAAAAGTTGATGTCACTTAGCATTACACAACATTACACAGCATTGTGAAAATGGCAGTGCAAAGAAGGGTCAACCATCCTGCTGAAGCTTTGGCACTCATAGCTTTAGAAAGCTTCACAAGTGATGCTTTACAAAAAGTTGATGTAAGCATTAAAGAACATTAGTAAAAAGGAGGACCAACCATCCTACTGAATCTTTGGCACTCATAGCTGGATCTCTCCCTCGACAACATCATAATGCTCGAATGCCCAACCTTCCTGTTATTCAAATGCACTCATTGATGTATTATAGCTTGATCTCATGTGTGAAGTATAAACATCATAATACTGGCTCACTTCACTTGGATCAGCAGTTACTCCAATGACAACCTTCCTGTACTAGTTGATCTTGGCTCACTTAACTAGGATCAGCAGTAACTCCAATGCCCAACCTTCATGTACCTTGCTGAACCTCTGGCACTTATTGATGTATATAGCTTGATATCCTTTGCTTCCTGTATGAAGTATAATGATCTCCTTTGCCCCCTGTATGAAGTATAAACACCATGACACTGGCTTCACTTCATTAGGATCAGCAGTAGCTCCACTACGCAACCTTCCGTACTAGTTGAACCTGGCTTCCATCAGGAAGTGTGACAGTATCTGCATCACAAGTTACAACCTGCATATCAAGAAGTAGCAGTAGAAGACAATCACCACCTATACAACTTGGTTGGATCGCTTTCTTTCTCCTCTTTTGCACAAGAAAAAGTTGTCTGACTGTAAAGGATTAAATTGGAAACTTGCTGTGAACCTTTTTCAAGGAAATATGAAAGTGAAGGAATCACTACCGGATATGCAGAGGGCTCAAAGTGGGGTAAGGCAGCCACTTCCCATTTGGCCTTTTCCAAAACATTCCTGGTATAATCTGGTGGAAACAATGGAATTGGACACTGATTTCTACCTTTAACGGGGGGTAGATGTGGCAGTTGTTCAGTCTACTAAGCAACTGTATGGGCTGGAGTAGGCATTGATGCATGAAAAGCTTGAGAAATTGATGAACGCTGCATAGTGGAATACCACATCGGCTGCAATGGGATGATATATCATTGAACTGAACCTAGCTGTGTTCTCGACACCAAAGATTTCTTCTGTTATTTTTCTGTTCTTGCTTTGTTGATGGCTAACACTTCCATTGGGAACTTAATGTTCTTTGAAGAAGGTTTTGACCAGATGCTTCTGGAATTCCTTAACCAGAGGGAAAACAAAAAAAGCAAGAAGCCGAGTCAAAAGAACTACCTTATGGAGCCATAGATGGCTGTAACGGTAATATAGGTTTATTTTTCTTTTTCCTGATTTGTTGATGGCCGGCACTTTCATTGTGAACCCAATGTCCATTGAAGAAGGTTTTGAGCAGATGCTTATGGATTCCTGAACCAGAGGCAAGCTTAGTCTACAATTATATTCAAAAGGAAAACAAAAAAACAAGAAGCTGAGTCAAAAGAACTACCAAATGGACCCATAGATGGCTGTTTCCCAGAGGATTATTTTTCCTGGTCCAGCTCCAACTAAATGATACATAGTTTTAGTGTCATAAACTTCTCCGGAGCTCAAAACTGTAATATCTTCTGCAGACGAGATTGATATCTGTGATATCTTTTGCGGACGAGATGGGTTTTCAGTTTCAATGTCATAAACTTCCCCGAAGCCCAAAACTGTAATATCTTTTGCAGATGAGATTGGATTTCATGTTTATTGAGAATTGTGATATGTCCTCGCAAACACAGATCCAAACAGAGATACAAGCCTCAATGTGATAAAGGAGTAAAGCAAGAGCCTCATTGTCTAGGTCCTTTAGATTGATGTGAAACTGCATATCATTGATGAAATCGAACACAGTTGAACTTGATATAAAATTGTGCTTTTATCATGAACATAACAAAATACAGACCCCCGATATTAAAATGAAGCAAAGTTAAACAGAGCAAAATACAGACCCGAAGTATTAATGTGAAGAAGAGATAAGCAGGTAGTCGAGTATCCATCATCGCCTAACCAGCATAGCCTATTAATAAGAAAAACAACATCATTGGCAAACACACAGGAATTCCACTGATTAAATTGACCAAGTTGCAGCAATTTCAAATATGAAGCATCCCAGAATATATCTTGGATAGAGACTAACATTTAATGGGAAAGTTAACCCTATAAGTAATTTCTATTACCATCTTTGTTTTGAGGATTGTTGTAGATCCTTGCAAACATCGACCCCAGCATAGGTACAAGCCTCAATGTGATAAAGGATTAAAGCAATAGCTTCGTTGTCTAGCTCCTTTGGATTGATACCAAGCTGCAAAACATTGATGAAATAGAACGCAGTTAAAATTAATATAGAACGCAGTTAAAATTAATATAAACTTGTGCTTTATCATTAACAAAATAGAGCAAAACAAGAGCACCAAATATTAATCTGAAACAAAGATAAACAGAGCAAAATACAGACCCCCAAGTGTGAATATGAAGAAAAGCTAAACAAGTAGTTCAGTATCCATCATTGTTTAACCATCGTAGTCTATTAATTAAGAAAACAACATCATTGGCAAACACACAGGAATTTTACTGATTAAATTAACCAAGTTACAGCAATTTCAAATTGGAAGCATCCCTTCTCAAGTATATCTTGGATAAAGACTACATAATATATATTTGCCAATATTTGCCCTGTGGATAGTTGTATGATGGCTGGAATCTTTTCGTTGCTATATGAATTATTGTCCACATTTTTTAGTTTAATCGGACTAACAGCCAGGAGCCATTAGCCGTGTTGTGATTATGATAATCAGCACATTTTGAATCTTGCCAGAAGAAGTTAGCTTTTCCAGGTCCTTGCAAACTAACAAAGAAAATGAAAGATTCTTCGATCAGGTGCAACAGCTGTAGATACTCTCCACCTTCTGACGCAATATATAAATCCCAGTTTGTATTATTTCATGCTCAGGCTAGACACACAAAGAACCAACTGTTTTCTTTACAATTTGCAGGCACTGCCATTCATATTTCTGTCTCGGCATAGTTTAACACCATTTCGTCTGCTTGCTTCTACAATTGATTTGGGTATCCATCACTCACGCTCAGCGGGACTCTCCAATCCTGTAGACGTGATTTGGGTATCCTGCATTCATCCATCTATTGCATCCATTACAGAAATTCTTTAAATCCATTTATTTTATTTGGCATTACAGAAATCCATTTATTTTGGCATCGATGGCATCAAGAGTCCATAGCGTACGGTTGGAAACGATGGAGAAATAGGATGGTCTCAGAACGGCATCCAGAGTCCACAGAAATCGATGGAGAACGGGTCGTTTGTATCACGAACAGAAGCAGAACGACGAATACTCGTTTCCACGTGGCACTATAAACCAAGCTGGATGGGCCAAGTAACGTACGGAGATCCTTGGATTGTTGCCAAGTGGCGTACGGAGAGATGCCAAGTGGTGTACGGAAAAACTTATCCGATGAATATGGGCGTACGGAAAGCCTTGGAGAGCCGTTGGATGTCTGCCAAGTGGTGTAGCCAGGGCCCTCGGATCTGGCCATCCTGTGCGTTCCAAGTGGCACTATCTGGACCCTACAATCTGGCCGTCCGATGGGTGCCAAGTGTCATCTTCTGTCCCCTCTGTTGCGGCCGTCGGATGGCCACCAAGTGGCACCTTATCAGTCCTCCGATGCGGCTGCCAGATGGCCACCAAGTGGTATTTTATCAGCCCTCAGATTCAGCCTTCAGATGGCCTCCAAGTGGCAACTTCTCAGCCATCAGATTCGGCCGTTGGATGGCCTCCAAGTGGCACTCCTTTAGCCCTCAGATTTGGCCGTCGGATGGCCTCCATGTGGCACCTCTTCAGCCCTCAGATTCGGTCGGCCGATTGCCAGCAAGTGTCAATTCCTCATGCGTCAGATTCGGCCATCGAATGGTCGCCAAGTGTCATCTATTCACTCGTTAGATTCAGCCGTCGGATGGCCACCAAGTTGCATCACATCATTCGTGAGATTCGGCCGTCGGATGGCCGCAAAGTGTCATCTCCTCAGCCGTCAGATTCGGTCGTCCGATGGCCGCAAAGTGTCATCTCCTCAGGCGTCAGATTCGGTCGTCTGATGGCCGCCAAATTTCATCTCCTCAGCCGTCAGAGCCGGCCGGGTGATAAACGTTTAAATAGTTATTATGTTAATTTTTTTCAACGTTTTAATTTTCAGTTTCGTGATCTACATCATCGACACCGTTGCATTGGATTCGAAAGAGGAGATATGATAAGATCTGAGTAAAATTTCAGGTGATCCGCGCTGTCTTGCACAGCTAAAGCCGGCAATGACAAGCCTGGAGCTTCGAAAACAAATTTGCAAAATCAGTGTCAACTTTTCCATTGACTGTTTGCAAAATTAGACATAGTATTGAAAATGCGCGAGTCCTGATAACAACAATTGCATAGCAGCTAATTACAACTACATACAACGTATGATATTTAGTCTTCGGCTTTGAATAACAGTTTCGATTGTGAAAAAAACCAAGAATTGTCAAATTGTATTGCTTTGGGAATATAGCTTTCTGAAAATGAAAAGACAGCTTTAATTTTTTTTATATTTATAAGAAATTTGTTATGTCCTTCCAAGGACATATGCTAAAATATCTAGAAGTGTAACATCATGAATCTGAAGAGACACTTCAGAATAGTAACAAGTTAGCCACGATTACTATAAACATATGTCAATCTGGAGTTATTGGCGTTCTCAAAGGATTTCAAGGAATTGAAGTGATCGATAAGCCACCATGAACATGAAAACATAGGGAAGAAGATTTCTTTTATGAAACATTTAAGGTAAACATCTTCATGGCAGATTTATTTTATATTTACAATAAAAAAAACAGCAAAATGAACATTTAAGGTTTTTAAATCAAGATGAGATGGTCCTCATGGATCAATGTTATTTGGATTTAGTGATACATTGTTTTTTTTTATCCCAATGTAATGGCCAACTTTATTTTCATTAGTTAATGTCATTAACAAATATGTAATAAAACTTTCACTAAATATATAAATATTAACTAAGAGAAGAATCACAAGAATGCAAATGAAGAGAGTGCTTTAACAACTAATATAAATGAAATTGTCTTGTAGAATTCTAAAAGGTTGTACGAAAATGCAAGCTACTAGTTATTGAGATAAAAATTCAAAAACACTACACAAGGATTTCTCAAGAAATTTTTTTGGTCAATTCATTTCAAAGAGAGTGTTTCAAACCCCATCATACATAAGCATCTTCTTGCTTGTGGTTTTCATCTTGGTATGGTTAATGGAGGCAAGACATCCTTCTTATGCTCAACATGCTTTTCTCATTCTTCCTTCACGATGGATCAATCATAATTGGGAAAATATTCTCTCCAATACAAAACCAAAATTTTAGATTGCTCCTTGATAGATGGCATCTCATCCCATTGCAATGGACACAATATCACTGTTGATATTGTCATGCTTGGGCCATTCTTCAAATCCTTCACCATGGAACAATTATAATTGGGAAAAAATTGTGCATTAATCATGACTTTTGCTTTCGATACTGCAACCATGGTTGGGCCATGGTTCAATCAATATTCTGCATCAAAGCGGTTGCCATGCATCAATCATAATTAGGCAACTATTCTCTCCAATACAAAACCAAAATTTTAGATGGCTCCTTGATGGACGCCATATCATCCCACAATGTCTTCAATGGATAATTCACTCATGGTTGGGGCGTGGATAAACCAAAATTCTACATCAAATACTTCACCATGGATCAATCATAATTGGGCAGAAATTCTCTCCAACACAAAACCAAAATTTTAGTTCACTCCTTAAAGATACCATATCATCCCACAATGTCTTCAATGGAGTGGTGGAAATGAAATTCTCAATTACCCACATTCATATCCATTGTCAATATATTTGGAAAACAAAATACAAGCCTACGTATGAATCCTTATGTGACATCTTAGCTTCACTATATGATTACATTTTGGGAGATCCATGCCCCTAATTCTGCGATGAAACTTTGAAAACTATAGTGTCGATGAGAAATTGGCTTATAGAAAATTATTCCACATTCCTTAGAATTTCCAATGCAACAAGGAGTCCTCATAAGTATGTGTCAGACATAGTAGTAAGGGAGATTCCTTGTCAAAGAAAAATAATTTCTAGTGGGAAAATCCTAGCACTATCAACATCTATATCCTCTTGAATGCATGATACTTGAGTAGTATTCAAGGCTCATATATCTTCCCAAAACCACGAGTGGCCTTACCATCACCTAAAGTGTCCCAAAGAATATTTCAAGATGAATTTCTTAAACCATGAGCATGTATTGGAAAAAGAAAGAACATCAACAAAAAAAGAAATAGGATTTACTTCCACAAATAAGGAGAAATCCCCTATCTTTGCATATAAAGGGACTAGCTCCACAACTAAGAAGATTAAGTTGATTTAACTAGTCAGGAAAATATTGATATCTATACATAAACCATTGAGGATAGTCTCGACAAAAGGAAGAAAACTCCAAAGATCTAACACCAAGGAGGATCATCCAAGTACCCAAGAGATTTACTCAAGGCCAAGCAAACAACAAAGCAAAAGTAATATTGGAAACAATGAAAACATGGGAGGTGTTACAGAGAAAACTACCTATGGCTTGGGGTGGACCACAATAGACAGTATGACACCAGAAATCAATCCACTTCCAACATGTTAAAGAGATAAACAAGTCTAACACTAAGGGATGAGAAGCGTACCTATTCCGGACCTTCGTATAAAATATCCGATGAGATTTCAATCACACTTGCATCTACATTTCACTCTCAACAACAACGAAACATACAGGCATGATAGATATTAAGTGTTAGAACCTACTATAGCATATACAAATCCAATATATATTAATCAAAGCAACTACATGCATGGATAAAAATATAATGGACGAAAAACGGGTATTTCTATTAAATATGAATAGAGATACAAATGACAACCTCTGTTGGCACCTCGTCGAAATCGAGAAACTGAGTCCTCCACTTGGACCTCCACCACTTCAATCCTCCATATCAAGGCAAGCTCACAAGACAAAGACAAGCTTGGGAAAGAGCACTAATGGTTGCTTGAAGGATAAAGGGATCCAGACTCAAGTATGCAAGAATGGGGCACAAATCCATTATAGTCTCTTTGCTCTCACAAGTTCTGCTCCTCTTCAATGCTTCCAAATAGCTCAATATATAACTCCTCAATGAGAAGTGAAGGGTCAAGTTAGAGCATTTCCAGGCATATAAAAGGCCAAGAGTCAAGTTATTCGTTACTTGATGAAGCGGAACTCCAAATATTTTTGTTTTGAGCACATTTCCCGATGTATGCAGGTCATAGTGGAGAAAGATGCGTGTACACGCGGTCTGTAAGCTGATGACCCGCGTATATCCATAAAAGTGGCTTTTTAAGGGGATTCTCTAGAACATCAAAGTTATACCGAGCAAAGCAGGTCCAAAGAATCTGCATAGGGACAGGGATAAACCATAAAAACATGATATACCAAGTGTGGTAAAATCATCTATAACAGATGCCCCCTAATGCGTGAGGTCAGATGGCTAACATGATGGTTGAAATACATTACAATAGTCCCAGAAGAGGAGTAATGAAGACCCAGTTGGAAAAAACAACCACTCATCAGTATAATACAATGATAGGTCTCTGCATGTGATTGCAAATATGAAGTGCAGCAGCCCTCATATACATAATAGTATAATGGCCATGAATAGGCATAATCGACATATGTCACATGTGGTCATCACCACGTATAATATACAATGAAACAAGATCTTCATATTGAATGAATACATCTGAGGATACACTGGAATCTAGTCATGAGAATTGATATCTCATAGATATTTCCATGATAAAGGAGGTAGCATATATGGAATGCCACCAAGCTCGGAGGTATTCTACACAAATCGTTGCTGATACATGTCCCATCACGCAAATAAAGGTGTCGAGGTCGAACATGATGGACCATCGTTTGATTACCAGTCATTGATGTATACCATTAACAAACGCGAGATATCCCACCAATAATGAAAATGGGAATCAAGGTACAAAGTGCAATCAAACAAGTGTGAATAGATGTGTTGAGGTCGAACACTTGAGAGAGTCCATCGATCAGGGGACATTGATGTATTCCAAAATATGTTAATGGAAAGAGAACCTGCCACTGATGAAGCAAGTCTCAAGGCACTCAATGGACTCTAGATTCCTATTCCATAATAAATTATTTGAAGTCGATGGAATGGGATCCACTAGAAGGAGGAAATTAAGACATCCCCCATCAACCAACACGAGGTACACAACAATGCTGGATAACTTGGAAGAACTCGGATGAACAAGATGTGCACATACTAGTAACTGTATCGGGAATGCCAACATGCAAATACAACGTAACTAAGGAATGGTCGACTCAAGTGAAAATTCCTTTGAATACCGATATGATTATGCCAAAGCACATTTGTACTAATCATTTGATGTTGACATATGGAAACGGTTTCTTGCAACTTCTTTCCCTTAGAATTACAAGAAGCACATTCCATACAAATTTTAATAGTGAAGGCAGAATGTGCCTATCTAGAATCATGTTCCCAATCACCTAAGAAGACTAGTCACTATCATTTTATCATTGGCCACCTAAGAAGACTGGTCTCTGACATTTTATTTACCCAAGAGCTTCAAGATTTATGATTATCAAAAAATAAGATCTTTGTGCTTTAGCCTCCTACTATTTTGTTGCACTTATTTCTCAATTCAGCACAAATGTGAGGAAATCGATAAATCTGTTTTTTATAATTCTGAATATTGATCTCATAATTTGATAACATTTATAAATATTGTATTGTAACATTAGTATGGTATGGAAGTACATCTTTCGCAATGGACCAAAGGGGGTAGTGATTGATTTAAATTGATATCGTATATCTCTCTCATCGATCCACCTCATGAGCTGTCTGAACATAAAGATCTATGGCTAAAAATATTTTACATCCAGCAAAAAATTAAATGTTGCGGCGGCAACACTGTGGGTCGTTGGATCTCAAACAAGTTGAGATCCAACGGCCCACAGTGGTGTCGCCGCAGCATTTAATTCTCTACTATATGTTCAATATTGTTCTCCCCCCAAACCCCATATTCCACGAGACGGGGGCACAGACAGAACACTTTTTACTACAACACTTACCACTATGGAACCTAACAGTTACCACCTCAACTGGCTCAATTGGATGCTATAATGAAAAAGCTTACATACGTTGATTCATCCTTTGAGTAGCATTAGTATGGTATGGAAGTACATCTTTCGCAATGGAGAGTGACAATATGAGAAATTTGATCTCTAGGTGTTTGATAAAAGGATCTTCAAAGAATGAAAGTGTTTGAAACCACTAAACATAATAAATAAAAATGCATTAAACATGACATAACAATGCAGATGGGTAAGCATAGCAGAAGGATTATCATCATGGTCTATTTCAAATTGTTACTCACAATTTGATCTTTTGAGGGGATCAATTGCTATTTGCACTTTCTCTACTTGGTTTTGGATCTGTATAATACAATTAGCAATCGTAACATGACTTCCAATGAGAACTGGAAAAAACTTATAATCATATATACCCACATTCATATCTTTCCTTCACAAAATGAAATAGCATTTCCATTGTAACATGTTTCCATACCTTCTTGACAGTGCTAAACAAAGGGCCAAGTTTAGTGAACTTCAAAAAAAAGATAATATAAAATTATTAATGTTGACCATAAAAATAGGTCAATGGGAGTGTTGAGTATAGTGATGTCATTTCAAAGCTGGAGTGCCAATAAAAAACAAAATGTAGTATTTAAATAAAGTAGAATAGACTCAACAGATCATGTAGTCTATGTTGAAGCATGAAAAACCCTCAACCTCACATGGGGTGAATGTGATGTATAAACCCTCAACCTCACATGGGGTAAATCTGATGTATAATGTATAGGAGGAAAAGGTTTAAGAGCAAGGAAATCCAAAAGTAACCAGGGAGGCTTGTCATGTAATAGATCTTTCTCTTCTAACATTTGAGGAACTTTATTAAAATTAAAACATATTTTTAATAATTAAACATATTTCACTAAATTAATAAATAAACATATTTATAGAGTTTATTAATTTAAAATTAAAGATATATTATTTAAAAAAATATGTTATTTTAATATAATATATTGGATATCACTTTTTATAGTTGAAATTTTTATAAAGCAAATTTCAATTATAATAAGTTGGATGGAAGTTTATACTCTTGAAAATTTTATTCTCATTTTCATTGTTGATTTTTCTTTCTTGTTTTTAGACGTGTCTTTAAAGCCATAAAATTTTAGAAACCAATATCAAATTTTTAATTTTAGATAGGGTGAGACAAAAAATTTGAAACTATTACTTTTATCAAATGATTCCTTTTTTGAAATGGCTTCAAAACCTAAATTTCCTAATGTAACTTGATGTTAAGACTTTTCCTAATATTACTTAGTTAGGTCTATAGGCATTTAAATATTAAATATGTAACCAATACAACAAGGATTCATTTCATGGTCATCATATCTTGTTATGCTTAAATGTATCTTGAATAAGTTTTAAATAATTAAGCCGAGGTTTAAGAAAGAGTAACAATAATAGTTTTTTTTATTAAATAGTAATTATTTTATGTTTATATTAATTAGTTTAATGTTTATATTACACTATAAATGGATAACTATAACGATCTAGTAATAATGTTTTACTCTTTATTTAAGAGTTAGCCATCTCCACAAAACTAAGTGGTTGGCTCGGCCTATCAACATTCACCGACCACTTTACTTGTGGTTGTGCTAGTGTTATAATTTTTGTATACATTACCATGTTGTTTGTCCATTTTTTAGGAACATATCGAATTTTCTATTTCAGAAACAAAACAAATTGAGAAACATTCTAGCATTATCAAAATAGAAGCAAAATTTTCATTAACAATAAAACTAGGAGATCTTTTGAGAGTGACAATTAAATTAATTAAATAGAAGTTTTTTTCTTACTTGTGTACTCAATATCATCCTTATACTAAACCATGTTGGAATGTGGTTTTTTTTAATTGTATTTTTATTTTGTTGATGTAAAAATACATATTTAAATTTCATACTAGGAAACACTTAAATGACGACGGGTAGAGATTTTATTTTAAATTACCTTGTTTCAATCTACTCTTTATTTAAGCTCTTTTATTCCATGGCTCTTGTGCAACATGGAAGCTTCTCTTTTTTTTAAACTTCATTTTATTCCATAATATCGGTGCATGAGGGGGATGTACATTGCTTTCTCACAACTCCCATTTATGAAGTTCCTTTCACAATTTTCCTTTTGTTGGTTGCACCACTATCCTCATTTGTCATATCCTTTCCACCTTGTCTTCAAGACCTCTTCATTCTGCTCAACCTTGATAATGTTTTGATGTGCATATGGTCTCTCCTTGTTTTCCATTCATTTATCTAATCTTATAAAACTTCAAATCAATCGAGACTATTCATGGACATATCATTAAAAGTAGTTGTTCTATTTTTAATCTTTAGCAATGTCACCATATGATCTAAGTAGTCATTTGGTATCACCTTGCAAAAAAACCTAAGTGACAATTTTTCAACCTCGAACTTCCCATGAATATTTGGGATTCTTCTATGAGCTTTTTCAATGTAATTGTAGTCAAAGTTTATGCTTGCAATTAAACTTATTTGGGATTCTTCCATGATCTTTTTGAATGACATGTAGTCTTGCCATTTTTCAACCCCAAACTTCCCATGAATATTTGGGATTCTTCCATGAGCTTTTTCAATGACAAATGTAGTCAAAGTTTCTGCTTCCAATTAAACTTATTTGGGATTCGTCCAAAAGTTTTTTCAATGACAAATCTAGTCAAAGTTTCTGCTTGCAATTAAAATTAGGAAAAAGCTTGACCCAAACTCAGTGAACTCACAACTTTGAACATAGGAAATAAGGCAATTGATAAAAACGTTGAACTACCAATAGCTAGACACCCTACATCTACAATGGCATTTGTTGGTGAATAGAAACCTTGCATCTACAATAACATTTATTTTTCTCCAAAACCCAAAAGATTACTGACATTTAAGAATTAAAAATAAAAAACAAATTTTAACCTTGGTTCCATAATATGTTTAAGAATCAAAGTCCACATTTTAATTTATAATCGTTGTTTTTCAAAACATAAGATCCTTGTTGCTAGTAAAGAACATATGTAAGCTAAGCCTTATAACTTGAAAAGGTCTAACAATGTTGAGGACATGAGTTTCCTTATTGAAAGTCAAGTTCAAATCCAAAAGAATCTATAATATGTAATCGTTGCTTTGCTGAGGACATGACTTTCCTTCTTGAAAGTCAAGTTCAAATCCAAAAGGATCTATAATATGTAATCGTTGCTTTTCAAAACATAAGATCCTTGCTGCTAGTAAAGAACATATGTAAGCTAAGCATTACAACTTGAAAAGGTCTAACAATGTTGAGGACACGAGTTTCCTTCTTGAAAGTCAAGTTCAAATCCAAAAGGATCTATAATATGTACACTCCTATAGATGAAAGCAATCACTCATATCAATTTGGTGTCTAGCATGGTCATAACCTTATAAATAGATTATTATTTAAACCCTTGAGAAAGACAAAGGGTTTAACGTTACATCTCCACCTTTATAGAATAAAACAGTGAAAAAATGGAGACAACCATGGAATATTAAAACGATGTACACTCCTATAGACGAAAGCAATCACTTATATCAATTTGGTGTCGAGCATGGTCATAATCTTATAAATAGATTATTATTTAAACAGTGAAAAAATGAAGACATGAAATTAACTTTGTTTGAACTTTCCACGAATGAAATATCATATCACTGTAAAAGTATACAGTTATTAACAACTCCAACTCCAATTAATTGGAGGTTCTAGTTTGTACTTTTCCAAGTCAATATGGAGCTAATTTTCACATGCAAAGAAAACTCATCAATATTTCATTAACCTAGACAAAAATCAAACTAGTGATCATAATTCGATCAAAGATATTAGAGGACGCTAAATTAATTAGATCAATGGCAAGAATCCATTGTTTGGTTTACAAACTTATTCCTTTGGTATCTTCCTTTGGTGGTCAACACCATTTATAGCTTAGCAAAGAAAAGGATTTATAAAACTTTAGTTCACAAACTTATTCTATTGGTATCTTCATTTGGTGGTCAACACCATTTATAGCTTAGCAAAGAAAAAGGATTTATAAAACTTTAACTCTAGGACTCTATTGACGAAATTAGGAACACCAATAATGGAAGAGATGCGCATTCATATGCTTGCTTTGATTGTGGTGGATCAATAGCTTTAACTTGGTAGAGTGGTAAGGCTAAACTACGTATAGTTTCACATATTAAATTATAACCTGAAAGACTAAGAATCGATGCTAAATTTTCTAGCTTTTCATTTGGTTTTCCATTATTTTGCATTGTTTAATACCCTAATTTGGACAAACAACTGCCTTACAATCATATAAAATAATTTGAACAAACTTTATAAAATTATAAACCTGAAAGACCAAGAATCATTGCTAAATTCTCTAGTTTCTCCTTTGATTATTTTTCATTGTTAGGAGGATTAAAATTGCTAGGTGTGTGTGAATATAAATATCTAAATAGATAATCAATGCATAGATATTTGGTCGCAATCTATGGCCCCGAGGAGCATACATAGAAGAATGGATACTTTAAAATAGATGGTGCATGCACCTGGGATAATGCCTCATCAAGGTTCACTGCCCGCTGCTGTATCTGACCGGGGTAAAAAAATTCTTTTAATTCATATTCTACGATCTACTAGAACTACTATATTTATAAAGTGATGGATTAAATACAAATAAAAAAACATCATGCCAATAAATAGCCTAGTTCTTATATTGGAGAACAAACCATCAGTCAAAATTTAAATATAAGCCCACAAATTCTTGAAGGTGATAGTTTCTTCATTAGTCAAAAACCCGTTCAAATATCCACTAATAACTTGATGGTATATATTTCTAAAACCCTGTTTTATGCCATTAAATCTTGTTTTATGTTATTTAATAATGTCATTTAATAAATCTTGTTTTAAGTTCTTTAATATGTTATTTAATAAATCTCGTTTTATGTAACTTGATGGTATATATTTTTAAAACCCTATTTTATGCCATTAAATCTTTAAATCTTGTTTTATGTTATTTAATAATATCATTTAATAGATCTTGTTTTAAGTTATTTAATATGTTATTTAATAAATCTTGTTTTATGTTACTCAATAATGCTATTTAATAAATTTGAAGGCATTTAAGATATTTTCAACAAATATACATAGAAAATTAACCATGTTTGTTAATTTGTTTAAATGAAAAAATGCAGCTTTCAAAATGCCGTTTAAACCTTGGTAAAATTTTGTGACAACTCACAAATTATATTATTTAATAAATTATCGAGTGAAAAAAACAGAACATTTCCACCTAAAACGTTTTAAGAACACATTTAGTATTATGTCACTTTTTTAATACTGGAGTTTGTCATCAGCAGAGCAGAGATCTTTAAACGGAAAAAAAAAACAGACCATTTCCAATTACACACATTAAGAACACATTTAGTATTATGTCACTTCTTTGATGCTGGATTTTGTTTGACATCTTTCAAGCCAATATGTTTCCACTTCTAAGATACACCTTACAAAGCAACCAATCTCAATAATTTAAATGTTACAAATTAATGTTACTGAAATTGTAGACACAAAGTCAAGTCAAAATAAAAGCATATAAGGTGCTTTCTGATGAAAAGCTGTAGCACCTCTACATTCAATGATGCTCCTCTACCAAGAATTCTTAACCATTTTATATTTCAGAAATTTGTTTAGTTCTGTTTACACAGAGAAAACTGCACCTCTACATTGAATGATGCTCCTCTACCAAGAATTCTTAACCATTTTATATTTCAGAAATTTGTGTAATTTTTGGTTTACACAGAGAGAAAACTGTTTAACTGTTAGAAATCATGAGCTTCTACAAGTGATGCTTTACAAAAAGTTGATGTCACTTAGCATTACATAACATTACACAGCATTGTGAAGATGGCAGTGCAAAGGAGGGTCAACCATCCTGCTGAAGCTTTGGCACTCATAGCTTTAGAACTCATAAACTTCACAAGTGATGCTTTACAAAAAGTTGATGCAAACATTACAGAACATTAGTGAAAAGAAGGGTCAACCATCCTGCTGAAGCTTTGGCACTCATAGCTTTCGAACTCATAAGCTTCACAAGTGATGCTTTACAAAAAGTTGATGCAAACATTACAGAACATTAGTGAAAAGGAGGGTCAACCATCCTACTGAAGCTTTGGCACTCATAGCTGGATCTCTCCCTCGACAACATCATAATGCTCGAATGCCCAACCTTCCTGTTATTCAAATGCACTCATTGATGTATTATAGCTTGATCTCATGTATGAAGCATAAACATCATGTATGAAGCATAAACATCATAATACTGGCTCACTTCACTAGGATCAGCAGTTACTCCAATGACAACCTTCCTGTACTAGTTGATCTTGGCTCAATAAACTAGGATCAGCAGTAACTCCAATGCCCAACCTTCATGTACCTTGCTGAACCTCTGGCACAGATGGAATTTGATGGGTAAATGCCCGTCATGGGTCATTTTACCCGTCAAATACAACTAAGATCTTACCAAGACCGTCAAAATCTGGCTTAGAATACAGAAAACGTTTCAGATTTTGATTGTTACCGGTAATTTTGACGGGTGTCCGCCATTTGAAATTCCAACCCTTCTGGCACTTATTGATGTATATAGCTTGATATCCTTTGCTTCCTGTATGAAGTATAATGATGTCCTTTGCTCCCTGTATGAAGTATATACTATAAACACCATGACACTGGTTTCACTTCATTAGGATCAGCAGTAGCTCCACTACCCAACCTTCCGTACTAGTTGAACCTGGCTTCCATCAGGAAGTGTGACAGTATCTGCATCACAACCTGCATATCAAGAAGTAGCAGTGGAATACAATCACCACCTGTACAACTTGGTTGGATCGCTTTCTTTATCCTCTTTTGCACCAGAAAAAGTTGTCGGACTCTAAAGGATTAAATTGGAAACTTGCTGTGAACTGTAATATCTTCTGCAGACGAGATTGATATCTGTGATATCTTTTGCGGACGAGATGGGTTTTCAGTTTCAATGTCATAAACTTCCCCGAAGACCAAAACTGTAATATCTTTTGCAGATGAGATTGGATTTCATCTTTATTGAGAATTGTGATATAAGCCTCAATGTGATAAAGGAGTAAAGAAAGAGCCTCATTGTCTAGGTCCTTTGGATTGATATGAAACTGCATATCATTGATGAAATCGAACACAGTTAAACTCAATATAAAATTGTGCTTTATCATGAACATAACAAAATACAGACCCCCGATATTAATATGAAGCAAAGTTAAACAGAGCAAAATACAGACCCCAAGTATTAATGTGAAGAAGAGATAAGCAGGTAGTCCAGTATCAATCATCGCCTAACCAGCATAGCCTATTAATAAGAAAAACAACATCATTGGCAAACACACAGGAATTCCACCGATTAAATTGACCAAGTTGCAGCAATTTCAAATGTGAAGCATCCCTTCTAGAGAATATATCTTGGATAGAGACTAACATTTAATGGGAAAGTTAACCCTATAGTGCCTCGGAGAATAAAAAAGTAATTTCTATTACCATCTTTGTTTTGAGGATTGCTGTAGATCCTTGCAAACATCGACCCCAGCATAGGTACAAGCCTCAATGTGATAAAGGATTAAAGCAAGAGTTTTGTTGTCTAGCTCCTTTGGATTGATACCAAGCTGCAAAACATTGATGAAATAGAACGCAGTTCTTGGATAGAGACTAACATTCAATGGGAAAGTTAACCCTATAGTACCTTGGAGAATTAAAAAGTAATTTCTATTACCATCTTTGTTTTGAGGATTGTTGTAGATCCTTGCAAACATCGACCCCAGCATAGGTACAAGCCTCAATGTGATAAAGGATTAAAGCAAGAGCTTCGTTGTCTAGCTCCTTTGGATCGACACCAAGCTGCAAAATAATATAAACTTGTGCTTTTAACAAAATAGAGCAAAACAAGAGCCCCAAATATTAATCTGAAACAAAGATAAACAGAGCAAAATACAGACCCCCAAGTGTGAATATGAAGAAAAGCTAAACAGGTAGTCCAGTATCCATCATTGTCTAAGACTCTAACCATCATAGTCTATTAATAAGGAAAACAACATCATTGACAAACACAGGAATTTTACTGATTAAATTAACCAAGTTACAGCAATTTCAAATGTGAAGCATCCCCTTCTAGAGTATATCTTGGATAGAGACTACATGATATATATTTGCCTTGTGGATAGTTGTATGATGGCTGTAATCTTTTCGTTGCTATATAAATTATTGTCCACACTTTTTAGTTTAATCAGACTAACAGCCAAGGGCCATTAGCCGTGTTGTGATTATGATAATCAGCACATTTTGAATCTTGCCAGAAGAAGTTAGCTTTTCCAGGTTCTTGCAAACTAGAAAAAAAAATGAAAGATTCTTAGATCAGGTGCAACAACTGTAGATACTCTACACCTTCTTATGCAATATATAAATCCCAGTTTGTATTATTTCATGCTCAGGCAATACAGACAAAGAACCAACTGTTTTCTTTACAATTTGCAGGCACTGCCATTCATATTTCTGTCAAAATCTTTGATGGTTAGTGTGTGATGTGTAGCGCTTGTTTTATGTTTCCGAAGAGTAATATCTTTCTCCTCTGTAGTTCGATCCATCAGTTAATTTTGCTTGTAGTCTTGACTTTAACATTTCATTGATTTTCCATGTGGAACATTTACTACATTTTCTCTTGGAAATTATTTTTGAACACAGGTAGGTCCACACCAGCTGATAAGTTTTCTACAAAACTTTTGATTTTAGCCTTAAAGTGAATCCCAATCATTGGAGACAGTTTGCACATGGATATCTTTCGCAGAAGTTGTTCATGCATGATTCTAGTAACTTGAAAGCCAGAAATAATTTATCTTTTATATTTGCACGATGATTTACTGTACATTGAACTTCACGAAATTTGTTACAATAAGACGATCTTCTTTTGCAAGCCTAAATTCGCAGAGCACATTGTGCGGTCCAGATAGTTCAAATTCAACAGCTCTCAATTCACTTGAACTTCAAAGCAAGGCATCAGTCAGATTCCAGAAGGCAGGTATATTTCAGAATTCTTACGAAAACATCCTCTTTTAATCTGTTATGTTAGATTCTTATCTTCGACGATGGGGTGCCTGCTGGGTTCTTGCAAGAGTTGGTAGGTGTACTGGCAGCTGTCCTCTGGTAAGAAGCTATTGATTCACTGGTTGCACGTTTAGATTCCATGATAGGGATGTTTTAAGAATTTAATTCATTAAAGGTACTTGCAGTATTCTTGGGAAGCTCCATTTTTCCATTCTTCTATTTTGAAAGCTTATTTTCGCAAGACCCTACAGATCCTAAAAATCATAGAGCTATCTATGCTATTCCTTGCTCTTGCAGAAGACGTTATATTGGAGAAACAGGACGCTCAGATCAGCTGAGGCTCAAAGAGCATTGTGCCGACGTTAGGCACAATCGCATCAAGAAATCTGCATTAGCGGGGCATTTTGAAAAAACTGGGCCAGATATCATAATAGAGGACCATTATATTCAAAGGAAAATGAGAAAAGCTTCGGAGATTGCAAAACATCCGAACAATCTAAATGAGGATGTTGGGACCGACATCAATGATATATGGAAGCGGATCATTCATAAACTAAGAAAAGGCAATCTTGGCATTAGAATTTAGTGATCATCAAGAGGCTCTAAATGTCTAATCATGAAAGCCGACTTACTGAAGACATTTTTGGGCCAACGATTATTAATATTTCGATTAATCTCCTGTCAATGATTCCTTGAAAGAATCGAAACGTTGAGATGAAAAACTATTGACATGGAGTTTCCCCCTTTCTGAGGGAATTAAAGTGCTATGAAATAGGCTAAATTGGATGGATTTAGTGTGCTAATAGCTAATCCATTTATGAGGGAATTAAAGTGTTGTGAAATAGGCTAAGTTCTGGCAAGAAAGTTAATTTTGTATTAGAATCCAGTGGTTTGAAGTCAATGCTAATAGACTATTTCTTAGGCAAGTACTGGTAATCAATTCCCTATTCTGGGTTTAATATTTCCAAGTTCTTGCATATTCCATAAGAGCCAAATCACATTTAAGGGAATGCAGTTTCTTGTGAATTAGATTTACAGGATGCAATCCATTTACTTCGAGCAAAATTTGAAAGATTGCTCATATGACTGCAATTTGTTTCTGGGACCTCTATAGTAGATTCAAAATCCATTTCATCCTTGCCTTCACATGAAATCTTTGGCATGTCTTTGGTGGGATCGTAAATAATAGAAGAAGATCCTGCTTAGCACTTATGACTGCAATTTGTTTCTGGGCCCTCCATAGTAGATTCAAAATCCATTTCGTCCTTGCCTTCACATGAAATCTTTGGCATGTCGTTGGTGGGATCGTAGATAATAGAAGAAGATCCTGCTTAGCACTTATGCTGCCACAACAATCTAGATGCAAACTAAAGCAAAGTTGTTAGAACTGTTGGTGTAGTAGCTGCGTGAGGCATCACAGTTCGACCCAAGAAAGAATAAAATGTATTTTATTGTGCATAAGACAAGTTGGCCCCAGTAAATGAAGGACAAGTCAGCCCCAGTAAATTAGGCAAGTCGACCCAGTCAGAGAGTTAAATGGCAGCAACTTAATGTATAAAAAGAAGGGCACCTCCCTCATTTCAACACAACAACAAGACAAGTTCACTCTAATAAGAAGAGTTCGCTACTGCAGCTAGGAGAGGTGTTCTTTGGGGTTCTCCACTTTGGAGAAGTTTCTCTTATCTTTTCTTGGGGTTTATGCTACGATTGTCTGGATGTACATCGATCTCTATTGGAAGGTGTGAGCTCGAGGGAGACAATAGCTTTTTATCTATGGTTGGGAGGTCATAGATCATCACCAGGGTTAGACGAGCTCTACATTCATTTGTTTATGTACTTTGTCATTCTTTTAGTGATCCTACAAAATATAACATGGTATTAGAGCTATGCTAAAAGAAGACATTGTCAAAATCTAGGGCTCCACACTTTTGAGTAATTTCAACCATAGTTTATCCTAAAAGGAGCTCACCTTTAGAGGGCATATTTTTTGTGGAGGCCAAATCCTAATTGGTGAAATTTCATTTTTTGACTTAATATTACTGGGGTCAAGACCTAGGGCTTCCACATTCCTGTTGTTTTGTCCACAATTTTGGATCGATTTTACCTTGCTCCAACTCGCCTCAATAGGCCAATACTTCAAATTTGACCTAGCTCTTGCTAGGGTCCCTGGTCCAGTTTTGCAGTAAAGATGATTGGCATGAAGGTTGAAGATAGGCTTGATGGGGCTTCTAATTTCAACTCAAAAAAGTCTAGGGTTCTTCTTATCTTAGAAGAAAATGATCTTTTGAAATTTGTGAATAAGAAGGTGCCAGAACTAGAAGAGGAAGTTGAGAAGACTCAATGCCTCCATTGATTCTTCTAGGGCATGGAGAATCTTGGTAGATTCAGTAAAAGACCATTTGGTTCCTCAAACCTCTCAAAACAAGACTACAACCTTGAGGAAGCTATTTGAAGATAGCAATAGCAATATAAACCGTGGCCTTGCTATGAGAAATCAACTATCAAATTTCAAGATGTCAAGGTCAGAACCAATTGCTTCTTACTTTATGAGGATCTCATAATTAAGAGATCAACTAAGCACCATTGGAGATCCACTGGATGACTGAGAACTTGTCATGAACACTCTTAATGGTCTCCCTCCATCTTGGGAACCATTCATTCAGAGTCTCAGTGGACAACCCAAATTGCCCAAGTTTGATCGTATATGGGCAGTTTGCATGCAAGAAGAGACAAGACTTGCAACGAGGGGCAAACTAAATGGCACTCCACATGAAGAAATTCGAGCCCTTACATCTCATGTCAAGAGAGGAAAAGGTAAGGGAAGGAAGTTTTATAACAAAAAAATAAAGGTGGAAGATCAAGCCCTATTCTAGAACAAAAGAAGAAGGATCTTTCACAAACTTGGACATTATCCCAATCAATGTCATGGTTCAAATAAAAGGAAGCATGAATCCAATGCAGATGTTGATGAAGACTCTTCTCACAAGAAGCCAAGGAATGATGATCGTACAGAGTTATTCTTCTAGTACTCCCCATGTTGAGGTGATGATATGAAGATCCAGATTGCGATGAACTCCCAGCAATAAGATGAAGATCAAAGGACTCATGATTTCTATAAGGAGGCAATGGGAGCGCACCCACTCAACAATAAAATATAAGTATTTTTTTATTTTATTGCTCTAGTAAATTAGATTTGGTCGTTTTGAATATGTTTTATGGAGATCTATATTCCTAGTTTTAGGAAGTTGTTGAGCATGTGATATAGTTCTTTTATTGATGTATAGTAGGCTCAAGTAGTATTTGTTATGTATATAATTTAGCCTTGTTGCACAACATTCCATGAACCCATCTAGGATGATATCTCCTTCTAACATGCTTAGAGTAGTGCACACTCTTGATGGCATGTTCTAATGGAGATAACAAGCATCCAAATAGCTACTATATGAGTGTTGTGTTGAAGCATTGGCTAAAATGTTTACATAACTGTGTGACTCATTGCATTGAAATATGAATTGATTATATTTGATTATGCAATGTCGCTAACCATCTGGCAAGATTTGATTTGTAGGGAAAAGACCATGTGATATGGCTTACAAGAAAAAGGATGATGAGTAGAACAAGTGATGGACATATAAATCTAGTTGATATTCAGTGACCGAGCAAGAGTAGAAGCGAGAAGCTTCTAGGAGCATAACTCTCATCCCAAGCCACAGATCAGGAAGAAAGATGACCTCTAGACAAAACAGTTAAATGGTAGTCATGACTGTTCAACAATAATAGCAGACAAATGAGGACCAAATACATCCAGATCTATGAGGACACATGTCTCACAGGCCCAAAGGATCTCATGTAGAGATTGGTGATTAGGAGCAGAAGCCTCCATCGGATGTCGGTCTCTCTACTACAGATGTTCGATCTTTCAATGATTATGGAAAGTAGTTGTAGTCATGACATAAGGATTAGAATATGTTAGTCCTAGAGGACGAGAGTTACTTAGTCAATGGCTGAGGAGGTGCACATCCGTTCAGTTAGAATTGTGCCTCAAGATTCACAACATATTGCTGACGAAGATCCCCTATTCGCGATGTTGTATACTAGTAATCTATGTTGCACTGGTCTCGGGGACGGGGGGACGCAGGGGACGCGGGGACGAGTTTCCGGGACGGCTAGAGCGCACCCCCAATTTTTTAGGGGACGGCAATTATATAATATAAAATTTAAAAATAAAAAGTATTTGCAGCATAATATTAAAATAGCTTCCATGAATTTTTATCATAAAATAATGAAACATTTAAACATCAAAACCTAAAAGTTAAAAGTCATACATGTTTGCAGCCTTTGATTGAGATAAATGAGTCATAAAAATGAAAAATCAAAACATGATTGCAACATGAAATTAAACTATCTTCCAGTCTTTAAAGTTTAAAACTTGAAATTCATATGCAAAAGGAAGAGTCTATCTAAGCATAAATGATAGTTCAAAACGGCAAAAATGCCTAAAATAAAACAGTCACTAGTAGCAGTGTCATATGCAAAATGACAAAACGCCAAAATGCCTCAAGGCAACAAAAAAGAAGTCTCTGAATCAATGCCCATAGTAGTATGAAGGTTGAAGCTACTCATAAATTTTGATCCTCTTCATGAAGACTATCCAAAAATGCTTGAGCCTCACTTCCTTCAAACTGATCATCATCAATGCCCTGCAACTGCAACTCCATGTCCTCTAATGGCACATTAACCAATCCTGTATGGATGGATGGCCCATTATCATCATCATCAATTTGTGAAGCATCCTCAGGATCTACATCCCATTTTGCTGCTGGTCCCTGTAAATACTCTGGTGTCTTCCTTGTAAGAAGGCGAAGACTACTATGCACATAAACTAGTTTTTCTGCTCTCTTTGAAGTAAGCCTGTTCCTCTTAATAGAGTGGATAAAACTAAATGTGGACCAGTTCCTTTCTGCAGCTGAGGAACTAGCAACCTGAGATAATAAACGCATAGCAAGAGTACGGATATCTGGAGTCATGTCCCCATACATCCTCCACCATCCGGACTTCTTTGTGCCATACCAAGCAAATTAGCTTTTGCAGCTTTGGAGAAAGTGGGGCCACTAATCAATGCAAAATCAAGAAATTGCTCTTGAATTATGGTTGCTTGCTCTTGTGTATAGATCTCTTCTATGGCATCAATGAAACCTTGTTTCACCTCAGGGTCATCTATTGGTGGAACTCTTCCTTCTCTCTCCACATACCACTTTGGATTAAGTGCATAAGCGGCCATATGAAGAGGTGTGTTCATCTTGTTCCACCTTTTTTCTATCAACTTTTGGAGTTGATTAAATAACTCCAAAGAGGGGTCCCTCTCACGAATGGTGGACTTGATCTTTCCAATCATGCTGTCAATTGATTCATATATTTCCCCAAGGCAAGGGGTATCTGAATCTGCATACCTGATTAACTCCACTATTGGAGAGGTGAAAGAGACAATGTATCTCACATCAACCCACCAATCATCATTCAACAACATTTGTCTTACCTTCTTTCCTTGATCTGTTTTGGATTCCCCCCATGCAGTCCACTCAGAGCTAATAACAGTGGACTTTAGGGCCTGTTGCACCTCTAGCATACGGTTAAGAAGAACAAAGTAGGTGGCATACCTTGTATCTGCTGGTTTCAAGAACTCCTTATTTGCATAAATCCTGTAAATAGCTAGAGAGGCATGGTGGTTGCAAATGAACATTTGCGCATCTCTTGCATCCAAAATAATGTGATTGATCCAAGAAATTTTACCAATATCTTTGACTGCATTATTTAAAGCATGCACACAACAAGGAGTCCAAAATAGATGCTTGTACCTTCTTTGAATCATCAACCCTGCAGACCTACAAACTAGAGCAGCGTTTGTGATCACTTGAACTACATTTGACGAACCAATCTCCTCAATTGCATCTTTTAATACCTCATACTGAAAGGCAGCATCCTTCATCTTTCCAAAACAATCAATTGCCTTCAAGAAATATGGACCACTTGGAGAGGTGACAATAATATTCAACAAAGGCCTTTGTTGAATATTTGTCCAACCATCCATGACAATTGAGCAGCCGTAATCAACCCATGATTTTCGAAGGCCTTCCATCACCCCTTGCATCTTTGAGACCCCCCTATCTAACAATGTTGTCCTTAATTTATTGTAACCAGGGGGTTGAAATGATGGGCCAGCAGCACAAATTTTCACCATCATCTCTTTGTATTGAGGGGACTGGGTGGCATTAAAAGATATTCCATTAGCAAAGAAAAATTCAGCAATGGCATCCTCTGCCTCATTCCTGCGTTGTACATTGAACATTTCTGTCACAATAGCACTTTTTTTAGCTTTTCTAGTTGAAGTTGAAATAGATACACTGCAACCTTCAGGTGGATCAACTACACTTTTGTCATTGACTTCTTTTAATCCTGAAAGTCTAGGTTTTTTAAAAACAGAACTTTCTTCCTCTACCTCTACAGTGCCCCCTGTGGCAGCCATGTGAAGTCTGGTAATTTCAACTCTTTTTTCCAATGGGCAGGAGCAGCCCTTTACTCCATCCCCTGGAATGGCCAAAAAGATGATGGTAAACTCTGGTGTAGCTGCCTTTAAATGTGTGATTACAGAGTTTGCACTGCCATTCCTCTGAATCGCCACTATTTTTTCTCTTATTCTGGGTGATTTTGTTGACATATTGTAGCAATGGTTTCTTCACATTGATTGTGGTAGAGTTTTCAGTAGGTCCTATTGTTTCAAACTCTGATTCAGTAGCAGGAGTGTTGCTCTCCATTTATATGATAGTGTGAACTTTGAAGCTTAGTCTGAGAATCTGAAATTAAAAAAAAAATGAAAAATGACGTTGACTGTTGAATCAAGATGCAATAAAGTTTAAACTTATAAAGTTTAGTAGTTTACTGTAAATTTCTTCAAAAATAAATATAAATTTAAATTTTTTTAATTAACGTACCTGTAGCACGTTGTTGCAATGATCGCCCAAGAGGCAGTGTATTGATTACTATTCAAACTTCAGGACAGTCCCTTGCTTGAATCAATTCTTGTTGCTTTTGTGTAGTGATTACTGGATCATTACACACACGTCCTCCCACACACCCACAGCCCCACAACGCATAAAATCCACTGTGCAGTGTGAACCTATATGCTCTGATCGAACTCCCTGCTCGCTGAAGATAAGTCTATTGCTGCAATCTATTGCCCTGGGTAAGAATATTAACTTGCCACGGGTTCGCTTGCTTGCGTGGGCCAACGGAAGGAGGTTGGCTAGCGAGCTGGAGGCCGCGGGTGCTACAGTGAATAGACGGTAGGCTGGTGCTGGAGGACGAATAAGCTTGGCGCTGGAAACCACGATGCAAACCACGATAGTCTGGCCGCGGGTACGATAGTCTGGACTCTACAAAGTGGAGGCCACGGGTGCTGGAGGTCGAGAGCAGCAGCGTTGGAGTAGACTATCAGTTTGCAGACTTTCAGTGTTGGAGGAGCAGACCGGCAGTGTTGGAGCAGACCGACGATTGTAGACAAGGGTAAATAAAACTAGTGTTGGAGCAAACGAATGAGGTGGGGGTGAGTTAGAACTTAGGATAATAAAATTATATGAATAGGGTTTTAATTTATAGGTTTTACTTTTTTAAATTTTATTTTAGGTTTTAATTTGTAAATGTTGATATTTTAATTTTTTGTATTTTTATAAAAAAAATTTAATGTGCAAAAAGGGGACGCTTGGGAGTCCCCGATTGGTCGAGGGACTTCGGGGAAGTCCCCGAAAAGTCCCCGATTTTTGGGGGTACGTTTAGGGGACGACAAAAAAGTCCCCGAGTCCCCGATGGAGTCCCCGGCCATTTGGGGACGTTTCCGAGGAGTTCCCAAGTCCCCGGAACCCCGAAACGTAGGGAACGAGTGAAATTTTAGGGGGAACAGGTCCCCGTGCAACATAGCTAGTAATCCATTTCTCACCGAGACAGAGGGAGTTATCCCTTGATATGAGGATATTGGATTATTGCATCACTTATTGATGATGTGACATAAACTTGATGAAGTCTTCCTAGGTTAAGGGAAGAACACAATTGAGATCCTGAGCAGGTCTAGCATGATAACTGAGTTGTAACTATTTGTTCTGTGAGAGCTATTGATGATGTGACATGAACTTGATGAAGTCTTCCTAGGTTAAGGGAAGAACACAATTGAGATCCTGAGCAGGTCTAGCATGAAAACTGAGTTGTACCTATTTGTTCTGTGAGAGCATGATAACTAAGTTGTACTTATTGATGATGTGACATAAACTTGATGAAGTCTTCCTAGGTTAAGGGAAGAACACAATTGAGATCCTGAGCAGGTCTAGCATGATAATTGAGTTGTACCTATTTGTTCTATGAGAGCTAATGTTCAGATTGGCATCTGAAGTGATCTGTCAGATAGTTTGATGGACAAGCTTGTGGATATATTCAGAGAGGGAACAAGATGCTCAGATGCTCAAGGAGTAGCACGTTCCAACACAGAGGAAGACCTACCGGACACCTTGTAATGGGGTGGGGAGACTAGTCTCTTGATATTTTCCCATACATGTGCATGAATTTAGCTACGTGGTTTGTTATTATATCATTCATTTGCATTTCATGAATAGGGTAGGACAAAAATACCTGATCCGATATATTTGATGCCTCTATTAGTTGATATGTGTGCAAGTTTTCAAAAGAGAGCAAATTAGTACCTGTATGTTACAGGATGGGACCGTACCCGACTCCCAAACACCCTGTGATGGGGTGGGGGGACTGGCCCTTAATGAGTAGTGTTGATCCATCGAACAAGTGTTCCCCCAGTATTGGTCGTAATTTGGCTAGGGGTGAATGGCTCTGGGCGAGACAAACTTCTCCCAATCATCCTAAGATGGGATGGGGAGATTGGTCCCTAGTTGCACACACTATCCTCCTAGAGGTTGATGCATCGAGCAGGTGTTCCCTCAGTATTGGCCTTAACTTGGCTAGGGGTGAATGGCTCTGGGCAGGACAATAACTTCTCCCATTTATCCTGTGATGGGATGGGGAGATTGGTCCCTGGTTGCATACATTATCCTTCTAGAGGTTGAGCATTAGGCATTCCTTCAGTATTGGCCTTTGTGACTTGGCTAGAAGGGAATGACCCAAGGTGGGACAAAAGCTTCTCACAGGTCATCCTGAGATGGGATGGGGAGATTGGTCCCTAGTTTCTCATAGGGCAGTCAATGCCTTCTCCTAGACACTCTGAAATGGAGGGGAAGATTGGTTTTGTGTGAACCGATATGAGTTTTGAGTGGACTCCAGAGTTATGTGTGAACACCTTGTCTTGTGTGGGTTGTGGTTCTGTGGACCAATATGAGTTATGTTGGAGTCTCTGGGTTGGTGCACAGCAACCCTTATGGCTAGGAATGACTCATCACTAGGTTGGTGCCCAATGACCTATGTGGCTGGGATATTTAAGACCTATGTGCTCACTGGGTTGAGCTGAGGCATGACTGATTTGGTGCATGTTCCCCCGATGGACTGGGTTGAGATGATGCTCAACTAACTAGTGTATTTTGGCAGCGAAATCTATCTTCCCTAGTTCATCATCAGGTTGGATCATCTAGGTTCAACACTAGTTCATCATCAGGTTACATTCAACAGTTATTTCAGGAGGTTGATTATTCATCCAGCCGGAGAGTTCCACCATCACACCGTGTCACCATGGTCAAAGACAAAGCAATTCCTTTTCCTATCTACAAGGTTCAGAACTTCCGCATGTTACTTCCATTCATCCCAGAGTACCTCCATTACCTTTCCCCTGGAAGAAGGACTGTTTAGCTTGAGTATCAAGCGAGTTATCAACAATGCTCCCTTTTCTGGAGGACATTATTCTCAATGTTCCCCCAAGTTTCCGGGACGCGGAATCGAAGGAGCGAGGAAACGCACGTTGGGGACGTGTGGAGACCACCCCCAAATTTTAGCAAAATTCGGGGGGGCAAGGGGACGTCCAGGTCTTAATAAAAATTAATATTATAAATTATTAAATCCCAGCAATAACAATTCAATGATTCATCCCATGTAAACTACTAAAAGTAAATAATATATAGTAAATACTAAGTTTATCATTGTGCAATGTAATAATATATAGTAAACTTTATACAATTCATCATGATAATTTTCAAATTTGTTATTTGAATCTTGATATTCATATTTCTAATTTCAGTCATTGTAATTGAAAACTTGAATCAATGATATTGCATGCTAAAATAGTGAAATAGTAAATTACTAAAAACTAAGCCTAAAATAGAGACTAAACAACAATTAAAATTAAAATTTTGTTTTTTTAAACTAAAATTGGGAAAATCATGGGCGGTGTCTAAGAACCCCTAGTTTCTGGAGGGGGCGTGTGGGAGCCCCCCTTCACCGAAGCGCGCTGCAGAACAGGGGGACGCGCCCCCTTATGAGTTTCCGAGAGTTTCCTGATTTTGCGGACGCTGGGAAATGTTTCCCCAGGAGCCCTCGAGTCCCCGGGGCGGAGGGAGCGAGGGGGGCGCACCCCCGACCCTAGGGGGCGAGTCCCCGTGTAACACTGGTTATTCTGCATGGGCGAATTGATTTGAGAAGGACATTCACACTTTGGGCTAGTGTGCCACCGTTCCTTCTGCATGTTGCTTCCATCACCATCAGAGGGGTATTATAACCCTAGTGCACATCATCTAGGCCTTCAGCAGTGACTTATTTATTATTCTGGAGGATATACAGCCTGAGAGGAGGGCGCATTCACCTGTGGAGGACGATTTGGTTTATCTCCCTATTCCTCCAGCATAATCCTTGCATGCGGGGATCATCCTCTTCACCATCAGTTGATCTATATATTGGTATGTACATGCATTGATTTCTCCTATTTTATAACATCTCAGTATTTTCCAGAGCACATATCTACATGCAACTGCATGCATGCATGCAAATATCAGGGTTTGCTTTCCTATTTAATTGAGGCATAAGTGTATTAGCCATCTACAATATACACATAAAAAGAAAAATATCAGTTTGGGATATTACAGTGGTATCAGAGCTATTTTTCTTGCCAGTTGTGGGCATGCAAAAATTATAAATGAATTCAAAAGACCCTTACAACATTACTTATCGGAGACAGAGCAGAGGCGTTAGAGGACATAGATTTGGGAAGCAGAGAGTATCAGTTTGGAAAAGGCAAAGAAACAATGGCCGAGGATGACATGCAAAAATAATAAATGAATTCAGAAGACCCTTACAACATTACTTATTGGAGACGGAGGTGTAGAGACAAAGAAGAGGAGTTAGAGGACATAGATTTGGGAAACAAAGAGTATCAGTTTGGAAAAGGAAAAGAAACAATGGTCGAGGATGATAAAACAACTTTCAACAATCTTATATCAGCCATAAAGGAACTTACTACTGGGCAAAAAGAAATGATGAGCACCTTCAGGCAAATAACTGAGAAGAATGGACCCACCCCACATAGTCCCATATTTCCCAACAGTGATAGCAATAGTAGGGAGCACTTACATACCAACATGCAGAGCCATCCCCATATATACAAGCCTTTCCGACCCACCATGCCTCAATTCCTAGATAGTCCAGCTACGGTGCCTCTAGCACAAGTGGAACCAGAAGAATCCATGAGTGCCTATCTAAGAGAATATAGAGCTTTAGGAGATGACTTCCAGTCAGCCATGACCTTCACCAACTTCTTCCACTTCAAGTGTAAGAACAAACCCAAATCTTACAATAGGCCATCACCCAAAACTATGAGTTACACCGTACCGTAGGGAAACTAACTATCCCTACCTTTGAGGGCACCTGGGGTGGGCCAGCTCGGAATTGGGTGCAGAAGTTGGATACCTACTTATAGCTCAACCCCATGATTGAGACAGATGCCATTAAATTGGCTACCCTGCATTTAGATAGGGAAGCACATGAGTGGCAATACCACGGGTTAGTGACACTGGGTCACAACACCATCATCTCATACCCAGATTTTACACAGCGGCTCATTGAGAGGTTTGATCGAAAGGATCCGGAGGTACACTTTAGAGAACTGGCACAACTCAAGCAGACAGGTAGTGCAGATGCATTTATTTCTGAGTTTCAGAGGGTAGCAGTCATGGTTACAGATATATCAAAGAGCAGGTTGATTATGTTGTTCACTGAGGCTCTCACTGAACCCTCATGGGGATGGGTCAAGTCTTATAGTTCCACCACCCTAGCAATGCCATCACACGACTAGAGACTCGTAGGATGCAGTGCCCAAAAATAGGTTTCCTCCCAGAACCAATTTTCCTATTAAAGATAAAGAAAGTAAACCCTTCCAGAAAGAATGGCCCAAGAAAGAATGGATGGACAATGATACATGACATGACCTTAGAAGAAAAAAGTTATGTTTCACTTTCCAGGAACCATGGATACCAGGTCACAGATGTTCAGGAAAAGGAAAGGCCTACTACATAGAGGCTTATTCCGACAGTGAAGAGGAGGATTACCAAGATCAAGAGCAAGGAGAGACAACAGAGACAGTTGCTGAGGGACAGGCCTCAAGAGGTACCATTGCTACAATGACAGGGGTTCCTAGATTCCACACTCTTCGGATCAGAGGTACCGTACAGGGCCACAGAGTGGGAGTACTGATAGATGGTGGGGCATCCCACAACTTTATTGATGCCGCATGGGTTAAAAAGAGAGACATTCCGACTGAGAGCTTTGATCGGTTTTTAGTAGCAGCAGTAGGTCACACCATGGAGTGTAGCAAAAGGATTCCTAAATTAAAAGTAACGCTGGGGAATTATACAGTGATAGAGACATTCTATGTGGTAGATGTACCTGACATGAATGTGGTACTAGGAGTTTAGTGGTTGTATTCCATAGGGAAGTATTCCACAAATTACCAGACCATGGAGATGGAGTTTACAGGAGCAGAAGGACAGAAGGTAGTATTGAGAGGGATGAATACCTATCCTCCCACAGCAGTGACATCACACAGGATGGAGGCGGTACTCCGGCAGGGAGATATTGAGTGGGTTGCAGAGTGTATGGTTACCTTTAGGAAACCACCAGAAAAGGCCACACAACATCCAGCAGATATAGAGGCCTTACTATAGAAGCACAAAGCAATATTCAGAGACCTTCCAGCAAGTCAGCCTCTAGATAGGGGATTTGAACACATTATTGAGTTAGAGGAGAGGACCCAAACAGTTATCACCACTCCTTACAGACATCCCAAGAGGTATAAAGATGAGAGTACCATCAAGGAACTACTCAAGCTGGGGTGCATCAAACCTAGCTCCAGTCCTTTTGCATCTTCAATAGTGCTAGTGAAGAAAAAAGATGGAACCTTACGAATGTGCATTGATTACAGAGCACTCAATAAGAAGACCATAAAGAACAGGTATCCCATCCCTAGGATTGATGAGTTGATGGATGAACTACAGGGGGCAAAGTACTTTTCCAAAATTGATCTCCGCTCAGGGTACCATCAGATTCGGGTCAGGGAACAGGATGTTCCAAAGACCACTTTCTGTTGCCACTACGGACATTACGAGTTTCTAGTGATGCCATTTGGGCTTACTAATGTACCAGCTACTTTCCAGTCATGCATGAACCATATCTTTAGGACGCAGTTATGTAAACATATTCTGGTATTCTTCGACGACATATTGATATACAGTCGAACTTGGGAAGAACATTTGAGACATCTTGATGAAGTACTTGGTATTCTACAGGACCAGTCACTATATGCCAAAATGTCCAAGTGTGAGTTCGGCATGCAGGAAATCTTGTACTTAGGACATGTGGTAGGTGCCAGCGGGGTCCAGGTGCACTTAGAGAAGATTCGAGCAATTTTGGATTGGCCTTCACCTAAAAATGTGACAGAACTGAGGGGTTTTTTGGGCCTTTGCACCTACTACAGGAGGTATGTCAGTAGATTCTCATAGATGACCTCACCCCTCACAGATCTTACCAAGAAGGGGGCATTCAGTTGGTCAGAGGCAACGCAACAAACATTCGAGAAAATGAAGAAGGTAATGAGTTCATGTCCAGTATTAGCTTTACCATACTTTTCTCATTCCTTTGTGTTAGAATGTGATGCTTTAGGAGAGGGAATTGGGGTCGTTTTGATGCAGAACAACCACCCCATTGCATTTGACAGCAGGAAACTCAAAGACTATGAGCACCACTATTCGATATATGACAAAGAGATGTTAGCCATCCTCCATGCGCTAACCAAGTTCGAGCAGTACTTAGTGGGTGCCAGGTTCAAGGTTAAGACAGATCACAACAGCTTGAAATACTTCCTAGAGCAAAAAGAGCTAAACGAGAGACAACAGAAATGGGTAAGCAAAATTTAGTCCTATGACTTCGAGATTGAGTACGTAAAGGGGAAGAGCAATGTAGTGGTCGATGCACTTTCTAGACAACCAGCTACTTTATCCCTTATGAGCATCTCATCGGATTAGAGGTCTCATCTTTTGGTTGAGTACTCCAAAGATAACTTTGCTTGCGAGCTATTGGATGGACAGATTCAGGATGATAGGTACAGGGTCATTGATGACATCATATACTACAAAAATAAAATCTTCTTGGTTCCCGAGTCTCCCTTCAAGAAGAAAATTTTACAGGCATCGCACGATTCACCATTAGCAGGGCATCAAGGGTTTCTCAAGACCTACAGATAGATTAGAGAAAGGTTCTCATGGAAGGGCCTCAAGAAAGATGTGATACATGTGAGGGAGTGTAGCTTGTGCCAACAAAACAAAATAGAACACACCCACCTGGTTGGTTTACTACATCCCTTACCTATTCCCAAGCAGAAATGGGAGAGCATCTCTATGGAATTCATTACTGGGCTACCCACAGTTCAAGGCAAAGACTACTTGTACGTAGTAGTGGACAGATTGACCAAGTTTTCTCACTTCTTTGCCATATCATCAAAATATTCAGTAGCACAAGTAGCAAAACTATTTTTTAGAGAGGTATTTAGACTCCACGGGTTACCCAAGACCATTGTCAGTGACAAGGACAACAAATTCATAGGAGCCTTTTGGCAAGAGCTTTTCCGATTAGTGCGGACCGAGTTAGCCATGAGCACGAGTTATCATCCGCAGAGTGACGGGCAGACAGAGATTGTCAACAAGTGGATTGAAGGATACTTGAGAAATTACGTATCAGATCAGCAGAGGACATGGATCAAATGGTTACACTTGGGTGAACATTGTTACAACACCACCTACCATATGACCATTGGGATGACCCCTTTCCGAGCCCTGTATGGGTATGATGCTTCCACTTTCGCAGACCGGATATTTGGCGATAGCAGGGCCCCCAAGGCCAAAGAGTGGATTCAGGAGGGTCAAGATATCCTCAAGATACTCAGGGAGAACATACATGCTGCTCAGAATCAGCAGAAGATATATGCGGACAGGCACAGGGTTGAGCGCAGTTTTGAGGTGCGAGACTTCGTTTATTTATGCCTCCAACCTTATCAACAATCATCTCTTAAAAAGAAAGGAGCAGAAAAACTCCAACCTCGCTTCTATGGTCCATACAAGATAATTTGGAAGGTCAAAGAGGTAGCATATGAGTTAGAACTACTCCCAGAGAGCAAGATTCACAACGTATTTCATATCTCCAACCTCAAGAAGGCAGTCGGCCAACAGATTGTTACATCTTCCGAGCTGCCTCCCCTTGATGACGAGGGGTAATCGATTCTGATTCCGGAGCGCATCCTAGAGGTGCAAGATCGGAAACTGAGGAACAGAATCATCAGAGACTACTTGGTTCAGTGAAAAGATCTGCCTATAGAGGAGGCCACTTGGGAGGCAGAATAGGTATTACAACACCCAGCTTTATAGTTGCTTAATGTCCTCTTCTACTTAGGCATTGAGAACCAACCCGTTAACCTATGTGAAACCTGTAGGTTCGAGCAGGTACTGACAGTCAAGAAATCGACCAAAGACTGATGCCATATATAGAATATCTAGGGCATCAATATTATATCACCATCGGGTCAATCGCAATGATCCCCTACGCCGCTATTTAGATTATGACTCAGCACAAAAATGGTTACAAAAGATGCCACAGCATGTGACCAATCCATCACATTGTTGGCATGCCACGATGCTCCTACATCAAACTCGCAAGGTAGAAAATTATGAACCCCTGTTCATAAGATCAGCTACAGTGAAACCCTTGGCTTCCAACTGTGTAGCGGAGGGCCAACAGAGCCAAAAGCCACCTGCATGCATGACATCTAGGCATTATTTAATGAAGCATGCACCCGATTAAGTGTCCATGCGCATGCATGCAAGTCAACTGCAAATTAAAAGATAAAGTGACCTAATTAGGTCAAAAGTTAGGGTTTTCGCAGTTGAAAGTTATAAAAGAAAGATAAAGTAAATGGAGAAAACACTTATGTGATTATTGATTTGTGGAGTCGAATTGGAGATCTTGGCGAGCTAAGTTGGGGTTGAGCGCATGCTCAACTAACTGGTGTATTTTGGCAGCGAAATCTATCTGCCCTAGTTCATCATCAAGTTGGATCATCCAGGTTCAACACTAGTTCACCATCAGGTTACATTCAGCAGTTATTTCGGGAGGTTGATTATTCATCCAGCCGAAGAGTTCCACCATCACACCGTGTCACCGTGGTCAGAGACAAAGCAATTCATTTTCCTATCTACAGGGTTCAGAACTTCCGCATGTTACTTCCATGCATCCCAGAGCACCTCCATTACCCTTCCCCTAGAAGGACTATTCAGCTTGAGTATCAAGCGAGTTATTAGCAGTGCTCCCTTTTCTGGAGGACGTTATTCTGCATGGGCGAATTGATTTGAGGACATTCACGCTTTGGGCTAGTGTGCCACCGTTTCTTCTGCATGTTGCTTCCATCACCATCAGAGGGGTATTATAACCCTAGTGCACATCATTCGGCCCTTCAGCAGCAGCTTATTTATTATTCTGGAGCATATATAGCTCGAGAGGAGGGTGCATTCACCTGTGGAGGACGATTTGGTTTATCTCCCTATTCCTCCGGCAAAATCCTTGCATGCAAGGACCATCCTCCTCACCATCAGCTGATCTATATACTAGTATGTACATGCATTGATTTCTCCTATTTTATAGCATCTCGGTATTTTCTAGGGCACAGATCTGCATGCATGCAAAGATCGAGGTTCCCTTTCCTATTTAATTGAGGCATAAGTCTATTAGCCATCTACAGTACACACATAAAAAGAAAAATACCAGTTTGGGATATTACAGAAACTCTACTGAATTAGAGGAGAGTTTTCTTGATGTGTTGAGATTCTAGTTACCTTCCTTTACCCGCATTACCTCTTGTTAAAGTTTAGGGTAAGTTCAGATTTGACATAGATAAATAAACTTCAATGCATAAACAAAACAAGGTTAGATTCAGAATAGTACTAGTTTCAATAAATTTGATCAGCAATAAAATAAAACATAATTTTCATCTCTTTCAACTTTAACACTCTGTTGGTCACTGCGTTAAAGTTAGTTCAACTTTAACACTCTGTTGGTCACTGCATTAAATTTGGTCTTTGAGATGAATCATCAAATGCCATGTACAGTAACAAAAGAAGATAAAATTTGATCAGCAATAAAATTAAACATAATTTTCATCTCTTTCAACTTTAACATTCTATTGGTCACTGCGTTAAAGTTAGTTCAACTTTAACACTCTGTTGATCACTACATTAAGGTTGGTCCTTGAGATGAATCACCAAATGCCATGTACAGTAACAAAAGAAGATAACGGTACTAAAGAATCATAACCATTATTTGAATCAGCCTTATACTAAGATACTTTTAAGTTTGATCTTGTCACCGAAGGGACAAGTCAATCTAGGTAAACAATTTACGTAGCTTGAGAGAGAGAGAGTCAAAGCAGAAGTAAACGGACCTCAAATTCTTCAATCAAATAGCAGCACAGCCATACCCAGTACAGTGATACTGACAAGAGACACACAGTCACGCTGCTAATAGGGATACAGTCATACTGTCAGGGACTTACACAGTCAAGTGAAGGTAGAGAAGTGATCACGTTGAGCAGAAATGAAGTCAAGCTGCAAAGTGAATATAAATTCATGCACAGCAGATATGAAGTCAAGTATGAATAGTTTTTTTATTGATGAACCGCCACATTTCTTTCCCTGCATTGCATTGAACTCAATAATTAAATAAAGGACACATAATGAAAGATGTCTATATTTTAGCAAACATGCATGGATGATGGAACCATACATACCACCCCAATCTTCACTTTCACTCACTGCACTCGTCTATATCCACAATATGGGTTGTTTGGAGAAGCCTTAATTTCCCCAACAATTGAACCCAACAAAAAACCATAAAATATTAAATAGAGAGCAAAAAATCTCATAATAATTATCAAACAAATACTTGATATATATTACAAGAAATATTAAGCAAAGCTCGAAACTCTAATGCAGAATTAAGTACAATTTATGAAAAGAGAAAAAGTCGCATATTTAAAATTCTAGTCAATCAGAGGCAACTTTTGTTTGTATCGAGATTATAATTACCCTTCTTTACCCGCATTGCTTCTAAATTTAAACAAACATACTTGATAAATTTGAGAAACAACAAATGAGTTAAAAGAAAACATGGAACCCTAAAATTATAAAAATATATAGCAACGAACAAGTACATTATCCCATACATACCTCCACCTTTAGCCATACATGCATATTGGTTGCATTAACCATAAACCCGCGATATGGGTTGCTAATGCCTACCTTAATATCCGCACCAATTGAACCCAAACAAAAACTATTCACAAAGATAAGAAAAACATATGAAAAATCCAACAAAAGAAAAAAAAAACACCAAAGGCCAAAAAACAAATCAGCATGGCCATGCTGATAAATGCAAAAAATTAACCCCCATAGAAATAGAAAAAAAAACAACAATAACAAATGATACAAACAACAATAGCAAAAAACAACAAAAGGAACAAGAAAACAAAGCAAAGAGAAATAACAAGAACAAAGCAAAAAACATAAAGAAATAACAAGCATGGACTCCGCTCTACGACACCAAAATGCATACATGATCAACCAAGAACACCAACACCCTGCACACCAAAATATAGATAAACATTAAACAAAGACCATTAAATCTTATTATAAATTTTAAATACACATGAAATATCTTATGACAAAAATGAAAGAGAGACCGAAATATCTTAAGAGATACCAAAATCTTATGAGTAATATTATGCACAAGTACTTGTTGTGTAAAATAAAGGATAACTCACCAATGCCTTTGCTAGTGCATAGTATAATACAATCTCTCTCACAGATATTTCAATAGTTTTTTAATGGTGAACCACTGCATTTCTTTACCTGCATTGCATTTGGACTCAATAATTAAAGAAATGACAAACAATGTAAGATACCTATAATTTAATAAACATGCATGGAACCATACATACCACCTCAGTCTCACCAAGCTAGTGCATAGTATAATACAATCTCTCACAAAGATATTTCAATAGTTTTTTAATGGTCCTGCATTGCATTTGGACTCAATAATTACATAAATGACAAACAATGTAAGATACCTATAATTTAACATATATGCATGGAACCATACATACCACCTCAATCTTCACCAAGAACACCAACACCCTGCAAACCAAAATATAGATAACAATTAAGCAAAGACCATTAAATCTTATTATAAATTTTAAATACACACGAAATATCTTATGAGAAAAATGAAAGAGAGACCGAAATATTTGCAGAGATACCAAAATCTTATGAGTAATATTATGCACAAGTACTCATGTAAAATAAAGGATAACTCACCAATGCCTTTGCTAGTGCATAGTATAATACAATCTCTCTAACAAAGATAATTCAATAGATTTTTAATCATGAACCACTGCATTTCTTTAGCTGCATTGCATTTGGACTCAATAATTAAATAAATGACAAACAATGTAAGATACCTATAATTTAACAAACATGCATGGAACCATACATACCACCTTAGTCTTCACCTTCACCCACTGCACTTGTCTATATCTACAATATGGGTTGTTTGGAAAATCCTTAATTTCCCCAACCATTAAACCCAACAAAAACCATAAAATATTAATTAGATAGCAAAAAATCTCATAATAATTATTAAATAAATACTTATAATATCTTACGAAAAATATTCAGCAAAGCCCAAAACTCTCATGCAACATTTGTTGATGTGTTGAGATTCCAATTACCTTCCTTTACCCACATTGCCTATAAATTTAAACAAACATACATGATAAAATTGAGAAGCAACAAATGAGTTAAATAAAAACATGGAACCCTAAAATTATAAAATTATGTAGCAACGAACAAGTAAATTCTCCCATACATACCTCTGTAATCTGCGTTAGCCATAAACCCACAGTATGGGTTTCTAAGGCCTACCTTAATTTCCGCACCAATTGAACCCAAAAAAATACTATTCACAAAGATGAGAAAAAAATATAAGAAAGCTAAGAAAAGAAAACAATATCAAACAACAAATTAGCATGGCCATGCTCATAAATGCAAAAGATTAACACCCATAGAAATAGAAAAAACAAAAAAACAACAATAGCAAATGATACAAGAAACAGTAGCAAAGAAAACAAAAATAACAAAAAGAAAAAAACAAAGAGAAATAACAAGCACAGACTGCTCTACAACACCAAAAGGCATAGATGGCCAACCAAGAACACCCTACACACCAAAATATAGATGAACATTAGACAAAGACCACAATATTTTCCAATAAATATTAAATACAGACGAAATATCTTATGAGAAATATGAAAAAGAGACTGGAATATATACAGAGATGCCAAATATCTTATGAGTAATATTATGCACAAGTACATGTGTAAAATAAAAGAGAACTCACCAATGCCTTTGTTTCTGCAAAGTATAATACAATCTCTCTCACATAGATATTTCAATAGCTTTATATTGATGAACCACCACATTTCTTTACCTATATTGTATTGAACTCAATAATTAAATAAATGACAAATAGTATAAGTCTATAATTTAATAAACATGCATAGAACCATACATACCACCTCAATGTTCACCTTCACCCACTGCACTTGTCTATATCCACAATATGGGTTATCGGGAGAAGCGTTAATTTTCCCAACCACTGAACCCAACGAAAAACATAAAATATTAGATAGAGAGAAAAAAACTCATAATAATTATTAAACAAATACTTGATATATATTACGAGAAATATTCAACAAAGTTCAAAACTCTTATGTAGAATTAAGTACAACTTATGCAAAGACCAAAAGTCGTCTACTCAAATACAGGAAACTTTTGTTGATGTGTTGAGATTTCGATTACCTTCCTTTCCTTGCATTGCCTTTAAATTTAAGAAAACATACATGATAAAATTGAGAAGAGTTAAATGAAAACATGGAACCCTAAAATTATAAAATTATGTAGCAACAAACAAGTACATTATCCCATACATACCTCTACCTTTATCCATACATACATACCGGTGGAATCTACATTAACCATAAACCCACAATATGGGTCTCTAAGGCCTACCTTAATTTCCATACCAATTGAAGTTTGAACCCAAAAAAAAACTATTCACAAAGATAAAAAAACATATGAGAAAGCCAACAAAAGAAAAAAAAAACACCAAACGACAAACTAGCATGGCCATGCTCATAAATACAAATAATTAATAACCATAGAAATAAAATTTAAAAAAAACAAAAAAATAGCAAATACCAAATAGTACAAACAACAATAACAAAAAGAAAACAATCAAAGAGAATTGACAAGCACAGAGCAAAAAACAACAAAAAATAACAAAAAGAAAACAAAGAGAAATAACAAGAATAAACTTTGCTCTACAACATCAAGAAGCATACATGGCCAACCAAGAATGCCCTGCACACCAAAATATATATAAGCATTAGACAAACCATAAAATCTTATGATAAAAATTAAAAACACACGAAATATTCTATGAGAAATATGAAAGAGAGACCAAAATATCTGAAGAGATACCAAAAATCTTATGAGTAATATTATGCACAAGTACATGTGTAAAATAAGAGAGAACTCACCAATGCCTTTGCTTCTGCACAGTATACTACAATCTCTCTCACATAGATATTTCAATAGTTTTTAATTGCTGAACCACCACATTTCTTTACCTGCATTGCATTGGACACAAAAATTAAATAAATGACAAATAATGTAAGAAGTCCATAATTTAACAAACATTCATGGAACCATACATACCACCTCAATCTTCATTTTCACCATACTACAATCTCTCTCACATAGATATTTCAATAGTTTTTTATTTTTAAACCACCACATTTCTTTACCTGCATTGCATTGGACTCGGAAATTAAATAAATGACAAATAATGTAAGAAGTCTATAATTTAACAAACATGCATGGAACCATACATCCACCTCAATCTTCACTTTCACCTGCTGCACTTGTCTATATCCACAATATGGGTTGTCTACAGAAGCCTTAATTTCGCCAACCACTGAACCCAACAAAAATCATAAATTATTAAATAGAGAGCAAAATATCTCATAATAATTATCAAACAAATACTTGATATATATTACAAGAAATATTAAGCAAAGCTCAAAACCCTTATGTAGAATTAAATACAATTTATGCACAGACAAAAAGTCGCATATTTAAAATTCTAGTCAATTAGAAGAAAGTTTTGTTTGTGTCGAGATTCTAATTACCCTTCTTTACCCACATTGCCTCTAAATTTAAACAAACATACTTGATAAATTTGAGAAACAACAAATGAGTTAAAAGAAAACATGGAACCCTAAAATTATAAAAAGATGTAGCAACGAACAAGTACATTATCCCATACATACCTCCGCCTTTAGCCATACATGCATACCGGTTGCATTAGCCATTAACCCGCAATATGGGTTGCTAATGCCTACCTTAAGATCTGCACCAATTGAACCCAAACAAAAACTATTCACACAGATAAGAAAAACCATATGAAAAATCCACAAAAGAAAAAAAAAACACCAAACACCAAACGACAAATCAGCATGGCCATGCTCATAAATGCAAAAAAATAACCCCCATAGAAATAGAAAAAAAAACAGCAATAGCAAATGATACAAACAACAATAGAAAAAAACAACAAAAAGAACAAGAAAACAAATCAAAGAGAAATAACAAGAACAAAGCAAAAAACAACAAAAAGAAAAATCAAAGAGAAATAACAAGCATAGACTCTACTCTACAACACCAAAAAGCATACATGATCAACCAAGAACACAAACACCATGCACACCAAAATATAGATAAGCATTAAACAAAGACCATTAAATCTTATTATAAATTTTAAATACACACGAAATATCTTATGAGAAAAATGAAAGAGAGACCAAAATATCTGAAGAGATACCAAAATCTTATGAGTAATATTATGCACAAGTACTTCTTGTGTAAAATAAACGATAACTCATCAATGCCTTTGCTAGTGCATAGTATAATACAATCTCTCTCACAAAGATATTTCAATAGTTTTTAAACGGTGAATCGCTGCATTTCTTTACCTGCATTGCATTTGGACTCAATAATTAAATAAATGACAATGTAAGATATCTATAATTTAACAAACATGCATGGAACCATACATACCACCTCAGTCTTCACCAAGAACACGAACACCCTACACACCAAAATATAGATAAGCATTAAACAAAGACCATTAAATCTTATTATAAATTTTAAATACACACAAAATATCTTATGAGAAAAATGAAAGAGAGACCAAAATATCTGCAGAGATACCAAAATCTTAGGAGTAATATTATGCACAAGTACTTGTTGTGTAAAATAAAGGATAACTCACCAATGCCTTTGCCAGTGCATAGTATAATACAATCTCTCTCAACAAGATATTTCAATAGCTTTTTAATGATGAACCAGTGCATTTGTTTACCTGCATTACATTAGACTCAATAATTAAATAAATGACAAACAACGTAAGATACCTATATTTAACAAACATGCATGGAACCATACATACCACCTTAGTCTTCACCTTCACCCACTGCACTGATCTATATCTACAATGTGGGTTGCACTTGTCTATATCTACAATATGGGTTGTTTGGAGAAGCCTTAATTTCCCCACCATTAAACCCAACAAAAACCATAAAATATTAAATAGATAGCAAAAAATCTCATAATAATTATTAAATAAATACTTGTAATATCTTACGAAAAATATTCAGCAAAGCCCGAAACTCTCATGCACATTACTCTCATGCAACATTTGTTGATGTGTTGAGATTCCAATTACCTTCCTTTACCCGCATTACCTACAAATTTAAACAAACATACATGATAAAATTGAGAAGCAACAAATGAGTTAAATAAAAACATTGAACCCTAAAATTATAAAACTATTTAGCAACGAACAAGTAAATTCTCCCATACATTCCTCCGCCTTTAGCCATACATACATGCCTCTGTAATTTGCGTCAGCCATAAACCCATAGTATGGGTTGCTAAGGCCTACCTTAATTTCCGCACCAATTGAACCCAAACAAATACTATTCACAAAGATAAGAAAAACACATGAGAAAGCCAAGAAAAGAAAAAAATACCAAACGACAAATTAGCATGGCCATGCTCATAAAAGCAAAAGATTAACACCCATAGAACTAGAAAAAACAAAAAAACAACACTAGAAAATGATACAAGCAACAGTAGCAAAGAAAACAAAAAACAAAAAAAAACAAAGAGAAATAACAAGCGCAGCCTGCTCTACAACACCAAAAGGCATATATGGCCAACCAAGAACACCCTACACACCAAAATATAGATAAGCATTAGACGAAGACCGTAAAATCTTACGATAAATATTAAATATAGACGAAATATCTTATGAGAAATATGAAAGAAAGACAGAAATATATGAAGAGATGCCAAAAATCTTATGAGTAATATTATGCACAAGTACATGTGTAAAATAAAAGAGAACTCACCAATGCCTTTGCTTCTGCACAGTATAAAACAATCTCTCTCACATAGATATTTCAATAGCTTTTTATTGATGAACCACCACCTTTCTTTACCTATATTGTATTCAACTCGGTAATTAAATAAATGACAAATAATATAAGTCTATAATTTAATAAACATGTATGGAACCATACATACCACCTCAATCTTCACCTTCACCCATTGCACCTGTCTATATCCACAATATGGGTTGCCTGGAGGAGCCTTAATTTCCCCAACCACTGAACTCAACGAAAACCATAAAATATTAAATAGAGAGAAAAAAAATCATAATAATTATTAAACAAATACTTGATATATATTACAAGAAATATCCAACAAAGTTCCAAACTCTTATGTAGAATTAAGTACAACTTATGCAAAGACCAAAAGTCATATATTTGAAACTCTACTCGAATAGAGGAAACTTTTGTTGATGTGTTGAGATTTCGATTACCTTCCTTTACTTGCATTGCCTTTAAATTTAAAAAAACATACATGATAAAATTAAGAAGAGTTAAATTAAAACATGGAACCCTAAAATTATAAAATTATGTAGCAATGAACAAGTACAGTATCCCATACATACCTCTGCCTTTAGCCATACATACATACTGGTGGAATCTACATTAACCATAAACCCACAATATGGGTTGCTAAGGCCTACCTTCATTTCCACACCAATTGAACCCAAAAAAAACTATTCACAGAGATAAAAAAATATATATGAGAAAGCCAACAAAAGATGAAAAACACCAAACGACAAATTAGCATGGCCATGTTCATAAATACAAAAAATTAACCATAGAAATAAGAAAACAAAAAAGTAGCAATAGCAAATAATATGAACAACAATAACAAAAAGTAAACAATCAAAGAGAATTGACAGGCACAAAGCAAAAACAACAAAAATAACAAAAAAAAAACAAAGAGAAATAACAAGCATAGACTTTGCTCTACAATATCAAAAAGGATAAATGGCCAACCAAGAACGCCCTGCACACCAAAATATATATAAGCATTAGACAAAGACCATAAAATCTTATGATAAAAATTAAATACACACGAAATTTCCTATGAAAAATATGAAAGAGAGACCAAAATATCTGAAGAGATACCAAAAATCAATATTATGCACAAGTACATGTGTAAGATAAGAGAGAACTCACCCATGCCTTTTTATGCACAAGTACATGTGTAAAATAAAAGAGAACTCACCAATGCCTTTGCTTCTGCAAAGTATACTACAATCTCTCTCACATAGATATTTCAATAGTTTTTTATTGATGAATCACCACATTTCTTTACCTGCATTGCATTGAACTCAATACTTAAATAAATAACAAATAATGTAAGAAGTCTATAATTTAACAAACATGCATGGAACCATACATACCACCTCAATCTTCATTTTCACCAGCTACACTTGTCTATATCCACAATATGGGTTGTCTAGAGAAGCCTTAATTTCGCCAACCACTGAACCCAACAAAAACCATTAAATATTAAATAGAGAGCAAAATATCTCATAATTATTATTATAAAAAATACTTAATATATATTACAAGAAATATGCAGCAAAGCCCAAGACTCTTATGCAGAAATAAGTACAACTTACGCAAAGAACAAAAGTCGCATATTTGAAACTCTACTCAATTAGAGGCAACTTTTGTTGATATGTTGAGATTACAATTACCTTCCTTTACCCGCATTGCCTCTAAATTTACACAAACATACAAGATAAAATTGAGAAGCAATAAATGAGTTAAATGAAAACTTGGAACCCTAAAATTATAAAATCATTTTAAAACAAAGAAGTAAATTCTCCCATACATACCTCCGCCTTTAGCCATACATGCATACCGATGGAATCTGCGTTAGCCATAAACCCACAATATGGGTTGCTAAGGCCTACCTGAATTTTTAAACCAATTGAACCCAAACAAAAACTTTTCACAAATATAAGAAAAACATATGAGAAAGGAAACAAAAGAAGAAGAAAAAAACACCAAATGACAAAATAGCATGGCCATGCTCATAAATGCAAAAATTAACATTAACACCCATAGAAATAGGGAAAAAAAACAACAGCAAATGATACAAACAACAATAGCAAATAACAACAAAAATAACAAAAAGAAAACAATCAAATAGAAATAACAAGCAAGCACAGACTCTGGCCTACAACACCAAAAAGCATACATAGCCAACCAAGAACACCCTGCACACCAAAATATAGATAAGCATTAGACAAGCATTAGACAGAGACCATAAAATCTTATGATAAATATTAAATACACATGAATTATCTTATGAGAAATATGGAAGAGAGACCAGAAATATTATGCACAAGTACATGTTGTGTAAACACTAAAAATTATAAACAAAGAGAACTCACCAATGCCTCTACTTCTGCACAGTACACTACAATCTCTCCCACATAGATATTTTATCAATGAACCACCACATTTCTTTACCTGCAATGCATTGGAATCAATAATTAAATAAATGACAAATAATATAAGATGTCTCTAATTTAACAAACATGCATGGAACCATAAATACCGCCTCAATCTTCACCTTCACCCATTTCACTTGTCTATATCCACAACATGGGTTGTCTGGATAAGCCTCAATTTCCATAACCACTAAAACCAACAAAAACCAAACCATAATATATTAAATAAAGACCAAAATATCTTGTCCAAAATTAAGTACATCTTATGCAAAGAATTTTTTGTATATTTGAAACTCTACTCAATTAGAGGTAAGTTTTGTTGTTGAGATGTTGAGATTCTAGTTACCCCTCTCAGCCTCGGTCACCATTTTAGGGACTGTCCCAAGCTTAAACAGCTAAAGGACAGCCCTTCCAATGGCCATCACACCTTATAAGTAGTCCTGTATGATCCTATATCAGATCTACACATTTATTGCACACCTTTTTCTTCTTCATCAGCACCTGTATCAATCAAATAAATGACTTGGTAAAGGGTAAATCAGTGATAACCCAACAAAAACCAAACCATAAGACATTAAATAAAGACCAAAATCTCTTATCCAAAATTAAGTACATCTTATGCAAAGACCAAAAGTCTTTGCATATTTGAAACTCTACTCAATTAGCGGTAAGTTTTGTTGTTGAGATGTTGAGATTATAGTTAAGGGACTATCCCAAGCCTAAACAGCCAAGGGACAGCCCTTTTTCAATGGCTGTCACACCATATAGGTAGTCATGTATGATCCTATATCAGGTCTACACATTTATTGCAGACCTTTTTCTTCTTCATCAACACCTGTATCAATCAAATAAATGACTTGGTAAAGGGTAAATCAGTGATAAATGTGTACGTGTACTGAATAAGAATGATGTTACGATATATTAGCAAACATATACATATTTTATTTCTTTGAATGCACAGTCAAAAAAAGTTCAATACTCATACTAATATAACATATACTGTTGTGACTTGTACCTTTTTGTTTAATTAGTCGTGAACATTGGTCATTGAACATGGTAATTTATCTTTTCAGCTACATGGATACATACAGATATTGAATGCATTATTACTTTATTTCTTGGCTGACCTACTGTTGCATAAATGACATTGTTAGCAGTTATACATGAATAATAAAGAACTTGAAGATGTGATGTCGATGCTTGGAATTCATTTATATCTAATGCGTATAAGCTCTCATTGGATGAATGTACTACTATGCTGATTGCTCTTTGTATGTCTTCTCCATTCCTTAGACTGACTCCATTAAGGCACTGGTCATAAACCCTTTCAAAGAAGATATAATTTGGTGTCTAAGTGTCCTTACATACTTGCATCTAGGGCTCTCCCCTAGGAGGTTCTGACTTCCAAAGAGGTTCACTTCCTCTTGCATATGCTTATCGATGACTAGCCCTGCTAGTTCATCCGGTAACATTGCCTAACAACCCTCAACCCTTCTCTCCCTTGCGTATTCATATTATGACAAATGGACTAGATCGGTCAAATATGACTCTACCTGGATCCTTTCATAATGGACCCGGATAGTAGAGTCTATTTATTAGAGAAGAAGACTCGACCCATGGATTCGGGGAGGAGATTGATACCAGTCACATATGGATAATAGACTCGAACAGATGGTGCACGCTTTAAAGACTAAAGGAACTAAAATCCTTCTTGCTTAAGTTATTGATTGGAATAAAGGTTGATTGGATTTGGCATTCGGCTCTTACAAAATGGAAAGAGCTAGAAAGCTAGTTATGATTGAACAAAGCCAAGTAATTTATGAACACTGATGTACGTTAGGGTTCGACCACCTAATACTATTAAGCCAGGGTTGATTTTAAGAGATCATTTATGGGCGAAGATTTATTTATTCAGGCAAGCCCTCTTTCAAATACAATGCGCTCAATATTACGTATTTAATAGATTGATTAACTGACTCAGGCATAATCGAGGATGCTTTACCCATTGATTGCAGTCGAGAGAGCACTCCACTACAACCATGAAACCATGTGCCAAAACCATCAACTGATCTCCAAATCCATGGGCAAAGCAATGAAGTAACCTAAAGAAGTGTGCAAAATAGTTAAGCCTCCTCCATAAATGTGCAAACGAGGGTTTATATTCCTCCTATGTTGAGCGCTTCTTCAATGAAGACTAATTAAAGACCATCATACACAAAGCTTAAAGGGGAGCATTCCCCCAAAGTAGACCATTTTTTATAACCAACTCTCAACATAAATAACGAAGGCCAATATATGTGGAGCGAGTTCTTTCCTTAAGAGCCAACTTAACTGCCAGGGGATTCTCCCATGAAGGATACACATTGGCCTTGCCTTGAGTTTTGAATGCAACTTTACACAACAACAATAGCCTTTCCTCAAAATACTCGAGAAAAAAGAGAGCGCTTTTCAAGCCTTTAAGCTTGGTGGAAAATGCACCTACAAAGATCAAACCTGAATTCACATGATGCATTTGTTAGGGCTGCACATAATGAAAGGTGTCAAGGGACTACTTCATCTCTGCTGAGACTATAAACTCCTCAAAATATCAACTGCTACATGCTGGAAGTAGTCCTTTATTGGCGGTGTAACCCTTTGATAATAAATTCAATTTGTTGGTCGTTTTAATATGCTTAAGACAGGTCTGAAAATGATATCTAACACTGCTCCGTCCTGCTGGTCAGAACCATGCCACAACACCCTTCAACAAGTGTGCCTTGTGTTTATGCTGAGTTTAGGCACTTAAAAGTTAAATTAGTTCTATCTACAGGCTCAAAAGGATAGCAGCACTTTGCTAGAAGCAATCAGTAAATGGAACACACAGGTAATGTAAACCTTCTGCACTTATAGCTCCAATAGTGGCCTTCTATCAGCTCAAAAGGACAGCAGCACTTTGCTAGAAGCAATCAGTAAATGGAACACACAGGTAATCTAAACCTTCTGCACTTATAGCTCAAACAGTGGCCTTCTCTCAGCTCATAAGTATGTTGGGAAAAACTGCTACAGCCATCGCTTCATTCATACAAAAATATGCCTAACAGATCATACCCTACGAATTATATGCCAAAAGTAACCTGTATGGTAACAACATCAAGCTGCACTGAATCTAAAAGCCAGAGCTATACGGTTTATATGGTATATTGAAGCGTGCATCGGTCATATTACCTATGATGTTGTATCTTATCTACAAAAAATGCCTTAATATGTACTCTTGTTTCCAGATTACTTAGAAATTCCAAATAGGCGTACCAACTTTCTGCTTGCTTCAACAGTAAACTATATCTCTATTCTGGGCATACTCAGCTCATAAATAATGCCTTTTCTGTTAGTCCAACCATGGTATAAAACCCCAACATCAATGATCTGGGATCCGCTGCCAGGGACTAAATTCTAACAGGCTTCTTGTCTCACAATTTATTATTCAAAGTTGCTGATATAAGGCCTTCAAAACCAAAATGGCCTTTCTTTCTCTGATAAAAACAGGCTGGAACAGTGCCTTGACTACTGAGGCGGATCTACAAAAGGTGATAAGTTTGAAAGTAGGTTTGATCCCTAAACATTTGTATGCATGGATGCTAGAAATGACCTTAGACAGTTCTGGAAAAAGAGTCTATCCTGCTCCTTCCACCACAGTGAATCTTTAGACCTGTACTGCTAGACAAAGTGTCTCAAAATGTCGCGCATTTGGGGGCTAACAGGCGGAAGAGAGAATAAAATATCTTATTCAATGTAAGAATCTCAGAGATGACAACGCAATGTGAACTGTGATGAATGTAATACCTGGTGTAAATCTCCTCTGTACAAATCTCCTTTTCTATGATGACATAACCTACATGCTATCCTGCTCTAGGCAACCCTGAAACTCTGTGCATGGTTTCTGGATTTACAGGGTAGTTCTTATCCAACCACAAGAATCCACAATGGAGTCTACTCAAAATAAATCTAGAACAAGTGGAAATGATAGGGGTACTCCCAAAGTGTGGAACATCCAATAATGCTAGATTAGCTGAATGAAACAATTTCCTAGCCCAAGGTTTTAGAATGACATCTTCAAATCCATCAGGGAATGTATTTGTGTCGGCATGATGATTGAATTGGTACTCGAGGAACTGGTCGACGTTTTTAAGATTGTAATCCATGAAACTGACAATTGGTACTTTACCCAACAACGGTTGGTGAATATGAACTTTCTTGTGCACCTTGATGGCTAGCATATTCACTTCTTTGTGTGCTCTCGGCTTCGATCAGGACTTCAGTTTGGAAGTGGATGCAATTATTCTCTGTCTGGATACCTGGTAGTTGCTCTTACACAGGACTGCTCACGGCATACATAATCTCAAAAGAAAACTTCACTTATTTTCCAAAAATTAGCTTGAAGGGTGTATGCTTACTTAATTAACCTTTTGCATGTAGTCCTGTACGCCCTTCTTCTTTCATGGCATGGAGTGGAATCAATTAAAAAATAAAATATAGCATTATTAATGCTAAATTAAATGCAATGCTAAATTAAATGCAACCCCTCTCCTTGCATAAACTGCTTCTCTGAGCAGAAACGACACAATACAACCTTGATGGACATTGATGTGAAAGAATGAGTACACTAGCATAAATCAAACGCAAATGCCATTTGACAGCATTTATAGAAGCATGTCTTCCGGGATGGAGCAAGTTCTCAAGCAAAAATTGTTGGATATCCCTTAAAATGCACAGCCCCGGACTATGTCTTTAACTTAAAAATATCAATGCCATATAATATCCAGAGTTTAGATACCGGTTGAAAGATGAAGGAATGGCTAACCTCCACTTGGCATATGATACTGCTATACGTAGAGAGAAGAACCTGTTAGGATCTGGGAGGATCAAGAAGAAGGACAAGATGGATGGATCAGTTTGTTCTGGGGAAATATTTTCCTTTGGAAGATGCAAAGAATAATAAAGGACAAGGAATTCGGAATAATTTCATAAAACAGTTGTTCAAAGAGCTCAGATTCGGACTCAAGCTCTTTCCCCTACATTTAAAAGTCATAATTATTCCACTTTCCCTCATTCCTATAACCTGGAGTATAAGAGGATATATAAAAACAATTCTCCCAAGAATAATGCATGATCTGTTCAGTCTAATCCTGCTGTCCTACTACCTAGTGCCCCTAATTGTACGGTTGTGTTTCCCTCGATACGTTACCCCTTATTGCTTAACCTGTGTGGCTCCCCAAGGTTATGAAACTTGTAGGATACACCAACAAATAATGGGATGGATAGCAGTACAGGAACAAGTAGTAAATGTCGGGGATTAAGTTGTAGAGGATACTTCTCTATCGATCTGTGCTAACTGGGGGGTAATCCGGAAGAACTAATGTAATATTCTTAACAGAAGCAGAAGCTTGTTCTGCTCAACAAAAGAGAAAACTAGATTGGAACTAATTAAGGCTAGATTACTCGCTGGTACTGAGAAGGAGAATAAACAACTGGAATATTCTATGATTGCAGAAATGCAATGAGGGAAAAAGCCGTGTGTTACGTATAACCTAAGAAGTCATAATTATTCCACTTTCCCTCATTCCTATAACCTGGGGTATAAGAGGATATATAAAAAGAATTGTCCCAAGAATAATGCATGATCTGTTCAGTCTAATCCTGCTGTCCTACTACCTAGTGCCCCTAATAATACGGTTGTGTTTCCCTCGAAACATTACCGTTTATTGCTTAACCTGTGTGGCTCCCCAAGCTTATGAAACTTGTAGGATACACCAACAAATAATGGGATGGATAGCGGTACAGGAACAAGTAGTAAATGTCGGGGATTAAGTTGTAGAGGATAGTTCTCCATCGATCTGTGCTAACTGGGGGGAACCCGGAAATACTAATGCAATATTCTTAACAGAAGCAGAAGCTTGTTCTGCTCAACAAAAGAGAAAACTAGATTGGAACTAATTAAGGCTAGATTACTCGCTGGTACTGAGAAGGAGAATAAAGATCTGGAATATTCTATGCATAAATGCAATGAGGGAAAAAGCCCCGTGTTACGTATAATCTAAGAAGTCGAGAAGTTAAGCATGTTAAGATCCTGCAAAGATTAAGTCTCAAAAGCCTGCCTAAAGTGAATGATCCCGTCTACTGCTTTCCCACTCGCTCAGCTGGAGGGTGAAAGTCAGTTCATCTAGGAAAAGAGCCAAAGGCCTACCCACTACATTCATCCCCTTTTTATGCTTGCCCAGCCTTATTGATTGGCCAGAGGTCGTTACGAGAGAAAGTCAATAGTGAATAGTTCCTGCCTGCTTAATGATGGTAGATGCCCAGTGAAGTGTCCATCCATGCTATGTCGCCGTTAAGATTGGTGCAATGAGGAAAACCTACCATAAAAAAGCCCCTGATATCTTCTCTTCATCACAACTGGACAGAAGATGAGATTGTTTGAACCTCGCCCCTGCATTCTCTTCTGAAAGCTGACGAGAAGATTCCCTGCATTCTCTTTTGAGAATGTTCGAAGTTTCGAACCTTGCCCCTGCAAATAGATCGCGGAATAAATTAATTACTTAGTTGATGTATCATCAATGTGGTGATTTAACCCCATGGGTATCGTGCCAAGAATGTTGGTCGTTGTCCTTTAAGTTCAATTTGAAATGCTACAGGACGACTGGAAAGTTGGAAACCACTAAAAATTATCTGGTAAGTCTACATTGTTCACAGAAAGTTTGATTTTCATGCTGAGATAGGTGACATCTCATTGTGGTGTTCACAGCATTGGGGTTCTCATGCAGTAAATAATCCTAGGTCGCCCAAAATCTCCTGAATGAGATGCAATCCCTCGACAAACAAGTGACAAAATTTACACTTGGACATCCATGTAAAATGGGGGTAACATCTAGCTCCAAGAGAATGCATGAGAACCCCAAAATTTATGCATGTATTTGTTAGCTTCGACCAAAAATGAAAGAAATAAGCACTACATCACATCAATCTTTATTCGACAACACATCAAGCTACCATACTGCTCATGAAGAGCTTATTCATTCTCCTACTTTCCTACTCTAATTAGTGAAAAATCAGTAGTTTAGGCGAAATCATACAACTAGCCATCTTAGCATTTGATCCATGCTAAGGGTTCTCCCTTTGTATTTGGTAATGAACCAAGACAAGAAGTCACTGATGAGCTACGTATATGCAATCATCTCCAAGAAGATAGGGCTAGAAAACCGTATGGGGTCATGAATATGTGGAATATCATCAACACCTTTAAACCCTTGCCAAGGAGGGCAATCTTTTTCACAAGCCTCCTCTATCAGAGGTTGAATAGGGCTTAAAAACACGTCCTCAACATGAAACTAATCACAATCTATTCGGAAAGATTGCAACTCTTGTTGTTCTGAACCTACAACAAGATCCCTTTCCTTTTGTCCCAATTCTGTAGAAAACTATGAAAGATGTGGCTGAAAATAGTGGCCCAAATCTGCCCTAAAAGAGGGAAAAACAATCCGCTCAAGATCAGCACTAAAACCCTCTCCATGCTGCTCCAAATCAACAACACCATCATGCTCAAATTGTTGATATTTATGAGCAGCATCGAGAGCCATTTTCTTAGGAGAATGGGGCCGCCTGGTCTGGGACCACGGTGAAGACTCAACTCAGTGTTGAGTGACCATTCTGTTGAACGGTAGATATCTGGTCTGGGACCATGATATAGACCCAGCTCTGCCTTGGGTAGACCAATGTTATCAAAACCCAACCGATTTTGAAGAAACCCGTCGGCTGGATAGGTTTACAAGCTTCACTGAGTCAAATCATGCACGCAAAACGTTTTCTGCCGGTTCCAGACGAAATTGGCCAGTTTAAAGATTGAAACGACCGGTTTTTTCCAAACAGGCCAGTTCAATACAAAACTGGCCGATTCTATAAAAAAACGCTAAGGACCCCCAAAAACTGCTATTTTCAAATTCTTTCAATAAAATAAAAAATAGGGTCCACGTGTGAGCTGTTTAATTGTCCCACGACCCTTCTAATGTTATAAAAGGAGGCTCCTACCCTCCATATTAATCACATTTAATTGTGAATGGACTTGGGCCCTCTTCCACAACAAGAGGATGTGAACATTGATGTTGCAGTTAGACAAGTGCCTTCAGGCCTAGGGAAGTCAAGCCATGCTCATGTTGAGGATGTAGATGATGACTAAGTCTGAGCATGAGGACTCAGATAATTCTGTTATATGATTAGAATCATTAGATTGTAGATTCTAGAATCTAGACTAGAGTCATATGCTTATATTTTGACTTTAGAGGCCATTTATAACTTGTTTGTTGATGTACTTTTTTTTAGATATGTATTTGCAGTCGATGCTATTTTGATTTTATACTCTTACTTACTATATACATGAGAAACTTTGCATATTTGTGTATAATGGTTTGAATTCACATGGATGCACATGGATATATATGTATTTTTCGAAAATATGAATGTTTTATGTATTTTTGCTCAACCGGTTTTTTGATCCGGTTTGTTTCCCGGTTTTTGTCCGGTTCAGGTTCTCGGGGTCGACCGATTCCACCATCGGTTGGGTTCTAATAACATTGGGGTAGACTCATACCAATGTTGAGTGACCATTCTATTGAATGGTAGACATCTGGTCCGGGACCACGATGAGGACCAGTCTAGTATTGGTAGACTCAACTTAGTTCTGAGTAGCCATTCTCTGGGAGAATGGAGGCACCTGGTCTGTTACCAGGAAGGCATTGTAAGCCCTAAACTAGGTCTAGGCATGTGTGGCACTCTAACCCTTGATCTATGGGCTTTGTGTACTTCTCCAAGGATTAGCTACCCTTGGTTAAGTTACCCTAGTACCTGATCTAAGTGTCACGCAGAGTGTGAGATAAACGCATTAATGACTCTCTTGGTTTATGATGATGTACTTTTGGAATAAAAAAGACCACAAGGTAAAGCGAAAAATACATAACTACTTTTGGACCACAGGAAAAGGACCACAAGTGAAAGTAAAAATTACATAAGGACTTTTGGACCATAGGAAAAGAGACCACAGACAAAATAAATAAGGACTTTTGGTAAAAGTCAAAAATACATGAAGGACCTTTTTGGTAAGAAGGTAAAAGTGAAATTAGGAAAAGAATAAAATATTATTATTTTATCTTTCCTAATTTTGGTCCACTTACAGGTGACTAAAGGCTATAAAAGAAGATCAAGTCATTTCATTATTACACATTCACTTGCTCACACAAGTAGTGCTGCTCCTGGAGATCTATCAGCAAAACCCTCAGCTAGGGTTTCTTAATCTTTTTGTCTTAAGGGTTTGCTATCACAGTTATCTCCAAATCTCGGGCAGCCTTCTCCTTTATCTCGGGCAGTCTTTCTGACTTTCTGGGCAAATCGGACAGCTGATTTTCCTTTTTGGGCAGCCCTCTTTCTTTTCGTGGGCATCCTTCTCTGGACAACCGAAATTGGCCACGGGCTACTACAGCAGCATACTCGAGCTGCCGTACAGGCCACGCGCTGCTACAGCAACACCGAGCAGCCTTGTAGGGGCCACGGGCTGCTATAGCAGCATACTCGGGCTGCCTTAGGGGCCACAGGCTTCTCAACAGTAAACCCGATAGCCCATTTTGGGTTGGCCCTAGGGTCTCAGGAAAACCCTAACTGCCCACACCTGTAGATCTGCCCCATGGGCAGATAACCCACATTTTTGGGCAGCCAAACAGAGAACAACAAATCCGTACGAACAAGGAAAGGACAAGTTTTTTCGAGCAGTAGACAGACACAAACTGAGATCAGGGCAAGGAAAATAATTTCCGGGCAATGAAATTAATTTTCAGGCAGCCTGTAATTCAATTATGGGCAGTCTGTAATTTTGGGTAGCCTGCCTAAATTTTATGGGCATTCATTTTTTATTTTTCGGCAGTTCTGATAATTCTTTTGGAAAGACTGTTTTTGGACAGTCTTGATCTTTTTCGGGCAGATTTGATAATTCTTTTGGGCAGACTATTTTTGGATAGTCTTGATCTTTTCTGGACAGATCTGATAATTCTTTTGGGTAGACTGTTTTTGGACAGTCTTGATCTTTTCCGGGCAAATTTGATAATTCTTTTGGGCTAACTGTTTTTGGACAGTTTTGATTATCTCTGAGCAAATTGGGAAATTTGAGGACCTAGGGTTTGAAACCCTTGCTCTGATTTTTGCTGAGAAAATTTACTATAAACTGTGGTTAAACCCAGATTGGGGTTTGAGAAACTTTTTGAAGAATTTTCTAAGTCATCTCATTTATGAGATGAGCTACTAATGCTTTTTGGGGGATGTCCTTTGAAGGTTTCCCCAGTGAAAAAATCTTGTGTCCATTGTGTTGATGTGATGAATGTTATTTTACTGCACTTGTTATCTGTTTAAGTTAATCTGCAAATTTTTTAAGTATTTCTGCTAATGCTAAAATTCAACATGGTATTAGAGCTTAGCATGTGAAAAACACAATAAAAGGACACTACTGTTGTTTTCCTAGATCTTTTGATAAGATTTGTAGATCTAACATTTGACTAAGTGGCAGAGATGGCCACCAATGGTTTCAAACTGAAAGAGAAGCTCTATGGTTCAGCCAACTTCAACTCATGGAAGGCCAGGTTGACAGCCATTCTAGATGAAAATGACCTAGATGACATTGTTCTTAATGTCACATAAGAGCCAACAACAAATGTTGGTAGGCTTGCTTACAAGAGGAAGCAAGGTAAGGCTAGAAGAATCATCTATGATTCTGTCAGAAAATCAGTGATGCCCAATGATCACATCCTTGAAGACTGCTAAAGATTGCTTTGATACGTTGGTCAACCTATATGAAAACAAGGCTCCCAGTCAGAAGAGTCTTGAAGAAGAGGCTGCGAACTTTGAAGTTGAACAAAGATGAAAGTGTCTGTTCCTTTTTCTCGAAGATTGCACAGGTAAGAGATCAACTCATTGCTATTGTATTACTGTTGATGATGATGACCTTGTGCAAACAGTGGTTGATGGTCTCCCAAGCTCTTGGGAAACTTTCATGGTATCCTTTTGTGGACGAGAGAATCAACCAACTTTTGAAAGACTTTGCCATGATTGCATAGAAGAAGAAGGAAGGACCTCTGGCAAGGTAATCAAGGAGGACAACCTTGCACTTGCAGCAAAAACAAAGAAGTTCGAAAAGTCTTTTCCTCAACAAAAGAAGGGAAAGAAACCTCGGGGTAAGTTTTCTGACATGTCTAAGGTGGAATGTTATAGTTGCCACAAGTTTGGACATTTTGCTAGAGATTGCAAGCAGAACAAGAAGAAACCCAAGAGAAGGTTTCAAGCATGTACTGCAGAAGCAAAAGCAAAAGAAGAAGAAGAAGAAGAATAAGAAGAAAACCAAGACTAACAAGGATGAAGAGCCTAGAAGAGAGTACTACTTGACTTCTTCTCTCTCTGGTTCTTTCTTAGATTATTCCACTTCTTGGTTGGTAGACAGTGGTGCCTCCAGGCACATGACAGGTAACCGTGGAGCTCTCGCCAGTTACAGAAAGAATAAGTTCACCACTCATGTAGAACTTGGAGATGACTCCCCTTACAAGATTGAAGGAGTTGGCTCAACTTCACCTCAACTTGACTCAGGTATGGTTCTTCATATTGATGATGTCTTATATGTTCCTGGTTTGAAGAAGAATCTTTTATCTGTTGCTGGTTTAGTGGACAAGGGCTTCAAAGTCCTCTTTATGGACAAGAAAGTCCTTCTATGGGCAAAGTATGAAGACCTAAGCTCAGCAGTACAGATTGGGGTTCAAGAGGGAGGCCTTTACAGGGCTTCCAAGGATCCACTCATGCAGTTGATCTATGTGAGTTGTGGCAAAGAAGGTCTGAACACCTTCACTACACAGCAATTCGAGGCTTACAGAAGATAGTCAACAGAGATGTGGTCTTCCATGAGAAAGTTGTGTTTCAAACACAAGAGCTTTCAAAGGAAGATGAAGTACCTCCACTAAAGTTTCCAATTTCAGAAACTCAGTGGGAGGAAGAGGAATTTGAGGATCAAATTCCAGATATTCCAAAGGACACTGAAAGTCCATGAGAAGAACTACTTGAAGTTCCTCCTTACAAAAGGAGATCATCTTGGTACCAAGAAATGGTAAAAGAAGGCAAGAAACATAAAGCTCCTCTCGGGACTTTCAGCGAAAGACCACATAAGTACTCAGGTCTTATGAGTCAGCTTGACAGTGTAGAACCTTCCAAAGAAGCAACAGGTCAACAGATATGGGTTGATGCCATGATTGAAGAGTACAGTGCAATAATGAAAAATGATGTGTGGGAAGTTGTTCTCAGACCAACAGGAAAGTCAGTAATGACAATTGCTCCTATTTCCAGGTATACTACCTTTAGAACCATCATTTCACTTGTTGCATTATTTGGATGGAAGTTACATCAAATAGATGAAAAGACAGTCTTCTTCAATGGTAAGATTGAGGAGGAAGCTCATATTGAACAACCCGAAGGCTTTGTGAAGAAAGCCTTGTATGCTCCGAGAGTCTAGTATGCGAAGATGGATGGATTGCTCCATAACTTGGGATTTTCCATAAGTACAGTTGATTCTAACTTGTACTTTAAAGTTGTTCATAATCATGTCTTGATACTTGTTCTATATGTAGATAACTTGTTTCTTACAGGTGATGAACAATAGATAGATCAGTGTAAGAGGGAGCTTACCTCTGAATTCGAAATGAAAGATCTCGGATTGATGCGTTACTTCCTTGGCTAGAGGTCTGGCAAAAGCCAGGCAAGGTCTTCCTAACACAAGGAAAGTATGCAGTGGACATCTTGCAGATATTTGGGAAGCAGGATTACAAGTCTATGGGCATACCCATGACTACCAACTTGACAAAGTTGGGTGACTCGGCCACCAGTTCACAGAGTTCAGACCCTACTCTGTACAGACAGCTTTTTGGATCATGGATGTATCTCGTACATACAAGACAAGACACGGAGAATGCTCTGAGTCAGTTCATGTCCAACACTCATGGGCTCAGGATTACTTCCAGCAGTGGAGTAATGTTATATGGATATGCTAATTCAAATTCGGCTAGCAGTGCAGTAAATCAGAAAAGTACCTCTGATTACTGCTTCAGTGTGAGATTTGCAATGATCTCTTGGGCCAGCAGGAAGCAAGATCCCATAACTCAGATTTCAGTTGAGGCAGAATATATTGCTGCAAATGTCGTCTGCAAGGAAGCAGTTTGGCTCAGAAAATTGATGTTTGATCTGTTCGGGGGAAAGCTTGACTCAACGATCATCCATTGCGATAATCAGAGTGGCATAAAGCTTTTGGAGAACCCAATGTTTCATGATAGATCGAAACACATTGAAATGAGGTATCATTTCATCAGAGACCTAGTGCAGAAAGGTGCTATGAAGTTGCAGTACATTCGTACAAATGAACAGATTGCAGATATCTTGACCAAGCCTCTGTCAGCACCAAAGTTTGTGTACTTTCGTGACAAGCTTGGTATGGCAGAGAATGTCTCTCTCGCTGAGAGGGAATGTTGATTTTTCTGAGCAGCATCGAGAGCCATTCTCTTAGGAGAATGGGTCCACCTCGTCCGGGACCACGATGAAAACTCAACTCAGTGTTGAGTGACCATTCTGTTGAATGGTAGATATCTGGTCTGGGACCACGATATAGACCCAGCTCTACCTTGGGTAGACTCAACCCAGTGTTGAGTGACCATTTTGTTGAATGGTAGGCATCTGGTCTGGCATCACGATGTGGACCAGTCTAGTACTGGTAGATTCGGCTTAGTTCTGAGTAGCCATTCTCTGGGAGAATGGAGGCACATCGTTTGTTACCAGGAAGGCATTGTAAGCCCTAGACTGGGTCTAGGCATGTGTGGCACTCTAACCCTTGATCTATGGGCTTTGTGTACATCTCCAAGGATTAGCTACCCTTGGTTAAGTTACCCTAGTACTTGATCTAGGTGTCACGTAGAGTGTGAGATAAAAGAATTAGTAACTCTCTTGGTTTACGATGATGTACTTTTGGAATCAAAATGACCACAGGTAAAGCCAAAAATACATAAGTACTTTTGGACCACAAGTGAAAGTAAAAATACATAAGTATTTTTGGACCACGGGAAAAGGACCACAAGTCAAAAGTCAAAATTACATAAGGACTTTTGGACCACAGAAAAAGGGACCACAAGTGAAAGTCAAAATAAATAAGGACTTTTGGTAAAAGTCAAAAATACATAAAGGACGTTTTTGGTAAGAAAATAAAAGTGAAATTAGGAAAAGAATAAAATATTATTATTTTATCTTTCCTAATTTTGGTCCACTTACAAGTGACTAAAGGCTATAAAAGAAGATCAAGTCATTTCATTATTACACATTCACTTGCTCACATAGGTATTTGTTGCTCCTAGAGATCTATCAGCAAAACCCTCAGCTAGGGTTTCTTAATCTTTCTGTCTTGAGGGTTTGCTAAACCCACATCTTCAACATTCACGGTTATCTCTAGATCTCGGGCAGCTTTCTCCTTTATCTCAAGCAGTCTTTCTCACTTTCTTGGCAGATTGGGCGGTTGAGTTTTCTTTTTGGGCAGCCTTCTTTCTTTTTGTGGGAAGGCTTCTCTAGATAGCCGGTAATTGGCCACGGGATGCTACAACAGAATACTCGGGCTGCTACAACAGCACCGGGTAGCCTTGTAGGGGCCACGGGCTGCTACAGCAGCATACCCGGGCTGCCTTACAGGCCACGAGCTGTTCAACAGCAGACCCGATAGCCCATTTTGGGTTGGCCCTAGGGTCTCAGGCAGACCCTAACTGCCCACAACAGTAGTTCTGCCCCATGGGCAGCTAACCCACATTTTCGAGCAGCCAAACAGAGAACAAAAGATCCATACGGACAAGCAGAGGGCAAGTTTTTCCGGGCAGCAGACAGACACAGACTGAGATCTGGGCAGGGAAAATAATTTCTAGGCAATGAAATTAATTTCCGAGCAGTCAGTAATTTTGGACAGCCTACCTAATTTTTCTGGGCAGTCATTTTTTTATTTCTGGGCAGGCCACAATTATTTTGGGCAGATCTGATAATTCTTTTGGGCAGATTGTTTTTGGACAGTCTTGATCTTTTCCGGGCAGATATGATAATTCTTTTGGGCAGACTGTTTTTGGACAGCCTTAATCTTTTCCGGACAGATCTAATAATTCTTTTGGGCAGACTGTTTTTGGACAGTCTTGATCGTTTCCGGGCAAATCTGATAATTATTTTGGGCCGACTGTTTTTGGACAGTTTTGATCATCTCCGAGCAGATTGGGAAATTTGAGGACCTAGGGTTTGAAACCCTTGCTCTGATTTTTGCTGAGAAAATTTACTGTAACAGTGTAAACTATGGTTAAACCCAGATTGGGGTTTGAGGAACTTTTTGAAAAATTTTCTAAGACATCTTATTTACGAGATGAGCTACTAATTCTTTTGGGGGTTTTTGTCCTTTCAAGGTTTCCCCAGTGAAAAACTCTTGTGTTCATTATGCTGATGTGATGAATGTTATTTTACTGCACTTGTTATCTGTTTAAGTTAATCTGCAAATTTTTTAAATATTTCTGCTAATGCTAAAATTCAACACAAATGGCTAGAGACCCTCGACGACTTCCTCTTGGACATGATCTTCCTAATCAACCCCATAGACCTCAAAAACCTCTTCAAGGGCTTGATTCTCAACAGGGTATTCTTCTTTGAACATACCCTTGGCATATTCAACATAGGGCATCCATTCTTCATCATCGTCAAGGCTTCACACTTCTTGCAAAAGTAGTTGCAAAATATTTCATTACTTCATCCTCATATCCCTAAGACCAAGGTTAGAGATTATCTTTAGGAAACAAGCAACATGTTCTACTAGTGGGTTGTGATACCCATGGAAAACTAAGCCATATTCCACAAATTTTCCAAAAGAAGTTTCATTAAAGTCATGTGGATATCTGTGAAGGTGTGAGAAAATAAGAGCGAAGAAATCATCGAACCATGGAGGACATACCATCTTTGTTCACCTTTATTTGGTAAGAACATGCTACCAAAGCTTAAAATGCATATGAGCATACCTTTTACTAATACCGAAATGTGTGGAGTCGTCAAGGTGAACCTTCAATGCCTTCACAATATTGCTTGCTTCACTCTAGAGTCTACAAGCAACAAGTTTTCAAAATCTACAAGGAAAAGGGCTTCGTCCCTTCATGGAGTCGCCATGTGAGAAGATAGATATGCAATAATAAACTCCCACAAAATGTCAAGAAGCATGATCTTCAAAATCCTGGAAAAGGGCTTTATCCTCGACAACAACGCCAAAAATGTTATACCTCGAACTGGAATGTGTGATTAAAGCCCCAAAGAACAAGTTAGCCCAACTGCAACCTAGAGGTGTTACCCACTATCACCTCAGTAACTACCTCCCTGCACTTCTGGTTGGCTCTTCTCCAACTTGAGGGGGAGTTCCCTAGATAGGATTGCTAGGTTATGGGGATAAGTACAAAGGTGGATTTGAAGAGATAGACTACCAAAACATGAGTTCTCCATAGTATAGATGAGGGTTTTGAAGACTAATGCCAATCCCAGGATGACGAAGTCAAGGGGAAACAAGTTTGTGAAAAGGTTAGGGAGAGTTAGATCACTTTAAGTGCTAACCAATAAACCCTACATGTTACATCACGAATCATGCAAATCACTAAGAGTGCTCACAGTGTGATCTAATTGGATATTGGTGGCCACCCACCTATTCCACTGAGTTATAACAATTTTCCGTCTTCTTCACAATTTTTTACAGTCTTTCTAGTACTAAAACTTATGGGACCATTTTGAGGTGCTAAATGATGTTTTTTCACCAATCGAGGGGCCAGGGGTTGCCATGGCCCTAGTCAAATGTTGTAATTCTTGGTTAATTCTTTCCAATGAGCCATTGTGTGCCCTAAATGGAGATCATATGCAAAAGTTGTGCCCCCGAGAAATTGATATATCAACTAGCCACCTCGAGGCCCACAAATCGTTTTGGCGCTTCATCTCCTAAGGTTAGGTTTTTGGATGTTTAGGGTTTTTGCCTCTTTATGCTTATGACAAAAGAGCATAAAGACCCTTTTCAGCCCCCTTCGTAATGAGCTCATGCAAATGAGTGTAGCCAAGCACATCTCTCTTCAGAGATAAGGCTACCACTATGTGAGCCAGTTTGTATTGCATTGCAATTTACAATATTTTCCCATTGCATTCATTAATAGAGTTTCGTTTTACTATACTATTGTTCTCTCTGCAACATATTTGTGTCTTTGTTTCTATTATCACATATATAGTATCCGGGCTACCATATTCTATTTTTTAGATTTCAGTATACTTTTTCAGCCAGTTCCCTTACATATGAGATGCTGAGATGAGCATCTATGATGGATCACTATTTGATGATGGACTATAATACTTTCCCATGCCATGACTGAGTCTCAGGGTACTCAGATTCAAGGACTGATATATCCATTTAGCTATTTACAAAGCAGTCAGTATTGCCCAGAGTTGCAGCAACAGGTTCTCAGTAGACAAATGATGCTTCGGATTGGTTATTTATAGGTATATGATTCAACAAGTATTATCTTATGTTATTGTTATTATTGTTTTTATACTCATTCTTCTAACATGTCTTAGCATTTAGTCTCATGATCTGGCGATCATATAAATATGTGTACCTGGTTGTATTGATGTTATGTATGTATGTCCCTACTTAGGCCGAGAAGTTCCTGACCCATACTCATTGGTTTTGCCCTCCTTAGGGAGAATAGAGGTGATCATTCCCACCATACTTTGGCTTGCTAGTGTTGGTCTCATTTTTCACTATCTCCATCCATTCCATTACCTTCCAGTTATGTTTATATCCCGACCTACTACTTGAGTTGTGGCATGGAGGACCTTTTCCCCACTATAGCCTCTTTGTTGGATAAGCTTCCCTGTTTATTTGTGTCTCGACTCTGAGTTCCCTAGGTTGTGTTGGCTAAACCTGAAACAAATAGCGCTGCCATCAATACAATGTTTAGCCATCAATACAATGTATATGGAAATGAAATGAATATCTTGTGAAAAGCCCATTCATGAAAAGAAGTGTTTCTGAACATACATGAATGCAAGGTAAGCCTAATGAAATTTCCTTTGAAGTGTAAATGTGAAATGTAAAACCCATGTAACAAGTGTTTTTAAACACGCATGGAGCATGAAGCCTTAATAAATAAAAATCCGTGTAACAAATGCATGGATCAAGACTACGAAAAATCAAAGGCCCAAAAAGCAATGGTTCTTAAAAGTTATATCTAAAAGATTGTTGGCCTCACTTGTATTTGATATGGATTGTGAGCATTCTTCAAGGTGAATAAGCACCTTTGAACGTAACTTACCCATTTGTGAGACACTGTCATCCCCTGTGTTATTGCTTGTTCGACATATGCTAGAGTAAGTATCCCCTTTCCATTTCCAAAGTGTCATAGTGTCAAGTTGGTAGTCACCCTTTAGCCTAGCCTTTTGATTTTTAGCCTTCATCCTTCACTAGCAAATTGATTACAACTATGAAGTGAGTTTGGTCTTGAAAGTCTGGTCTAAGTCATAATTAATAATTAACAAAACTCTATATACTTGGTTGGTAGATCGCCAGTGAAATGATTACTGCTTGTTAAAATTGTTACTTGAATGAATTGTAGAGCATGTCTTAACCTCTAACACTTGCAGCAGATTGATGTTAGCCTGGATCATATTATTGGTCATGTTGACTGGGTATTCAGCATTATTTGATCATTTACAAAGTGTTATTATTTTATCTGTCTGGGCATATTGGATATTATACATGACCATGCAAAGATCAGTAGGGTGTATGAGTATACATCTTAGATGGATTTGGGTTCCCCAAGTCCAATGAGACAGTTTGTTTTCAATTCCAGGAAGTTACAGTGATGATTTGTCTCAGTATACCATTCTGGTGCAGTTTGTCCATGTTGAATGGCATGTCAGAGCAGAAGGGTGATTTCATTGGTTCACCTATGGCATTGTATGAGGAGGGGGTGGTCCAGCCAATTGTTCTTACCATTTTACCACCCTCTTGGAGAGCCTGGTGGGCTCAGTTTGACAACGCAGGCACTCTAGATGACAGTTTGGGCAGTGTCACAGTTCCCGAGGCAGATTAAAAATGGTGAAAATAGCTATGGAGGAATTCGATTTGGGCTACTGAGCCAAGGAAATGGTATGGGATGAATTTTGATGATGAGTGTGATGTCTTCCACTCCTCCAGTAGTTTTAGCATTCAGAAAGACCCACACCCATCTATCCAGCATATTTTATGATTTTCTAGAGCTTTTGGAGGCTCACGATTTTATTAGAGGCACTATTGTGTACTTAGAGTTATATTTTATTTATATTGTGCCATGGGGACACACTAGGGGTGTTAGAAACTACTCCCTAGACCCACCATGAGATTTATTTATGTTTATTTTGGCATATTGAGTGGGATCCCCTCTCATAGGGCGATTTGGTCCATTGATGTGTTATATTATTATATTGATCCATGTACTTTATGTTGAGCTCATCTCAATCGTTGTTTATAACATTTTGATTTTTTAATCTTAGCCATCCCTTCGAAAGGTGGTTAGGATTTTGTTATCTCTCTGTCCTATTTAAAGGGGAGAGCTTCTCATTGTAAAGGGGTCTTTGGCTCTTGGAATCTTGATAATAGAAAAACTATTTTGTGGAAATTCTTGGGTCTCCTTTGCATCTGGTGTTCTTCGATGGTGATTGGAAAGTCTATAGCATCCTAGCATTGGAGTATTTGCGGTGAGATCTATATTTTCGTGGAAACTTTGTTTTGTCTACAGGAGGGCGACTTC